>JBBBDQ010000191.1:3037500-3085000 GCA_037127315.1 Ascarosepion bandense
GTAGATTTACTTTGTTACTACTAATAATTTTTTATAAGCAGATTTTACTTAGGTTATTATCATTTCGATTTAATATGATATTATGTAAAGGCAGAAATATTGAAAGCCGAAGTGGAATCGGCAATGGCCAAACTGAACAGACTTAAAGCAGCAGGACCCGATGGATTGTAAGAGAAATGTTGACGCTCATAGAAGACTTTGACATAGAAAGGCTCTCAGAAATAATAAACAAAATCTACAAAGCGGCAATATACCGGAGGACATAAACCGATCAATTTTCATAGCACTACCTAAGAAGCCAGTTGCAAAGAAATGTGAACTCCCCCGAACAATCAGCTTAATGAGCCACATAAAACTCATCATCCGGATTCTGATGAACAGATCGATATTCACGCTCAGAATGCTATCTGAAAGAGCATTAGAAATGCAGAAGGAACTATATAGGTGCTTTATAGATCTTTATAGATAAAGGTATTTGACAAAGTACGCCATAAAGACTTGGTAGAGATACTTGACAACCTCGACGTTTTCGGAAAAAGATGTTATGATAATCAAAAATACATATTGGCACCAAACCGCTTGCGTATTGATAGGAAGTGAATTCAACAGGTATACAAAAATAGAAAGGAGTATAAGACAAGGATGTGTTTTTTCACTGGACTTATTCAACTTTTATCTATCAGGGCAGATAATGATGTGAAGAGCTTTTGTGCTAAAACTCCGTTAAGGAGTGAAGCTAGCGGTAATCAGAATTTTGTTTATAAAAATAATTGTTAAAAGTGAAATAACATGTGATGAATCGGTGAATTTTTATAATTTTATCTCTTGTTTGTAAGAGGTTTATTTTTTATTGTATTTGTCTTTTTAACAGTCATTTACTCTAATGGGATTGATCATAATTTTGATGTAAAAATACTAAATTTAATTAAAGGGGAAAGCATTTTACCAATGTGAAAAATTATAGACTATCTATCTATCTATCTATCTATCTATCTATCTATCTATCTATCTATCTATCTATCTATGTACGAGTGAATGTTTGCAACTATTATATTTGAGTCACCTGCTTCCTGATGTGTCTAACTAATGCATTAAGTCTCACTGAAACAGCATTTATCAATATAAAATATTGCGCTTTCAATAAATTAACAAGAAACTGTATAAGTATTTTGTCGATATAAATGTTTCCGCCTAAGAAAGCAGACATATTGGGGTGTTCGGAAAATAATTATACTTTCTAGAAAGAATTTAAAAACAATTATAAGGTAAATTTATCTCAATAATTTTTACCAAGAATGAATTAATTTTTATTTTCAGCGACTGCAATTCAACGTGAAAGTATATTTTCGCATCAACGTTTAAAGAAATCTGTGATTTTCTTTGAAAAAACAAATGTTTGAATACTGCATTCAATTTTTTTGTTTCTGAATATTCTGCCACCATAAAACGTTCTTTAGATTGAAATGAATGAAAATATGTAGGTGCGAAATCTGCTGAGTAAAGGGGATGTGAAAGAACCTCCCATCCTTATTTTCCTTCGCTCTGTGTGTACCCTTGCATTGTCATACTGAAAAATAACACCTTCTCGGATATCAAAGCAAGACACTTTCAACATAATGCTTCGTTTATCCGATAAAGTTCTGGTAATAAACCTATGTTGTGATATTCTTTCTGTGTTCCCAGGAACTTGTAATAGGTGACACCTTTTATATTCTATCAGATACAAAGCAAGGATTACGAGCGTTGAGTCTAGTTTGTGGTGTTGGAACTGATTTCTTATTTTCTATTAAGCACTGTCGCTTTAGTTTTCTTTCAGCACACGAAATTCATTTTCATCGGAGTGCATGCAAAAAATATAAGTTTGATATTATTTTTTAAAAGACCTTTGCAGATGGTGAAATGTGTTTTGAACTCTAGCGAAAGGTAATAAGGAACATAAATTTCATACTGGCAAATTTTCTCAATTAAAATCAAAGATGCAGATAGTGAAATGTGTTTCGAACTCTAGCGAAAGGTAATAAGGAACATAAATTTCATATTTGCAAATTTTCTCAATTAAAATCAAAGATGCAGATAGTAAAATGTGTTTCGAACACTAGCGAAAGGTAACAAGGAACGTAAATTTCATACTTGCAAATTTTCTCAATTAAAATCAAAGATGCAGATAGTAAAATGTGTTTCGAACTCTAGCGAAAGGTAATAAGGAACATAAATTTCATACTTGCAAATTTTCTCAATTAAAATCAAAGATGCAGATAGTGAAATGTGTTTCGAACTCTAGCGAAAGGTAATAAGGAACATCAATTCCATACTTGCAAATTTTCTCAATTACAATCAAAGATGCCGATAGTAAAATGTGTTTCAAAATCTAGCGAAAGGTAACAAGGAACGTAAATTTCATACCTGCAAATTTTCTCAATTAATATCAAAGATGCAGATAGTAAAATGTGTTTCAAACTCTAGCGAAAGGTAATAAGGAACATAAATTTCATACTTGCAAATTTTCTCAATTAAAATCAAAGATGTAGATAGTAAAATGTGATTCGAACTCTAGCGAAAGGTAATAAGGAACATAAATTTCATACTTGCAAATTTTCTCAATTAAAATCAAAGATGCAGATAGTAAAATGTGTTTCGAACTCTAGCGAAAGGTAATAAGGAACATAAATTTCAAACTTGCAAATTTTCTCAATTAAAATCAAAGATGCAGATAGTAAAATGTGTTTCGAACTCTAGCGAAAGGTAATAAGGAACATAAATTTCATACTTGCAAATTTTCTCAATTAAAATCAAAGATGCAGATAGTAAAATGTGTTTCGAACTCTAGCGAAAGGTAATAAGGAACATAAATTTCATACTTGCAAATTTTCTCAATTAAAATCAAAGATGCAGATAGTGAAATGTGTTTCGAAATCTAGCGAAAGGTAATAAGGAACGTAAATTCCATATTTGCAAATTTTCTCAATTAAAATCAAAGATGCAGATAGTAAAATGTGTTTCAAACTCTAGCGAAAGGTAACAAGGAACGTAAATTTCATACCTGCAAATTTTCTCAATTAATATCAAAGATGCAGATAGTAAAATGTGTTTCAAACTCTAGCGAAAGGTAATAAGGAACATAAATTTCATACTTGCAAATTTTCTCAATTAAAATCAAAGATGTAGATAGTAAAATGTGATTCGAACTCTAGCGAAAGGTAATAAGGAACATAAATTTCATACTTGCAAATTTTCTCAATTAAAATCAAAGATGCAGATAGTAAAATGTGTTTCGAACTCTAGCGAAAGGTAATAAGGAACATAAATTTCAAACTTGCAAATTTTCCCAATTAAAATCAAAGATGCAGATAGTAAAATGTATTTCGAACTCTAGCGAAAGGTAATAAGGAACGTAAATTTCATACTTGCAAATTTTCTCAATTAAGATCAAAGATGCAGATAGTAAAATGTGTTTCGAACTCTAGCGAAAGGTAATAAGGAACATAAATTTCATACTTGCAAATTTTCTCAATTACAATCAAAGATGTAGATAGTAAAATGTGTTTCAAACTCTAGCGAAAGGTAACAAGGAACGTAAATTTCATACCTGCAAATTTTCTCAATTAATATCAAGGATGCAGATAGTAAAATGTGTTTCAAACTCTAGCGAAAGGTAATAAGGAACAGAAATTTCATACTTGCAAATTTTCTCAATTAATATCAAAGATGCAGATAGTAAAATCTGTTTCGAACTCTAGCGAAAGGTAATAAGGAACGTAAATTCCATACTTGCAAATTTTCTAAATTAATATCAAAGATGCAGATGGTAAAATGTGTTTCAAACTCTAGCCAAAGGTAATAAGGAACGTAAATTCCATACTTGCAAATTTTCTCAATTAAAATCAAAGATACAGATAGTAAAATGTGTTTCGAACTCTAGCGTAAGGTAATAAGGAACATAAATTTCCTACTTGCAAATTTTCTCAATTAAAATCAAAGATGCAGATAGTAAAATGTGTTTCGAACTCTAGCGAAAGGTAATAAGGAACATAAATTTCAAACTTGCAAATTTTCTCAATTAAAATCAAAGATGCAGATAATAAAATGTGTTTCGAACTCTAGCGAAAGGTAATAAGGAACATAAATTTCAAACTTACAAATTTTCTCAATTAAAATCAAAGATGCAGATAGTAAAATGTGTTTCGAACTCTAGCGAAAGGTAATAAGGAACATAAATTTCATACTTGCAAATTTTCTCAATTAAAATCAAAGATGCAGATAGTAAAATGTGTTTCGAACTCTAGCCAAAGGTAACAAGGAACGTAAATTTCATACTTGCAAATTTTCTCAATTAAAATCAAAGATGCAGATAGTAAAATGTGTTTCGAACTCTAGCGAAAGGTAATAAGGAACATAAATTCCATACTTGCAAATTTTCTCAATTAAAATCAAAGATGCAGATAGTAAAATGTGTTTCAAACTCTAGCCAAAGGTAATAAGGAACGTAAATTCCATACTTGCAAATTTTCTCAATTACAATCAAAGATGCAGATAGTAAAATGTGTTTCGAACTCTAGCGAAAGGTAATAAGGAACATAAATTTCATACTTGCAAATTTTCTCAATTACAATCAAAGATGCAGATAGTAAAATGTGTTTCAAACTCTAGCGAAAGGTAACAAGGAACGTAAATTTCATACCTGCAAATTTTCTCAATTAATATCAAAGATGCAGATAGTAAAATGTGTTTCAAACTCTAGCGAAAGGTAATAAGGAACATAAATTTCATACTTGCAAATTTTCTCAATTAAAATCAAAGATGCAGATAGTAAAATGTGTTTCAAACTCTAGCGAAAGGTAATAAGGAACATAAATTTCATACTTGCAAATTTTCTCAATTAAAATCAAAGATGCAGATAGTAAAATGTGTTTCGAACTCTAACGTAAGGTAATAAGGAACATAAATTTCAAACTTGCAAATTTTCTCAATTAAAATCAAAGATGCAGATAGTGAAATGTGTTTCGAACTCTAGCGAAAGGTAATAAGGAACATAAATTTCAAACTTGCAAATTTTCTCAATTAAAATCAAAGATGCAGATACTAAAATATGTTTCGAACTCTAGCGAAAGGTAACAAGGAACATAAATTTCATTCTTGCAAATTTTCTCAATTAAAATCAAAGATGCACGAAAACGCCATTATTCTCGAATAGTAGGTGATAAACTAATTCTCGATACAGCTTTCTACCATCCGTGGTCCTGCCATAATTTATTGAAGCGTAATTTATACATGGACAATAATGTGGTTACTTCCAAACATCCCTAATATATTTCTAAATGAATTATTTACCTATTCATCTACTGATACCCGAACTGATGTTTGAGCCCAGAAACATACTAACCTCATCAAAATTCGAGCTACACACAACACAGAGGGACACAAAATACAGCAAAATAGATTGGGGTATGCAAAATAATAATAAAATGAAAGTACTTCAAATTCGAAAACACATCTACATTCAAAATAAATACAAATCGGAGTTGCAGCTCTAAAAAGTAATTTATGCCCTAAAATGCGATGAATGCGTAAAAATATACATGGAGGCGACACAAAATCTGAATAAAAGAGTAGCTCTGCACAGAAGTAACATTAAACTAGCCAACAACAGAAAATTGTACGTTTCCCAACACTTAACAACAATCTACCAAAATGCAGACTATGACACACTCATAATGCAGGAAGAAATATTTATAAAAAAATAGAAGCCTTCCCTCAACATGACAAAAATAAGACACACACACACACACACACTAAATTGAAACCCGTCGGTCGTTTTCGTGTTTCCTATTTTTTATTGTATCATCTTTAAAATGCTTGTAAGTATGAAGTTTACTTTGTTTCTTGCTGTGATATATATATATATATATATATATATATATATATATAACATGTGTATGAAAAAATAAAACTGATTGGTCTTACTAGAGTTGTCATTATTTTTAAGGCGTTGTTTATTTTGTAATCATATTAGCTGAAAACATTTATAAGATTTACCTGATGGAATTTCTGTTATCATTTATGTTTTTATGTAATGGCTTCGGTAGGATCAGTTGAGTTTTGTATGTTTGTATGTATTTTTGTTTGGTTTAACAAGCAAAAGATTCTTGCATATATAAATTGAAAGTTTTAGCATCGGTTGAAAATACTAAACAGAAAAAAACTATTTTGATATAGCCTGTAAATATATGAATATTATATATTCTACAAAATAAGCTTGCTAAAATTTTGATGCTCATATCGCAAAAGGTTAACAAAATATTACCTTTATCCAGTAGGCGCGTACACTAATTAAGACAGTGTTTCTAAAGCTAAATACATTTTTTATGTTTAATTAAGCTCAGCAGCGTATATGAATGTCTGTCAAAGATACAATAAAATAAAAAAAAACATCATGTATTATATATTGAACTGAGCCATTTTAAACAATAAATTAAACCAAGTTTATCAATGATATCTATCCTGGTTAACAATTATTCAAGAACATTTCACTGAATTCTCTTTTTGTGTTGAATAAGATAAAGGACAATTATTTTTCCATTATATATAACAGTAAAAGAGATACTGGTTAGACCAGTAGATGGTTATTTAGAAAAGCACAATCAAAAGAACTGAATATGCAAAGCCAACAATATATTACATCCTATATTTTCGTCTTTTAATGTATATAGCTGTGATTCACCGAAACAGCACTGTCTGTGGAGGTGGTTAAACGTGTAATTATATATATGCTTGCGGTCATATCACGTTGAATACACCGGTTCTCGCTCGATCACCGAAGTTAAGCAACGTTGAGCCTGGTCAGTACTTAGATGGGTGACCGCTTGGGAATACCAGGTGCTGTAAGCGTTATTGACGGATGTGCGTTGTGGTGCAGTAGATGTCGGCTCGGAGGGGGAAATCGGTGAGCCGAGTTCTAATTCCAGTCATATACTTTGCATTCACTCCAGTCATATACTTTGCATTCACTTATGCACTAGTACCCTTGGGAAAGGTATTAATCCGTCCCTTCCCTCCAGTTATGGGTTAAATTACTGAAGTCTGTTGTTCATGCGATCTGTGGCAGACTTCTGTATTGATTGTTTGTTATCAGCTGTTCCAAAAAGTGTGGATGGTGCTACACAAGCCTTCACCACTTTAAACAATTCTTTGTGTGGTAGTCTTTGTTAGACGCTCATACGTCGAAATCGACGGGAGAGTCCATTATATATATATATATATATATATGTGTGTGTGTGTGTGTGTATTTAATGTATATATATATATATGTAGTTATATGTGCAAGTGTATATTTATATGTATGTATATACATATATGTGTGTGTATATATATATAAATGTATGTGTATGTGTATATGAATATACCTGTGTGTTTGTATTTGCTCATTTCTCATATTAGACCTATTACAATATTATCCCAATTTTACTTTTATTCTATTAGTAGGTTTTAAGCCATCTACAATAATCCAGCCATGTTATTATTTTTTTAAACCAATTTTTTTGTTAAATTTTAACAGAGCTAAATATATAATATATAATTTATTGTCTCCTTTCTCTTCTTTCCTCCTGTTTCTTTTATTTTTTTTATATATAACTTGCCCTTCCTTTCACCATCTGAAGCCAGTTATTCGTTACCTTGGCTTAAGAAAAATTTTTGTGTCTTATTTCTTTATTTTTTCCACTGTCTTTCGCCCTTTCTTTCCCCACCTCCAACCACCTCTATTCCTCTGACACGGTTAAATTTTGATTTTTGATTCTTTAATACAAACGTAATCTAAAAGTTTCCTTCTAATATCGAGTAATGAATCTCTGTCTCTGCCTCTGTTTTTAAAAAAAGATTTTTCTTACCTCCCCAACTTTTTTTTAAAAACTTCCTGTGTATGGATATGTTTTTGGGTTTCTTCCGGTATGTGAATTTTTGTACAATATTTGAATTAATAAAATTTTGTTTTTGATCGTTGCTGAAGAAGTTAACATATTCTCACTGAAATAGCTATTCAACGAATGTAGAATTCGGAATTTTTTTTTGATATAACATACATATTTGGCTCTGAAAATAGATAATAACATTTACATCGATCCCTCTACCTGGATAATTTTTTTATATAAATAAAATCAATATTAATAGGACCTATTTTTGGGGTGGGGATTTTACCTATTTGCTTTTCATTTTTTAGATTTAATATATATATATATATATATATATATATATATATATATATATATATATTAAAAAAGGATTAATTCAAAGATGTTGAATTAATCCTTTTTTAATATATATTTGCTCTGTAATATTTTATTACATGGAGCTCTCTTCCTGTATCATTTTTAATATTAAAATCAATTTTTAATATTAATTAGGATCGGGTTTTTTGGAATTTACCTTCCTGCTTTTTTCCCTTGGATTGAAGTATCTGAATTAAAATATATATATATATATATATATATATATATATATATATATATATAAACAAGTTTGATGATAAAAAAATCAACAAGGTGTTTGCCTCTCAATAACCGTTACACATGACATCACGGTAGACTAATTCAAATTTTCAACTTCTTAAATAATACCAGAATCTAGACAAAACAATTCTGCCTTCCGCACAAGCACACAGTCGTAATTACGTAAACAAAATAACAACACAAACATGAACTTCGGACACGTTATTCACAATTCTGATCCCAATATACAACACCTTATTCGAAAGTTGTAAAAGATATAATAAAATATTTAACTGACCTTGTCGCTTCCTTTTAATAACACGTATTTGTTGAATACTTGCTATCTAAATATACTTTATTGAAATTACACGATTCTGCAGGATACCATCACGGAAAGATTACGATGCTCTCTCACCGAAAATTAAATTCTTCAATGCTAAAAGATCTCTTCAAAGCAACAGAAATGTGGTTTCACAGAAAGATGCCGAGGATGTCATGGACAGAGTATATAAGCAACGAGAGAGAGGATATAGACGAAAAGGAAAATTATACTTAGCACAGAGGAAGAGACAACTGAAGTTTCTGGGACTCATGTGGAAGAAGGTTTTGAAAAATCTGATATTCACAGGACAGATAGAAGGAAAGAGTGAAAGCGGAAAACAGAGCGAGACATTAACGAGTGGAAATCAATGCATTTTGGCCGTACACTCCCAGCCTCTAAATTAGGAGAAATTAAATGAGTAATCTATTTTATTTTACTTTGATCTAAGTCAGGAACATTTCTTCCTTTTTTTTTTTTTTTTGTAGTGTTATATCAAACTCTCATTACTTGTTAAAATGTAAATTAGCTCACGGTGTCGTCTGTTTTGTATCCACCTGTATTGAATTTGACATGACCAAGAGATTTATCGCGGTCTCTGTACCGTCTTGGGTAAATTCAGGGATGGGGAAAATCACATCTGTATGTCTTTTTCTCAATGTCTATCTCTCTCGTTCTTTTATTTTTTCCGGTATCTATCTATTCTATTTCTATCTGGCTGGCTATATATATATATATATATATATATATATATATCTGTTTCTCTACCACGATCGTTGTCAGTGATTTTATATGTTTTGTCTATATTTTTCCATGTATTATCGCATATTCTCTTTTACTATCACTCACTTCCAAGAAAAAATTAAAAACGTATATGTCGCAAATTTCGTTACATTACAAGAAATAAAAAGCACCACACAGACTGCAACAACTGACTTTTTTAAAGTCCACACTATTGTGAATAAATAAATAGACTCTTTTTTAACCGTTGTAAACACGTATTCTATATTTTTAAAATTAAAAAAATATATACTGAATACATTTCTTGAAAGTTAGGCTAACTTCTTATATTCTCATTTGTTTATTACCAGATTACATTAATTCTAATACGTACATTCTGGTGAGTGGAATATACATTCTTGGCGTAGATAAGTTATTAGCCTTTAGTGAGCGACCGCCTGCCGTATGCGACCAGTTTTTGTTGGCAGAAGGGGTGGTCGAATACGACAGGTTTCAATGTAGTTGCATTAAACTTCTGCTTATATTATGATTATATACTAGTATTCATGTTTACTGAAGCACGCTTCTGTAACTGCACCTCTCACACGCACACACACTTATATATATATATATATGAATATGAGAAAACAGATTTTCTTGTAATTAACCATCTGCTACAAATTCTATTAGAATTACTACGAAACAAAATAACACCGAAGCGAACATATATTTTTTATTCTTCCTATTTAGCGAATTTGTTAGATTTCACACTTTTGTTCAGTGGCATATTAGCAACAAAATAATTCCGATAATCTCTTTCGTTAAAGTGTTTTTCATTGTCTCACTTTTGTGCCAAGTGAGTCATATTGAGATGGGAAGAGAGGGGAGGCTAGATTCTAAGCAAGTACAATATGGCAGCCATCACAATGTTTATGAACGCATTTTAATTGCACAAGCGCTAAGAGAGATATATGATTTTGATTTTCCGAGATATTACAAAACCAAATTGAATAACATTACCTTTGAAGGTAATGATCATGCCACCAATACTAATAGTACAACAAAATATAACACCAATGATGATAACAAAGTATTCGAGCATTCAAAATTCTATAAAACTGTACTGTATAGAAACAGGACAGAAGCTGTTCTGGAGAATAAAAAGTTAAATTCTTAAATAATTTATTTGGGAAATTCAAATTCTTAATGGCATTATTAGCTATCTCCTTATAAGGAAACGTTCGGTATTCAGCTACCAAGCAGCCCATACTACTTTCGGCTGAAATTTGTAAAAAAATCTATTAAAACTATTTTTCCGGAAAATATGTTTCTTAGGTTCATAGCTACCGTTTATTCTAGTGTTTGTGAGGGCTTCTTTTCTAACCATTTCTTTGAAGTAGTGTGAAATAGAAACATAATGATTATATCATAATTTTCTCTTTGAGTTACATATTATATCCATTTTAGTTGTTACTGTTGTTGAAAATTCCAATCATTTTAAATAATTAACCCGAGAAAACAGTTGAATACAGTTGACAGTTGAAATATTTCTGAATATACGTGACGTGCATATAAATGTCTCGATGTCATGAGGTAAAATTATTGGGCTAATGTTTTAGTTTTGTAGCATCTTGGAGAAAACTATTCCTAGCTTAGTATATTCTATATTCAATTTCCTTATCTCTTCTAAGAAATTTGTTAATGTTGATTTATACACAGAAATTTTTTAATTACTTGCATTTACTAATTTCACCTCCTGAATTTATATGATGTTTTCAGGGTAGATTTTATCACTGCTTTCATTACAATTTCGGATCATTATTTCTGTTTTAGAAATGTTTATGCTGAACCCTAGTTCCTGGAACACTTGGTAGAGCATTTTGATATTTTTTCGCATGCTTATCCCAATCATGAACGCCTATGTCATCAGCATACTTTCACTCATCAGCAGTACATTGTCCAGCAGTTAAGAAGGGACGCTGTTTTGTATGAGTATATTCATTTGGGATGGTTAAATAATCAGTTGATCATGCAAACCTGATTTAAAACAAAGAATTCCTTAGATATACAAAGAAGAAACCGAAAAGTCATAAATTGAATAAATATTATTTACATTATTTACTCGCTTGTTAGTATCACAAACTTGCACCTGTTAGGTCAATATATTAAATGTTAAACATTTTTTTCAGAATAAAAAGACGGCAACAGTACAAGAAACTATTGGAACGCTTAGATCAATCTCAGTGGTCACTGAAAATAGAATTGTATCAATTCAGAAAACTGTAGAACTGAAATCTGTGAAAATATTGAAGAGAGATTTGACAAAAGTGTCTCATATGAAACCTAATGAAAACAGGTTTGTTTAGTGGGAAAATAAGAATTTATTTATGTATATTTTATGCAAGGATTACTACAATATCAAGTCTAATAATTATTGTTATCCATAATAATAGACTTGTTAATAAGGAATTGAAGACAAAAATCTTTCACCCAACTAATAATAACGCAATTAGGATTTGCATATTTGTGCAGGGGTTCAGTTGTCGTTGGGAGTCAAGCAGTTGAAGGTTTCTTCATATTACGAGCGTCTTCCTATTAGTATGGACATCATTCTTATTTGCCTGAAGGTCCTGCATATTTCTCTTTATTTTTCCTGGATTTTATCTTGACTTACTCGTCAACTACAACAATTATAAACACGTTATTATAATTCTCATGAGTTATAGTCATAGTAGTAGCATATATATATATATATATATATATATATATATATATATATATAATTAGAGAGAGATAAAAAGAGAGAGGGAAAGCGATATATATATATAGAGTGATGGAAAGCGTAAGAGAGAAAAGGAAAGTGATAGAGATAAAGCAAGAGAGAGAATACGGCAAAGAAAAAGGGAGATGAAGGGGAAGAGAAAGATAAAGATAGAGAGGGAAAAGAGAGAGAGAGAGAGAAGGGAAAGAAAAATAAAGGCAGAAAGAGAGGAAAGAAAAAGAGAAAAAAGCGATAAAAAGAGAAAGAGAGTGGGAAAGAGAGAGAAGGGTAAACAGAGAGAGAGAAAGGGAAGAAGAAAGGGAAAGAGAGAGAGAGAGAGAGAAAAAGAAAGAGGGCGCGAGAGAGAGAGAAAAAAAGAGAGAGAGAGTGAGAAGCGAGTCAACAAAGTTACGTGAAGATAAAAAAAAACATAGACGAAGGTCAATATATCCATCAAGACATCTTGTCTGATAAAATTATTAATTTATATGATAAATTCGCTCGTTATGGTGGCAGACGGTGGCAATTCTACAAGGAGTGCAGAATAGGCCAAGCCCCAACCCAGAATTTTGGCTGGTCCCACGGTTGACTCCTTCCACTTTTTAAGCTTGAAAAATTTATGAAACTGATCAGTCTCTGATTTTTGATTTTGATAAGATTTGATCTTCAGCAATTTTTCCTTCGTCAGAACGTATTGTTGTTAGTATTAACTCCTTGATTTTGTTTTAAAATTAACCTCTCTTGTGCCCCAACAGTTTGATAGTGGAAAAGATGGGAAGAATAGATTAAAACTCCACTACTATAAATAAAGAGTTCTTTTTCCGTTTCATTTAGTGAAGCAACATAGTTATACTCAAAGTCATTCCTAAGTTGTGTATACGATAGTGATGTAGTATGAAAATGAAAACGCTGTTTGAGTTTGCCCCTATTCTCTTTCAAACATTTTCGGCCCCTAAGCCTCCCACTACTTTCAGAATTCAACATTCTCCACTGCTGGCAGGTTTTAATAAAATCAGCACATAACTTTTCAGGTGGAGCCCAGTCAGCCATACCTTCAGTTCGCGTAATTAAATCCACTCCAGAGGTCTCCTAATAATGATGTTCCTAAGTATCTCGATGTAACTACTAAATCACTTTCGCTTCCTCATCTTTCAAACTTAAAAAATAGAAACACTCGACACCCATGATGACCCACCAACTACCCACGCTCACAAAGAGATAAGCACAGAGCTTTTAGAAGACATGTTCAACAGATTAAAGTTACATAAAGTTAAAATTGTTTTCCTTTTCGATTTTTTAAGTTTTCAACTTTATTTCCGCCTTTTCTCATTCGTCCTCTTTTTTCTTTTTCCCTTTCTTTCTCTTTTTTTCTCTCTTCCTTTTTAATGACCTATTTCCTCCTTTTACTGTCTCTTACTTTTTTCTCTCTTCCTCTTTTATCACTCTTTTCCTATTTTTCTACTTCTTTTTCTTCGCTTTTTACTTTATTTACTTTTTCACTTTTTTCATTTCCTGCTAAACTTTTTATTGTATTTTCATTTTCCCTTTTCTTTTCCTTTTAATTTTCATTTTTTATTCTATTTTTCCATTTGATTTAGTCTTTTACGCTTTTTCTTTTATATTTTTACTTTTTCTTTTTTAACTTACTCTCTTTTTCATTTCATTCCCTTCTCACTTTTTCTTTATTTTTCCTTTTCACATTTTATTTCTTTTTCAATTTTTATTTCCCATTTCACTTTTTCTTTTCCTTTTTCTTTTTTATTACTTTTTCTATTCTTTCCTATTCTCACATTTTTATTTTTCCTATTTTTATTTTCTCATATTTTCTTTTCTTCTCCTTTTACTTTTTTTTTTCCGCTTTTTACTTATTCTTATCGTTTTCCTTTCACATATAATTTTCCTTTCTTTTTATTCTATTTTCCATTTTCTTTTCCTTGTGACCTTAGATTTTCTTTTTCCTTTTGCTTTTTCACTTTTAGTTTTCTTTTCATTTTGCATTTTCTTTTTTTTTAGTTTCTTACATATTTTTTACTTTTTCACATTTTCTTTTCATTTTTAACTTTTATTTCCTTTATCATATTTTCTTCCATTTTCTTATTCATTTTTTCTTTTCTTTTCTTTTTTCACAATTTTTTTACTTCCCTTCTATCATTTTTACTTTTACTTTCGTTTTATAATTTTCTTTTTCTTTTTTAATTTTACGTTTCTTTCCCTTTGTTACTTTTTTTCATTTTTCATTTTTATTTTATTTTTTCACTTTTAATTCCCTTCCGCATTTTCATTTTTCATTTTTTTTATTTCCATTGTTAGTTATTTTCCCAGTGCCTTTTTCAGTTTTTCTTTCTTTTTAAGTTTTCTTTCATTCCCCTTTTTCTCTTTTACTTTCTTTTTCTTTTCCTATTTCATTTTTTTCCTTTTTTCCTTTTTCTTTCCTTTCTCTTTTTTTGTTTTTTAATTGTCCTTTGTTCTTAGCTTTTTTCACGTCTTCTTTAATTTCATTTTCATTTATTCTTTACGTCTTTTAATTTTCCTTTCATTTTTCATGTTTTCATTAATTTTACATTTATTACGTTTTATTTTATTTTATTTTTCACTTTTCTTTCCCTTTTAAACGTTTTCATTCATTTTTATGTTTTCTTTCCCATTACTTTTTCATTTTTAATTTTCTTTTCATTTTTTTACATGTTTTTTCTATTTTCAGTCTTTCTTTCCTGTCCTTTTTTCACTTTTTTGCCTTTCTCTTTTACAAGCTTTCATTCATTTCTTTTTTCCGTTTTTATTTTCTTTCCCTGTTTTCTTTTCTTTTTTCTTTTTAGCTTTTTCTTTCCTTTCCTTTTTAGCTTTCCTTTCCTTTTCCCCTTTTTTCCTTTTGTTTTTCAATTTTCCATTACTTTTTGTTTGCTTTCCGCTTTTCCATTTTTTATTTTTTATTTTCCTTTCGTTTTTCAATTTTCTTTTTCTTTTTTACGTTTTCTTTTCTTTTGCACTTTTAGTTTTCATTTTTCAGATTTTCTTATTCTCCTCTTTTTCATTTTTCTTTTCTTTAGCGTTTACACTTTATCGGCTTTTACATTTGCTTTAATTTATTACTTTCTAGTGTGTCCTTTTTTCTTTTTCCCATTTTTGCTTTTTCTTTCGTTTATTTTAATACACTTTCTATTTTATATTATTCTTTTATTTGTAATTGTTGAACTTTTATATTGATTTATTATCACTTTTTCATTTCCTTTCTTTTTATTGTTTGTTTTATTTTCATCGTTTATTTTAATACACTTTCTATTTTATATTATTCTTTTATTTGTAATTGTTGAACTTTTATATTGATTTATTATCACTTTTTCATTTCCTTTCTTTTTACTGTTTGTTTAATGTCATCGTTTATTTTAATACACTTTCTATTTTATATTATTCTTTTATTTGTAATTGTTCACTTTTTCATTTCCTTTCTTTTTACTGTTTGTTTTATTTTCATCGTTTATTTTAATACACTTTCTATTTTATATTATTCTTTTATTTGTAATTGTTGAACTTTTATATTGATTTATTATCACTTTTTCATTTCCTTTCTTTTTACTGTTTGTTTTATTTTCATCGTTTATTTTAATACACTTTCTATTTTATATTATTCTTTTATTTGTAATTGTTGAACTTTTATATTGATTTATTATCACTTTTTCATTTCCTTTCTTTTTACTGTTTGTTTTATTTTCATCGTTTATTTTAATACACTTTCTATTTTATATTATTCTTTTATTTGTAATTGTTGAACTTTTATATTGATTTATTATCACTTTTTCATTTCCTTTCTTTTTACTGTTTGTTTTATTTCCATCGTTTATTTTAATACACTTTCTATTTTATATTATTCTTTTATTTGTAATTGTTGAACTTTTATATTGATTTATTATCACTTTTTCATTTCCTTTCTTTTTTACTGTTTGTTTTATTTTCATCGTTTATTTTAATACACTTTCTATTTTATATTATTCTTTTATTTGTAATTGTTAAACTTTTATATTGATTTATTATCACTTTTTCATTTCCTTTCTTTTTATTGTTTGTTTTATTTTCATCGTTTATTTTAATACACTTTCTATTTTATATTATTCTTTTATTTGTAATTGTTGAACTTTTATATTGATTTATTATCACTTTTTCATTTCCTTTCTTTTTACTGTTTGTTTTATTTTCATCGTTTATTTTAATACACTTTCTATTTTATATTATTCTTTTATTTGTAATTGTTGAACTTTTATATTGATTTATTATCACTTTTTCATTTCCTTTCTTTTTACTGTTTGTTTTATTTTCATCGTTTATTTTAATACACTTTCTATTTTATATTATTCTTTTATTTGTAATTGTTGAACTTTTATATTGATTTATTATCACTTTTTCATTTCCTTTCTTTTTACTGTTTGTTTTATTTTCATCGTTTATTTTAATACACTTTCTATTTTATATTATTCTTTTATTTGTAATTGTTGAACTTTTATATTGATTTATTATCACTTTTTCATTTCCTTTCTTTTTACTGTTTGTTTTATTTTCATCGTTTATTTTAATACACTTTCTATTTTATATTATTCTTTTATTTGTAATTGTTGAACTTTTATATTGATTTATTATCACTTTTTGATTTCCTTTCTTTTTACTGTTTGTTTTATTTTCATCGTTTATTTTAATACTCTTTCTATTTTATATTATTCTATTATTTGTAATTGTTGAACTTTTATATTGATTTATTATCACTTTTTCATTTCCTTTCTTTTTACTGTTTGTTTTATTTTCATCATTTATTTTAATACACTTTCTATTTTATATTATTCTTTTATTTGTAATTGTTGAACTTTTATATTGATTTATTATCACTTTTTCATTTCCTTTCTTTTTACTGTTTGTTTTATTTTCATCGTTTATTTTAATACACTTTCTATTTTATATTATTCTTTTATTTGTAATTGTTGAACTTTTATATTGATTTATTATCACTTTTTCATTTCCTTTCTTTTTACTGTTTGTTTTATTTTCATCGTTTATTTTAATACACTTTCTATTTTATATTATTCTTTTATTTGTAATTGTTGAACTTTTATATTGATTTATTATCACTTTTTCATTTCCTTTCTTTTTACTGTTTGTTTTATTTTCATCGTTTATTTTAATACACTTTCTATTTTATATTATTCTTTTATTTGTAATTGTTGAACTTTTATATTGATTTATTATCACTTTTTCATTTCCTTTCTTTTTACTGTTTGTTTTATTTTCATCGTTTATTTTAATACACTTTCTATTTTATATTATTCTTTTATTTGTAATTGTTGAACTTTTATATTGATTTATTATCACTTTTTCATTTCCTTTCTTTTTACTGTTTGTTTTATTTTCATCGTTTATTTTAATACACTTTCTATTTTATATTATTCTTTTATTTGTAATTGTTGAACTTTTATATTGATTTATTATCACTTTTTCATTTCCTTTCTTTTTATTGTTTGTTTTATTTTCATCGTTTATTTTAATACACTTTCTATTTTATATTATTCTTTTATTTGTAATTGTTGAACTTTTATATTGATTTATTATCACTTTTTCATTTCCTTTCTTTTTACTGTTTGTTTTATTTTCATCGTTTATTTTAATACACTTTCTATTTTATATTATTCTTTTATTTGTAATTGTTGAACTTTTATATTGATTTATTATCACTTTTTCATTTCCTTTCTTTTTTACTGTTTGTTTTATTTTCATCGTTTATTTTAATACACTTTCTATTTTATATTATTCTTTTATTTGTAATTGTTAAACTTTTATATTGATTTATTATCACTTTTTCATTTCCTTTCTTTTTATTGTTTGTTTTATTTTCATCGTTTATTTTAATACACTTTCTATTTTATATTATTCTTTTATTTGTAATTGTTGAACTTTTATATTGATTTATTATCACTTTTTCATTTCCTTTCTTTTTACTGTTTGTTTTATTTTCATCGTTTATTTTAATACACTTTCTATTTTATATTATTCTTTTATTTGTAATTGTTGAACTTTTATATTGATTTATTATCACTTTTTCATTTCCTTTCTTTTTATTGTTTGTTTTCATTTTCACTTTTTTAGTTTTCACTTTTTTGCCAATTTCCCCTTCCTCTTTTCATTTTTTACATTTTCTTTACATTTCTTCTTTCACTTTTTCTTTTCGTTTCCTTCTTTCACTTTTCGTTTTTATTTGTTTATCATTTGATTTTCTCACTTATATTTTCCTTTTTCACTTTTTCTTTTTTGTGTCGTTTTCATTTTCTGCTTTTTCTTCTCCTTTCTCAATTTTCTTTTCATTCATCTTTTTCCTTTTCCTTTTATTTTTCCATTTTCTTTTTTCCATTTCCAGTTTATAATTTCTTTTCCTTTTTTCAATTTTTATTTTCAATTTCACTTCTTCTTTTCAATTATGATTGCTTATTTTATTTTTTTCAACCATCTTTTCTTTTGCATTTGCATTTGCACTTTTCTTTTTATTTTTCGCTTTTTCGTTTTCTTTCCATTTTCACTTTTTCTTTTCCATCACTTTTCTTTTCTTACTTTTCTCATTTTTCGTTTCCTTTTCATTTTCTTTTGCCTTCTCCTTATCAATTATTCTTTCTTTCCTCTTTTTACATTTTTGTCTTTTCTTTTCATGTCTAATCTCTTTCACATTTTTATCCTTTTTCATTCTTATCGTTTTCTTGTTTTTTAATAAATTTAATTTTTACTTTTTCTTTTCAGTTTCCAATTTTTCGATTATTCCCTTTTTCACCCATTTGTTTCTTTTTCATTTTCTCTTTATTCTTTTTCTTTGACATATTTTCTTTTTTACATTCTTTTTATTTTTTATTTTCATTTACACTTCCTACCTTTTTCTTTTTCTTTTACAAATTTTTTCTCTTATTTTTTCGTTTCTTTCACTTTATCACGTATCCTTTTCATTTCATTTTTCACTTTATTCTTTACCTTTCATATTTTCTTTTTCACATTTTCTTTTCCGCTTTAAATTTTTCTTTTTCACCTTTTTTTCAATTTTTCATGTATTTTTCTTTCCCATTTTTTGCTTTCTCTTAAATTTTCTCTTTTATTTTTCCATCACTTTTTCACTTTTTCTTTTCTTATTCTTTTTCATCATTCCTTTTTTTTCGTTTTTCACTTTTCCTTTTCCTTTTCATTGCTTTTCCTCATAAATGTTTTCTTTCTCTTTTTCACATATCCTTTTCTTTTTCCATTTTTCATGTCTAATCTCTTTTACTTTTTTCTTTTGTATGCTTTTTCAATTTTTCTTTAAAATACCTCCTTCATTTCTTTTTCATTTTTTACTTTTTCTTTTTTTTCACTTTTTCGCTTTCTTTTTTTCTTCCGCGTTTTCTTTTCTATTTCCACTTTATCTTTCCATTTTCACTTTTTCTTTACATTTCATTTTTTAAATTTTCTTTACATTTCCTATTTCACTTTTTCGATGCATCACCTTTTTCACTTTTTAATTAACTTTTAGCTTTCCTTTCTATTCTATTCTTTCTGTTTTTGACATTTCCTTTCCGTTTTCACATTTTTTATTCTTTTCCTTTTGTACTTTTTCTGTTCTTTTTCCTTTTCACTTCTTCTTTTCTTTCTTTTTTATTTTTATTTTCCTTTCTTATTTATCTTTTCTTTTTTAATTTCTTTTCTTTTTCTTTTTTACTTTTGTTTTCTTTTTCATATTTTTCCTTTTTCATTTTTCCTGTTTCTTTTTCAATTTTCTTTTCTTTTCATTTTCACGTTTTTTTTGTTTTCCCGTTTTCTCAAACTTTTTCTTTATCACGTTTTGTTTTTCCTTTCTCTCTTTTTGTTTTCATTTTTCACATTATCTTTTTTTTCATTGTTTCTTCTTGTTCTTTTTTCGTTACATTTTCTTTTTCAGTTTTTCATTACATTTTTTACATTTTCTTTTCATTTGTCACTTTTTCGTTTTACTATTTTGATTTTTTAACATTTGACATTTTTTCTTTTCATCTTTCACTTTTGTTTTCATACTTTTCCTTTTTTTACTTTTCTTTTTCTTTCCTTGTTCCCCTTTTCTTTTCTTTTTTCTTTTCACTTTTACATTTCCTTTTCTTTTTTCACTTTTTGGTTCTTTTCCTTTTTCATTTTCACTTTTCATTTACTTTTACAATTTTTCTTTTCCTGTAAAACATTTTCTTTTCCTTTAATATCTTTTCTTTTTTTCTCCTTTCCTTTCTTACTTTGTCGGTTCTTTTTCTCTCTTTCTTCCTTTTCTTTTTTAACTTTTCTTTTCCTCTTTTTCTTTACATTTCTATTTTCACTTTTTCGTTTCTTTCTATTATTTCTATTTTTCACATTCTTTCTGTTTATCATTTTTTCTTTTTCTTTTTCAGATTTTCTTTTCTTATAATTTTTCTTTTTCTTTTGCTTTTTGTTTCTCTTTATCGTTTCTTTTTCACATGCCTTTTTTCTTTTTCACTTATTCTTTTCTTTTCTATTCTAATTTTTCTTTTCTATTGAATTTTTTCTTTTCTATTCTAATTGTTTTCTTTTTATTTTTTGTTAATTTTTCAATTTTTATTTTCAGGATGACGTCGGTGATAGATATTTCTGTAGAAAAGTTACGTTTCAAATAGAAAATACTAGTGTGTAAAGAATTTGATTTGAAAAAATTTATTCACAAATATTTAAATATTTAGTTAAGAATTCATTCTTTCTTGTTAATGCTTTATTTTTACAATGCATTATAAAACATAGTCTAAACATTGAGCAACCAATTTTGATAGGAAACTTGTGAAATTTGCGGAAACAGTTTGTGTTTTTGTATAACGAATAACTTCGAATTTCAAAATATTCAGTCTAAAATAGAAATAGAAATTAGTAGCAAATGTTAATTTTTTTGTAATTTTTCAATGAGTAAAATATATATATCACATACATATACACACACACACACACACAAACACACACACACACACACATATATATATATATATATATATATATACATATATTACAATCTTGAATAAGTTCTCGCTGATTTTGCATGAAAGGTAATGTTTTATTTACAAAAATTAGTAAGAAACATGTCACTAAGTGTATTGTCCATTGCTAGCCACTACTTTTTCCCTCCTTCTAGTAGCAATTGAATTCCACATCGGAATAATGACACGTCTGTTGAGGCTAACCATGAGTCGACATATTTTTGGCATATTCATAAGAATGAAAATGCTGTTCAGTCAGGCCATGTGCTATCGATTGGAACAATTGATAATCGGACTGGGTAATGTCTGTTAAATCCAGTGGCTAGCGTAGGACTTCCCAGTGAAGCATTTCCAAATAGGTTTTCACCTGTTTTACAACATGTAGCCTAGCATCTGCTCATATAGCGGTCATTTTTCTTCAACGCTCGATGCAAACGCATCAGTTACAGTTGATAGCGATCTGTCGTGGTGGTTTCTGTCGGTGTGAGTAGCCCATAATAAACGACATCCACGTAATTCTACCAAATTCCTTTATTTAAAATGTTGCAATTAAATAGATATTGATATTCTATTCAAATCGTTCCCCGCTATTTAATCAATCGGGGAATTACAATTTTTATATGCAACACACATGAAAATATCAAGCTGGTGATCTCGCTTTTGCCTTCCCTTTTGCTTTTAATGACTAAATAAGAAATATTATTGCGTTTTCAGAACCCAGTGAAAAGCAATCTCATTGAAGGCTCAGATTTTGTGTCAGAAAATATCAATGTTGTTTTAATCAGCTATGATCTCTGAGTAAATGGTGCATTTTGAAATGCAGAAGCAATTGTTGAATATCTCAAAATGGAGTATGAATGTTTTCATTGCATTGATATTTATAAAAGTTAGTTTTCAATTGTTCAGGTAGCATAATTGTTAGCTGCTTGGAACGAGAATTAGACAAACCTATTTGAAATTCCAGTCATCACACTCACTCTCACACAATTTTCCTTAGCAAAGTTATGAATACATCTATTCTTCCTCCCCTATCTATGGGTTAGATTAGACTCTCTCGCTGATTCAAAGTGTTGTAAGTTCAATATCTGCATTGAAAAAATAAGTTTTAAAAAGAATTAACTGAAACAGAGATATTGTATCGTTGGTGTGAATTACATACTATACATTGCTATTAGAAGTACAAATAACCTAGTTATACAGCATCTTTATGACATTTCTCATGTGAATGATTGCCATTGGAACACTCAATCTTGGGACATCGATATTCTGTCGTTGTAAAATGCATATTTACATAGAATAAAATCTTTTTTTTCTAAAATCTATTTGTTTTTTTTATCTTTTCTTTCTTGTTTCCTTGTAGCTCATATCAATAATTTTTCCTTGTCTATTTTTAGTAATTCTCTCTTCCTTTCTGGATATGTCTATTAATCTATATAAGTCAAAAAGTGTCCCATCATTACAAATTTCCAATCTCTTTTTTTTTTGCCGCGTCCATACAGAATAAAAGCTCTATTAGAATAATTCAATATTTCACTGCATTGAGTATAAAAATAGTGAAGACGTTGGTTCCTCTAAAGAGTTTCTTTCACGCTGGCTCTCAGCACTCAACTAGATTTTCTCTCCAGCACAAAAGCTTCTGAGACGCAGTTGTATTGGAAGTTGGGTACTAAAAATAGCTAGAAAATTTGCCCAATGATGGCGAATATTGTTGCCATTTAATCCCACAGGTTTCAAGAAAAGTGTTTGGATGTTATGATAAATAATAGATTGAACAGATATAGTGAGAGATAGACGAGTTTAAATGCAATTTTATGGCGGAAAAAATGTGTCAACATAGTATTGGAAATGATGACTGTTAATTTCATTAAAACACCTTGTGGTCATGTTAGATAAATAAAGGGGTAGATTAGATAGAAAATAGTAACAAAACAAAAAATAATTGAATCTCGTAGATCGAGGTGGAATAGATTACTATTAGAGTGTCTGAAAAAGTGAATGATTGACTAAAAGAAATTACACAGAAGCAATAAAAATACAGTAATATATATATATATGTATGTGTGTGTGTGTGTGTGTGTGTGTGTGTGTGTGTGTGCGTGCGTGTGTGTGTGTGTGGGCGCCATATTATTTCTTTCAGGTAAATTTACAAATAATTCAGTAAGGTAGAACACAAAGACGCGTGTGTACGCATGCACACATACATGCATGTATGTAAGAATAAAAATTGCAGTATATTTAATAGATACAAAGGGCGCTGAAAAGTACTAGGCCTGGCCTACTTTCGGAGATATAATCAAATAACAATACATCAGATTACTTGTGAAGATCAATCCGAAAAGCATTACCACACCTCACCTATCTTTGTCTCTCTACACCTGTCTCTATCGCTTTCTATCTTTTTGTCTGTCTCTTTCTCTCTATATATGTCTGTTTCTATCACTTTTTCTGTCTCTTTCGCTCTCTGTCTCTTTTTCGTTCTGTGTCACGTTTTCTCTTTCTGTCTATTACTCTCTCTATCTCGATTTCTATCTCTTTCTTTCTCTTTCTCATTTTCCTTTATCTCTGTTTCTTTTACTCACTCTCTCTTTCTCTGTAACCTTCTCTTTGTGACTCTCTCTCTGTTTTCTTTCTTTCTGTCTCATTTTCTCTTTCTCTCTGTGAATCTTTCTATCTCTCTGTCACTTTCTCTCTCTCTCTCTCCTTGTCACTTGCACTTCTCTCTCTCTCTGACTCATTCTCTCTGTCACCTTCTCTCAATCTCTGCTCATTCACACTCATTTTCTCTCTGTGCCTCTCATCTTTATCTCTTTTAATCCGTATCTTTCTCACTCCGTCTCTCTCCGTATCCACACACAATTTCTCTGTATCTCTTTCTTTCCTTCGCTTTTCTAGTAAATGATATCAGTGTAAGAATAAAATCCATTTATTAAAAATTGCCTTGTTTACGCTTCGGATTCGAAATCAAGTATACACGGTCTTTCAAAGTGATCTCAACAGGCTAATTGAACATTGCAGGTCTGTGATGCTCTATGTGGTCGAGCTGTCTAAATATACATGATCAGACAACGGTTTCTCCTTTTCTTATACAAAAGTGGTGCAGATTTGTACTCCGCTGAAGCGAACATTTTAATAAGTCGCACGAATGCGCAATGCATTAAACATAACTTTCAAAGTTTGTAAAACAACTTAAGTGTCCACTCAAACAAGAACATCACGTAATACATTTTTATATATATATATATATATATATATATATATATATATATATATATATATATACTGGCTGTATAGCCAGGCGTTGCTCGGCAGTTTTTTAGTGGTTATGTTGAAATGGTAAAGTCAAGTGATTATTCAAATACCTCCAGTATGTCTTTGCTGTGATGCGTAAGTTCGAAAAATGCGAAGTAAGCATTGATTTTTTTTGTATTTGTAAAATGGGATTCATGCTTGGTCAATTTTGCCAATAAACGGGAATGATGGATGTATAATTTGAAGAACGGGAATAGTCGTTACAGGAGCCTGTAATGTGAAGCAATGACATTGTGACACAGAAGAATTAGATGCAATGACACTGCCACGTCGAAGGGGTTGGCACCTTGTAGAAAACGTGGGATTGTTATGGCATATGATAAGGTAGAAGTTAAAAAAGACCTGATTTTTGTTGGCATACAACTAAGCGTTTCGGAATATAAACGACTGCAAAAATCAACATTTTCCATTAATTTTTGCCGCACCATGTGTTAATTAAAATATTTGTTCGCATATGAAGACATTAAACCTTGATCTACAAGTGACTTGATTTTGGTCGAGTTTGAGTGAAGCGTCCTGGAGAAATGCATAAAAGTGCGCAAAAGACCACCGGAAATTATTTTTGTCGTTGATTTTTGAAGATCCCTGTACATTGATTGGAAATATTTTTTTGTACATCAAAGTTTCGGACCTTGATCTACTAGTTACCTAATTTTGGTTGAATTCGTATAAGGCGTCTCGGAGTTCTTAAATTTTAAGTGCTTCGGTGATTTCTGCTGTGCTCTCTAAATCTATTCAAATAACTTTTCGCGTATATCAAACGTTCATGTCATGATCGATAATTAACCCAATTTCGGTTGAAATCGGACCAAGGCTTTTGGAGATGAGGGTTTCGTTAAAATGGAGACACACACACACACACACACACACACACACACACACACACACACACACATAAACATATCAATTTATATATATATATATATATATATATATATATAATATAATTATATGGTTATGTCAATTTTTCATGGCTACATGGAAATTTCTATGTTTCGAGATTAATTCTTAATTTAATTAAAAAAAGGAACAACTAACTAATTCTATCTTGAATAAGTTAGTTGTTTCTTTTTTTTTTAAATAATTCCCCCGTT
This sequence comes from Ascarosepion bandense, assembly GCA_037127315.1. Taxonomy (NCBI): domain Eukaryota; kingdom Metazoa; phylum Mollusca; class Cephalopoda; order Sepiida; family Sepiidae; genus Ascarosepion; species Ascarosepion bandense. The sequence continues at coordinate 3,063,177 of JBBBDQ010000191.1, forward strand.
TGTATCAGGATAATAAACTTTACAGCAAAGTGATTGATGGAGCGAAAAAATAGCTGTTCGGGGTTTACTTTTGAAAAAATCTTTTCTTTAACAAATAGACTAGAGGGAGGGGATTGGTACTACCAAGAAGAAATATCACAAATGTAATAAAACTGAAGGGAAAAGATAAGATCAGATAAATGTGAAGGAAAGCAGACAAGAGAGGGATAGGGACAAGGAAAAAAAAAAGAAAAAAGAGGAGGAAAAAAGTTGGTTAGCATAGAAATTCCACGAGGTCAAACCCCTAAGTGAATCTCCATTCTGATTAGCCGCACACACACACACACACACACACACACACACACACACACACACACACACACACACACACATACATACATTCACATTAAACCGAAAGTATTTGTCATTCAAATGTAAATCGTCTGCACAACCACACCAGCATTGCCTGATGATGAGAATTAATCTCGAAACATAGAAATTTCCATGTAGCAATGAAAGATTGACATAACCATATAATTATATTATATTATATTAAGCTCTATAATACTCATTATATTGAACACTGTTTATAATAAAATAAATGCCAGAGCACTCAAAATATAAAAAAAACCTTGATTCCTCTTCACTTGGAATTATATATATATATATATATATATATATATATATATATATATATCAAGGGGCAAAATGTTTACCACATACTTGTTTCCCAGGTTTGAAAAACATCCGGTTACATCAAGCAACCGCATTTCTTGATGATTCTTTATACACACGACCGCCGGAATTCTAACTGAAGAATATATAGATATTTATATGAATTCATTTGCATATATATTTATATATTTATATTTGTATATTTATATATATATATATATATATATATATATATATATATATATTATAAATCATATATATATATATATATATATATATATATATTAATATAGACTAAACTCTCGCCCGGTTCACTCTCCACCCACGTCTATTGAACAGGTGAAGAGTCTCATCCCTTGTTCCCTGTTTAGGATGTGGTCTCCGGCTTTCTCTTTTCCGATCTTTTCACTCCTACGTAGCCCCCTGCGCTTCAGTGGCGTTACCGCCTTGCTCGGGGTGATATGATTAAAAAAATGTATATATATTATAGTTCATATATATATATATATATATATATATATATATATATATATAATGATTTGTACCCACAGGAAACACCAATAAACTTAAACACAATAGACATCATAATTATCCCAAACCCGAGGAGGAACCTTTCGGCCAACACTTATCAAGGTCTTCGTTAGCTTAATTATAAATGGTCAAAGAAGGACAAAACAAAGGATTACTTATAATACTGGGAGAAGATAGAACTCGTTTAAAAGTAAACTTTAATGAAAAAAGGTGGGTGTATATACATATAATTCCACAAGAGTGAAATAAAAAAAAAAAAAGAAAAAAAAAAGAAAGAAAGAAGAAAAATGAAAAAAAAAAGAAAAAATATATATATAGAGAGAGGAAAACTTAACACATAATCAAACTGTTCAACTCCAGAATTTATTACAACAATGTATGAACGCTTTTACTTTGTCCTCTTCAGAACGTTGAAAAAAAATCTATTATTTTTCAATGGTCTGATATAGAAAATATGAAAGCGTTCATAGAATGTTGAAATAAATTTACAACCGTTTATTTACGTGTTGAGTATTCCTCTCAATATTTTATAATGCTCTGTATAATATCCATCGAGCTCTCTACCTTCATCTAGTTAACAATTTATATTATTGGATAAAATATTTTGAATTATCCTCCTCTTCATCTTTGCGTGTTTGTCAGTCTCACTTACATATATATATATATATATATGTGTGTGTGTGTGTGTGTGTGTGTGTGTGCAGCTTAAGAATCTCTTGTCTCCCTAACGTTTTGCTTGAACAAATAGAATATTATTTTTTTCTGTCTTTTAATCAATTATATTAATCAGTTTATTTTAGCTTATTGCTTATTTAGTCACTCTTTTTACTTATCTTTTTAGCGCTCGGTACGCTTTTCTGCTTTCTTTTCTTCCTTTATCAATTTTCTTTCTGTCATTTTTCTTTCTTTCTCTCTCTCTCTCTCTCTCACTCTCTCTCTTTTCTCCCTTTTTTTATTTCCTCTGTTTACCTTGTTGCTTTCTTTCTTCCTATATTTTCTTTCTTTCTCCCTCTCTTTCTCCTTCACTTTGCTTATATATATAAACTAAACAGTTAAAAGACAGATTTAAATTAGACCATTAAACAGTTGTTTTAGAAAGTGCTCAATACATGTTTTAAAGATAATGAAGGTTTAACATATAGAGCATTTAGATATTTAGGTTGGGAAGATCAATCGGTTACGCAACCATGGTTTCCACGATACCGCCTGACGAAACCGAAAAGGTTGAAATCATAGTAGCGTAATCGGCTTATATTTCATATATATATATTAGTCATCCACATACAAGCCTGTTTCGCTGTATCACAGCTCATCAGTGTAGCTAGACACATCTACTTGCTTCTTGCCGGGATCGAAACTCGACCGATTTGGTGTCAGTCGGGGTCGCTACTCCCTAAGCCATAGGCGCATGGAATCAGAAAAGGTGAAATTTTAACGTGTTGTATAGAGGCAGTGTATACACACGCCAGTCACCGAAAGAACTCAAATCATTTCTGAAGAGTCACGCATATAGCCGAAGTGGAAACTGTTTTAAAGTTTGAAACTGCTCAATTGTAATGAGAGCATAATATATATATATATATATATATATATATATATAAAGAAATAAAATTTTATATGATAAAGTGCTGAATACACACACACGGTCATATATATATATATATATATATATATATATATATATATATATATATATATTTATATATATATCAAGAAATATGATTTTATATGATAAAGTGCTGAATACACACACACGGTCATATATATATATATATATATATATATATATATATATATATATATATATATACGAATAGGTTTTTCATCATTTTGACCTGATAGATCAAGAAAAATGCTAATATTTATGCACCCAAATACAAAGTTTTGCCATAAAGAATGACCCATTCTTACTCAGTGGATGCAAATATTTTTTGTGTTTTTTATATGTTTTTCGAATGAAAAACACAATTTATATATTTTAGTAGGAACAGAAGCCAAATTCTATTTAGACCAAAGCCTTATACCTCTCCTGCCTTCTTGTCCGCAATGAATTTCTCGTTGATCTTTGACCTTCTTCTCGTTACTGACGTTTGCCGGGCGATCGATCATGAACGAACTGAACGACAAAGGCATCTCCGTAGCTGCCAACAAAGTAATAAAAGACGTTATTCTCGAATAATTACGATCTTGTGAATGATCATAATCATATAATGACCGACACTAGAAAATATGTATTTTTAATCAGTCAGAAACTAAATGTAAAGGTTACTTGTCTTAACGCAGGCACGAGTGTTATAAGCCATTATTGTAAGCCGCCCTTGTTAGGGTTAGGGTTAGGGTTAGGCTTCTTGTTTAGTTTAGCTTAACTATTAGCGCTTGTCCATGCTCAACAATGTTAGCAGACATGGAAAAGAAAATGCAGGACCTTCTACAGAAAGTAACCAGAGAAAGCAAGAAGAATGTATTAACTTTAAGAAAACTGAATGTATGGTCATCTGCAAAAAAAAAAAAAAAAAAAAAAAAAAATCGAAAATGCCAATTACTTGTCAGAAAAACTAAAATAAAACAAGTAAAGACAATTAAATAACTGGGAAGCGTTCTGACAGCGGATGGAAAGTTCAACATTGAGATCCGAAGACGCATTGGCATGGCCAAGGACACATTTCAAAAGATAACCGGAGTACTGAGAGATAGGAAAATCTCATAAGAAAAAAAAAAAAACAGTGCTGGACTGCTATGTGGCCTGTCTTTCTGTATGGCAGTGAATGTTGAACGATCTCCTCAAAGATGAAGGAGGCAGCAGAAATGTTGTTCTACCGAAGGATAATGAGGATACAAAGGACCGAACACATGTGCAACGATGACGTATTGGAGAGGATGCAAACTAGAAGAAAACTCAAATTTAACACCAGGAAGGGAAAGATGAGGTACCTTGGACACGTAATGAGGAAGGAGGGCCTGGAAATTTTAATACTCACAGGATGGATAGAGAAAAAGAGAGATAGGGAAAAGCAGCGCAAGACTTACTTGATAGGGTTCGAGCAAATGGATGGCAGAGCGAGGTTTAGGAAAGATAGCAAGAGGAAAAATATTGAGAGTGACAAAAGACAGTGCCAAGTAAAAGTCAATGATCGCCAACGTCCTGAAGAAGAAGAAGAAGAAGAAGAAGAAGCTATTAGATCAATATTAACAACGCAAGGAAAGTTGTGATACGCCAACACCAGAGAAAATGGATATTGTTCATATTACAGAATAATGGTTTACTGTAGTTATCTTTAGTATATTTTCAGTTCCCCTGAAATAGTGTATTAGCGTCTTTGTTTTAACGACAATCTGATAAGACATCCCTACGTATAGTGTGTATTCTTATTACTTAAGAAGATGCAGATGTGATCTTTACTCTGAATAGGAGACATCATCGTCATTTTGACTTAGAAGAACGAGTCCAACGCATTATGAAAGATGCCAAATACTAGATTGGGTGGTAGTAGTGAAAACAGACTGAATATGTCAATAAAAATAAAGAAAATATCTATAAGCGCTTTTGCGAGTATTCAATAAATTAGATGAATACAGGTTCATACCCTGAAGCGCAGAAAACATTCTGAAAAAAAAAAGATGACATTAATTCATTGTCAGGTAAGTGACATCTGTTATTGTAAAATATCTATCATATATATATAGTGCTGATTTGCAAGCAAGACTCACAAACCATTAATGACTTTAGTGAATTCGATATTAACTGTGTGTTAATAGAATAGAAATAAAAATAGAAATAAAAACTGTAGATAAAATGAAGATATGCTTTACTTATGCTTGCGTGTAGCTTGTCACTTGGAGTTGCTCCCAAATTATGTTATATTCTTTAGCATCTGCTTTGTTGATCAAAGAAGAACACATAGTGTTGAAATCCGTACAAACTCGGCAAATTAGCCAACATATACCATTACAATCAACTTCCTTGTTATTCAACAATACTTTCTGTCTGTTATCAAGTCCTCATTCCAGAGATGGGGATACACATCCTGGAAATATTGATGATAACTCTCAGTTATAAACGGTAAGTTAAGCTGAGTATATATTTAAAATAGTTGAAGCTCTGACGGATATGAAATAGATATTTTCTTTCCGTGTAGTGTTAAGTCAGCGAATTCGCTCTAGTAATTGTTATCATTTTATATATTTCCGCCACATTTTCATTAAATGTTTGCCTGCTGTTTTGTTGGAATCAGTATGATTTCATTAAACTAATCTTGAAGGGATTATGCGCTAAGACTTTAACGAAGGTTTATTACTGTAAAATTTACGAAAAATACGGATATCAGTTATTCCAATGTGTTAGTGTAATTCTATTTGACAAAAGTTGAGTGAGTGATAAGAAAATAATTCAAATATATTTAGTGGTAAACTGACAGAAAATAAACTTGAAACACCTTGAAAGATGTTGAAATTTTCAATCTTTGACCGCCATCTTGTGACGGAACATTTGCACAAGAGCACACTCCGTGTCAGTGTTTTAGATGATGAGACACATGCTGTGATATGAGTCCAATGAAAACTACCCATGTCTATTGAACAGGTGAAGAGGCTCAGCTCTTGTTTCCTGTTTAGGATGCGGTTTCCGGTTTTCTATTTTCCAATCTTTTCACTCTTTTCTTTTTTTTCTTTTTTTTTTTTTTCAATTAGAGTATATAGACTAAACTATCGCCCCGTTCACACTCCACCCATGTCTATTGAACAGGTGAAGAGGCTCATCCCTTGTTTCCTGGTTAGGATGTGGTTTCCGGCTTTCTCTTTTTCAATCTTTTTACTCTTACGTAGCCCCCTGCGCATCAGTGGCGTTATCGCCTTGCTTGGGGTGAAATGATTAAAAAAAAACAAAAAACAAGTGCCATGCTACGGAGATATATTTATCTCTTTTGTTTAATTAGAAACATTTAAGAGGGAAACAGTTTTTATGGACATTACCAAAAATTGCTACATATATTGTATATGACGTGCCGATAATAATAGTTGAATTCTTCTTCTATGTGCCCTGTCCCTTCAGGATGTAGGCGATCATGGATCTCCACGTCTCCCTATCCCTTGTGGCTCTTAGTATGTTTGTTCCTGTTGCTCCTGGCAACCCCCGTTCCGTCATCCACCTGATCAGACCCTGCAAATATGTTATCCGCTGCCTTCCTCTGTCTCTCCTTCCTTCTATCTGTCCAGTCAGTATCAGGTTCTCCAGGCTCTCCTTCCTCATTGCATGTCCCAGGAACTTCAATTGTCTCTTCCTGATGCTCAGCATCAATTTCCTTTTTGTTGCCATTCTTTCTAACACTTCGTCGTTGCTTGTATGCTCAGTCCACGATATCCGTAGCATCCTTCTGTAGAACCACATTTCGGCCGCTTCCAGTTTTGTCCTCATTTTCGATGATATTGTCCAGCATTCACAGCCGTATTGAAGAACTGACATCACGTAGCAGTCTAGCACTCTTTTCTTCGTTTCTATTGAGATTTTCCTGTTTGTGTTAGTATTTTGCTCATCTTCTGGAACGCGTCCTTTGCCATGCCAATTCGCCTTCGGATCTCCGTGTCGCACTTTCCATCTCCTGTTAGAACACTTTCCTAGGTACTTAAATTCTTGGACTTGTTTGATTCTGTTATCCCCTACCGGTATTTGGCATTTTGGGTTGTATCTTTTGCTGATGACCATGCACTCAGTTTTCTTAAAGTTTATTTGTAGTCCTTTCTTGTCACTCTCCACTAATATTCCTAAACTGATAGTTCATGTTCGAGAAGGTCATGAACTATAGACGCTTGCCATGGTCGAGACATTGTAAGAGCAAACTGACAAATTGTATCGCATCAACAACTTAGATAAAAACAAATGGGATTTCCCAATTCCCAACACGTAATCTCGGAAATCGTTAAATTGTAACAGAACTAAGCTATGCGTGATTCAAGAGTAAGATTTTATATGCAAGTTGAAGTTTTCACGATAAAATAGGTACGGTTAAAATACTTTCAGAATAGGTTTATGCATGAATTTCAGTTTCTAACATCTCACCTTATTAAAAAAATTGATAACTTACTTCTTCGGTGTTTATTACGTAAATGAATCTTGGTGTAACATGTTAACCCTCTAGGGCCATTCGTATCATATTTGATACAGTATTTCCCTATAAGGAAACATTTGGTATTTCCCTATAAGGAAACATTTGGTATTCATTGACTGAGCAGTCAGTACTGCTTTCATTTAAAATTTATAAAATATTTCTCTTACAAAATTTTTCAGGAAAATATTTCTTTCAAGGCTTGTTTTCATACTGTATCAAATATGATACGAATGGCCCTAGAGGGTTAATTTTATTTATAAAGACATTTAGAAAACATCGATCATAAAAATAAAAACATATATTTGATTAATACAATCTCTCATTTCATCATAAATAAATTTTTTCATCATGTTACATATTAATAGGATTTACTTGATATTCTGGAACTTTCATCCGGTTTTGTTCATTGAATTTGTTTTTACTCTTTTGATTTAATGATCTTTGAATGAAAGTTATCATTGTCATATTCATCTTTTGTTTTAATGGTGGACTTGTGTATGAATGGATGTGTACCTTTAAACAGACGCGAATCTGATTGTGCATAGATTAATACATTATGATTATATAAAATATACTTCTGTACTCTTATATAAGGGGGTCGGCTGAAAAGATATTTTCATGAAATGTGACGAAATGAAGTTTGTTTTTCAATCTTGCTGTTTGCGCACGTCTTCCAACGGTGTTGCAATGCTTGGATCCAGTTGGTAAAGAAGCTTTCTTCCCGTTGGTTAAAAAAGCCATCAACAGCGCAGATATTCCGTCATCATCACTGCGATACTGGTTTTCCGCCAAGTGTTATTTTTCAGGTTGGGGAAGAGATGATAGCCAAATCAAGAAAAAAAACAACAACATTGATTCAGGATAGAAGAGAAAGAAAGGACTGAAAAGAGAAGAGAAAAAAGTAAAGAAGTGTAAAAAGAAGCTTTGAGACCTGCTGCTAAAAGCCGGCAGCTATCAAAAGGAATCTTATCCTAACACCCATCGACAAAATAAAATCTTTAGAGACCCTTAAATACATTCTCGGGTTTTCTCTATGGAAAATGGATGAAAAAATGCTACGATTTCACATGATGCAGGGTCAGTCAGTCAGTTAAGTGCCATACGTGAAACACGCTTGGGCGATCATGTTTCGAAAGAGAAATGAGCGACTGGGCAGAAGATTATCCCGCAGTAGGTTGCCATTGCTTTCTGCGGTAGACTGGTTGCGAGCCAAGGCTACAGAACCCAATCTGTCCTGTTATTTAACACATAAGTGGAAGGAAGAGACGGATTAATACGTTTCCCAAGGGTATTTGCGCGTAAGTGAATGCAAGGAATTCAACTTGAATTCGAACTCGATATCCACTGGACCACCACGCACATGCAGGGTATCATATCTAAAAAGAGAGATTTGAAGAAATTTTTAATTCTTAAATTTATACCATAGATAGTCCTAATTATAGCGGTAATTCCGAAACGTTATTTAATGCTAGATCAACTATTCATTCTTATATATTACCAGTAGAAAAATTGAATACTAGAATGTTTTGGAATAAGCTTTTAAATACACAGGAAAAATAACATTGTTTTATTTACCTGTTTATCGCGCTGTTTGACGCATAGCAATTTTGGGGCAAATAAAGCACACACACACACACACACACACACACACACACACATACATACATACATATATATATATATATATACGGGTTTCAAACATGGCTAAAAGCTATCGGATGTCTAACCGTTCTGATTAGCTGTGATACAATGAAATAGAACTGTCCGTGGATGACTACTGCATAATATATATATATATATATATATATATATATATATATATATATATATATATATAAAATAGACGCTGAGGTCAAACCGAGCAGCAGCAGTTTTGAAGGTAATCAGCAGGCTGTATTTAACCACGCTTTATCCTTGATACTGAGCATTTTTACATATAAATATAACATCATTTAAAGATATACTTTTATCACACACACACACACACACACACACACACACACACACACACATATATATATATATATATATATATATATAATTTCATTATTTTATTTTCTAGTCAGGAGCTAAAATTATCAAATTATCTTTAGCAATACTTTTTCAGATGATAATTTAATCTACATTTTAATCCAGTTATTCCAAATTTTGAGCCATAAAAAATCTTTTAAGAAAACGAAGTGTTCTTGTGTTACTTAAATATTGTAAATTAGATACATTTTAAGCATATCATTTAGTTAATTTTAATAAGGATGTCACTTGCACAATGTCGCGAAAATATCGTTTGATATGTGTACAAATATTAATTATTCATGTGAATATGACGAGTTCATAGGCCGTCTGTATTTGAATTTCACATCTGGCCTTATTCTGAGCAAACGCAAATTTTGCGCTGTCTTGTCAAATCTGACATCGGTTTTGTAACCACTGTGCAGAGAAATATTACCATTGCTTTTTTGAAGACAAAAGAATTGTGAAAGTCATGCATAATTTCGTTTTTTAATATTGTCCATGCGTTACGTATCGTCAAAATGACTTTGTATAATATAGGTACATATTTGGATAAAAAGAAAAGCATATATTTTAAAGTTGAAAACTTGTATCTGATCAAATACTGTACAAATAAATACTCAAGTATGTATAAAAACCTTCTGGGATTGTTTTTAAGTGTCTTTCTGCTTCTAGAGTTTCGCGTTGTGACAAATCTTTTTCTGTTACTGATGCTAGTATTACAACAATTCCAAGGAATATCTTCATATCACTAAACACACAAATTCTTTAAAAAATATCTTGTTATAATGGATATTTTTACTGTCACATATAAATTAGCACTGGGTGATATAACTGTGGTGATATGCAGGAAGCCCTAATAGACCTATTTTCATAGCGTTGCCCAAGAAACCAGGTTCAAATGAATGCGAACTACATAGGACAATCACTATATAACAAAAGATATCATCCGAATCTTGAGTAATTCCGCGTGCAGCAGAATCAGACCCGGAAATAGTATAAGAGGAGTAAAACTTCGTTAAAGACACTGGAACAAGGTATGCTATATAAGACAACTCAATACAAATGAAATGGATGTATATTTGTTTGATGGATAAAGCAAAAGTGTTTGATAAAGGGCGTCACAAAGAACTGTTGGAAATACTATGTAAAGTTGATTTAATTAGGAAGTATATTAGTATTGTCTAGAACTTATCCTGTGAGCAAATTTAGTACATACAGATTCAGTACATTAGAAAGGGGTGTAAGCCAAGTTTGTATGGTCCAGTCAGACTTATTCAACCCTTACAATTATGCAATCATGAGAGAATCAGAAGTGTTACCAGGATTCGTTGTTGGCAGTCCCAATCTTAGCAACATTAGTATGGGGATGGCACAGTGTAGCTAGCAAACACAGGAAACTAAAGGAAATTTGCAGTAGGTAATAAAGAAAAGTGAGAAGAAATGACTAAACATTAATTGTAAGAAGACAGAATATCTGGTTGCCAACAAAAGTAAGTGCCCAACATGCGAATTACAAATTGAAGATGCCAAAATCAAGCAAGTACAAAAATGTAAATATATAAGAAATATTTTAACGGAAAATGTTACACCGATATCAACATTGGCATAGCGACGAAAGGTGATTTCCAAAAGATATGTAAAGAATTAAAAAACAGGAAAATTTAATTGAAGACGGATAATATTACTGACAGAATATAATATCAGTCCTCCTAAATGGCAGTGAATACTGAACAATCTCCTCACAGAAGAAGAAAATTGAAGCAACAGAAATATTCTACAGAAGGATGTTTAGAATACCATGGACATGTGAGCAGCGACGAATTTTACTGGAAATGGGAACAAAAAATACTTATGCTTAAAGTCAGAAAGAGACAGTTGCATTTTTTAGAACAACGTTCAATAATATGCGGCCATATCTGAATACGTGTTCATTTGATGAGTATGTTAAAATAACACGCAGAGTGGTGAGAGGTTAACAGAAAGAATTAATTACGACTTTTTAAGATACTTATACTAATGCAGAAAGAACTGTCAACTTACTGCGAAAAAATCTTGTTTAGTCAGCGTGTATCACGTATGACATTTAACCGACTGGCAATAGAGTGGTTAGTACTCTTGTCTCGCTAAAACTATTACGACTGAGTAGAGAGTTCGAACCTTACTGGGTATTATCATATTTTTGACCTTGTGACAAGAGGAAGAGAGCAAAGCAGTGTGTAACTTACCCAACAAGCTAGTTTAAATCGTTGGCAGTACATGAATTAAGAAATACAGCACAATAAAAAAAAAAATTAAAAAATCACCAACGTTCTGAAAGGACACAATACATAAGGAAATGATTTTTCTGGATTGTCATCGACTAACTAAGGGTTTTACTTATTTACAACTTCTCTCTCTCTCTCTCTCTCTCTCTCTGTCATGTCTCTTCAGTATGTGGATATCATATTTCTTCAGCTTCCTGTCTTTTGTTGCTATCAGAATTCCTTTCTCCTTCATGTCCCTACCTCTTTTTCTTTGAGGGGTTTATTGAGGGGGTTATTTCTCCATCAGTTTGTTCAAACATGTTCAATATTTTACTCGGTGTTTTTTGTTTTTAATCATTTCACCCCCAAGCAAGTCATTCCACTACCGCGCAGGGGGTTACATAGGGGAATGTGTTGAAAGAGTGGTTAGTTATAGGAAATGTCAGAAGGAGGGTGATAGACGGATAAGGATACCGAGGATGGGGATGGGTAGATGGGAAGAGTGTTTGAGAGAGTGTGTTAGGTGTCCATTGACCTTACATTTAAACTCCTGGAGATTGTAGCTGTCAGGGAAGCAAGTATGTGGGAGGGCATTCCACAGGCGGGAAGTGCGAGAAAAGAAGCTGTTGGAGTAGAAATTGCGGTTACATTTTATCGGTTTCACTGTAAAAGTGTGGGACGTAGTTGCTAATTTGTCTGGTTTTCTCAATTTCTATGTGTTTTGCAAATGTTAAATTTTCTATGACTTCTTTCTTCATTATGAATCCCAACATTTTCAGCTATTACTATGATTCTTAGTAATGATTTCTTTTGTAATTGTTTTTTTCTTGAAATCTTTCTCGTTTCTCACATAATCTCTTCATGGTATGTTCATCATTTGATGAAGAAATCGATTCTCCGTTGATTCAAATAATGTTTCTTTGCTCTTGACAGAATTGCCCAACTTTCCCTCGTATATAGAAGAGTATGCATAGTGTTGAATATATTCTCGATCTGGCTCACTTCTTAAGTTCATTATTTACTGACAACAATCTGTCTGCATGCGGATAGAAAATGCGTTCAGCAGATATACAAAAATAGAAAGTAGAAAGACAAGGAGTGTCTTCTCACCGGACTTATAAAACCTATACAGCAAGAGGATTCTGAGAGAACTAGCTGTTCTACTAGAATTCACTACTGGAGGCCACAATTTTAACAACATAAGATAGGTATCTGACACAATATTGATAGTAGGGGATTTTCTAAGCGTAGTTTAGATGTGGCCCAAGGCTGAAGTTATGGAGCATCCAGTGAAGATCTATCTCACAAATCAGTTGTCATGATTCTAGCAAGACAAACTTGCTAACCATTACACTACGTCGATGTACTCAGAGAGATTTGACTGTAGACACAAATAAAACTGCAAACACTTCTACAGAAGGCAGTGAAAGAGAGCGAATAAGAAAGGATTAAACATAAACAGAGGAAGAGATGTGCAACACTGAAATCTGAAGGCGTATCGGGATAGCCAAAGATGCATTCAAAAGCTAAGCAGAGTATCAAGAAATTAAAAAAAACATCACTGGTAAAATGAAAAGAGTACTAAACTGTTACGTGATATCTGTCTTCTTGTATGACAATAAGCACTGGACAATCTCCTCACAGAGGAAGCACTGAAGCAACAGAAATGTGGTTCCTCTGAAGGATACTGAGAATAACATGGACCAAAGATGTGAGCAACGATACAGTTTTAAAGAAAATGGAAACAAACAGAAAAAATATACTTAGCATTAAGAAAAGAGATTTGAGGTTTCTAGAGCACATAACGGATTTGGAAAACCTGATACTCACACAGCCGATTAAAGGCATGAGAAACAGAGGAAAGCCCCGTACTTAGTGAGGTTGAGTAAATGGTTGGTGAAGCAGGGCTTAGGAGAAATAACAGAAAGACAAAATTTATTAAGAGCTAAAAGGGAAAGGAAGTTGTGGAAAGCAATGTTCAACTACGTCATGAGGGGACACCGTACATAAAGAAAAAGAAAAACCAAACATCGTAATAATGATTTTGAGAAATGTGTCAGGCTGCAAAATTTTCAGCACCCCTTGAATAACAGTTTAGCTTTCATTTCTCTTTTTAATGATGTGTTAAGTTTACATTCGTTAGTAATGAATTCTGGATGTTTATCTCGTACTCATAGATTTCTCTTGTTGCATACGTTAAAAAATACAGTGAAACAAATTATATCCTTGCCGTATCCCTTCTGTTTTCTTGTACTAACTTAATTTTCCTTTCTATTCATAGGAAAGCTGCTTGTTTTCAATAGCAATTGAAGGGATACAACTTACGAATATATATATATATATATATATATATATATATATATATATATATATTATCAACATAAACATATAATCTTTCATGCCTCAAATTTTTAGAAGATTTGATGGATGAAATAAAAGATGCATGTGTCTAGATTTAAAAATGGTATATTTAGGCAGTTCTTAGTCAAAACATTTTTCATTAAACAAAACGAACAAAGATGTCTGTCAAACCTGTTGTTGATTTTTTTTTCTGGTGTTGAATAGGCTGTTTTATGATGGATGGAAATTGTAAAAAAAATTCCTGCTAAAATTATGTGTGATATTCAAAATATTTGACCTTTTTTAATCATTTTCAAAAGTTAAGTGATATCCAGTGGAACATTTATACTGATAACGGCCAGGAGTTTGAAATGGCTATGCTATGATGATGGAATTGACTATAACATCACATGACCAAACTTGACCTGACGGTTCAAAGATATTTTAACACATGCACGCCGACAGTAAAGTTCATGAGATGACGGCGTTTGATGTAAAGTGCCTCCAAAATCTTTAATCATTTTTACAGTTGAATTTGAAGAGTACTGTCAGCCATATTCTGACGGTAATTAGAAAGGTTACCGTGGATTTGTGTTTAATCATCTACAGCATTTTGTTTGGAGTAGTGACCAGTTAAGCGTTGTAATGTATCCGACATATGTTAACATTATTTCTTATTATTGACAGATACACAGTCTCCCATGGGATAAGCGAATTTTCTACAACATTTTAGTCTTTTTCGTGGAGAAATGTTTCGAGTCATCACAAGGATGAGATTTTGAAAATTGTTTATAGTATAAAATGAATTATAGGCGTTTTATGTGTGTGGGTTATATTTGTATTGTTCTTAAATCTTCTATGGAATTGGACTGCAACTGGCTATAGGAAACGAAGTTGATATTTTTGTGGTTTAACTCTGATTGATCATTATATTAGTTGCTCCTAAAAGTACTTTTTCTCATCGCCATTGTGTTTAGGAAATAAATTATTACTCAGTGTTTACGTTTTATGCATATTAATCGTAACAAGTATTTTTTGGAAAATCCAGAAAAATACATATGGTGATTATCTCTTCTAAATACAAATTGGAGGAAAAAATGTACACATGTGACATTCATTCCGGTTTCCCCTTAGCATCGACATTTTAAACTTTAAGTCTTATCTTGTAGAATTTCGTTAAATTTTCTACATGCAAGTAATATAAATGTCAAGTTTGTTCGTTGTTGCAGTTTAAAGGTTACCTTGCATGTGCAATAACAATCATGTAGTTTTGTAAACTCTTTCATCACACTTACATTCACTGTGGTACAACAGCTGTTGCCTTGTGCGCCTCTAATCGCATATTGAATTACAAGTGCCATGCATGTCAGTTCACCCTTAACTTGATATTAACAGACTTGTCCTCTATTTCGGGTCAAACAAGTTCATATCTGCTACGTAAAATGTACTCTCGATTATCCGTGAGTGGATTATCGGTTTGTTTGTTTTTACGCATATCAATGATTAGAAATTAAATAAAAAAAAAAAGAAAAACTGAGATGAATATGTTTCATGAAGAGCATTGACCTTCTTTTGTAGCTTTGAATATATTCAACGGATTACTGTTAAGAATAGTGGAATTAGAAAAGAGAGACAAAATGAAGACGAATAATGACACTCAGCAAGCATGCGCTGACCGGGTACAATAGGTCGTAGATTTACCAGAGGATAACACAAACAAAACAAAGTTGTCTATACAAATTCTTTTTTTTTAATCATCTCACCCCAAGCAAGGCATTCCACTGCCACTATTGCGCATAGGGCTCCATAGGGGAAGGTAAAGAGAACGAGTGGTTAGACATAGGGAATGTCAGGAGGAAGGTGACAGATGAGTAAAAATACCGAGGATGAGGGTTGAGCAGATGGGAAGAGTGTTTGATAGAATGGGAGCAGGTTAGTGTGTTAGGAGGTGTCTATTGACCTTACATTTAAACTCCTGGAGATTGTAGCCGTCGGGGAAGCAATCGTGTGGAAGGGAATTCCACAGTCGGGAAGTGTGAGGAAAGAAACTGTTGGAGTAGAAGTTGCGGTTGCATTTTATCGGTTTCACTATAAAAGGGTGGGATCTAGTTGCTAATCTAGTATCTCATGCAAATTCGTATTTAGGGGGCACTAGTGATCTAAGTTCATCGGAGCAGAAGAATAGCTTCAGTTCCTAAATGTATTTGAAAAGACTTGCAGAAATTTCATAATGAAGTTTTAAATCTCTTAACAGAACACGAACTAAATAGTATTTAAATAACTAAATAGTATTTAAATTTTAATCATTTCTAATTAAATACTAGCTTATAATTTTTACAAACTAACAACAGAGGGCACTCTCTTGTTGTTCAGTATAGACAACGAAGTAATTTCAAAATCGGCATAAGGTTAAGTAGTATAATCATTAAAAGATATGTTACTATTACAGGAGCTGAGTTCGAATTCCAGTTGAATTCACTGCATTCACTTACGCGCAAATACCCTTGGGAAAGGTATTAATCCGTCTCTTCCTTCCAGTTATGGGTTAAATAACAGGAACAGATTGGGTTCTATAGCCTTGGCTGGCAACCAGTCTACCGCAGAAAGCAATGGCAACCTACTGCGGGATAATCTTCTTCTGCCCAGTCAGTCATGTCTCTTTCGAGACATGATCGCCCAAGCGTGTTTACGTATGGCACTTAACTGACTGACTATTACAGTGCATCCCTATTGAAATATGTAAGAACATCGTTCTGAACCAGTTATGGAAAGTCATTAGGTTACTATTTTTAGGACTTTATGGCAGTGTTATCATAAAATATATATTTATAAACTAATATAAGTAAATATAATGACCTTGAAATGGAAAACATGATATATATATATATATATATATAATAATTGTACGATTAAAAAAGTTAAACACAAGAAAATTAAAAAAGTTCCCTAGCAATTCTTGTTCACAAGAGGTTATAGGATACAAATCCTATACAATCCATCAACTAACTAAAACAGACAAAATAAATTGCACACCCGCAAAATCGGGATTCAAACGACTTTACAACATTTGGGAAAAACCCAAAGTAAAATTGCACACCCGCAAAAAGGGATTCAAACGACTTTGGAAAAACCCAATTAAAAAGGTTTATAAGTCAGTGTGCAAAGCTAATTCTGAATCCTGATTGGATTAAAAAACAGTAAATTTATATCTGACGTATTTACACGCCTAGCTGTGAAAAGTTTCGTTGTAGCCGGCATCATGAGAAGTTTCACTATTTAAACAACGACGCTAACCTGTCAAAGGCAGTCGGCATGGAAGCAGTTAGCTGACAACCTCGTGCCAATGTAACGAAAGAAAATTCAAGAAACCGACCCGGACGCAGTGCACGTAAAGCTTTCATTCACCCTTTTCTTTCAACGTTCTTTTCTTCATTTTCATACCACGCTGCTAAAGAAGGGTGTTACAACGACAAAATGGACACGTGTAAAAGTACCACTCTTTTATTTGTTTTGCCTTCTCTTCCTCTCACCCTGTCGCGACCTACTAAAAAGAAGAAGGAACAAGGATTTTACATTCCGCTACTATACAACCATGAACGCTAAACGTCTGCGGACATTTTGAAATACCTACATTACTACTACGAATAATTTTAACTACAAAACTGCATGAATTTTCTCAATGAACATTTATCTTTTCGCAAATATATTATAGTGTTCAGTTAAAGAATTTCATTTATATTTTTCTTACACTTTTTTCATTCTGTAAATAAATCTTTGCTTTAATGTACACACGAAATATTTTATCCTTTCACATTTCAACATTCGACCTTCAAACTTTTGAAATTTAAATTGTGGGGACTTCGTACGTGTTTGGCACAAAGCCAATAAAAAAAGCATCACCGAGGCCCCTACAAGATTAAAGAAAATGCGCTGTGTGAGAGTGCTTATTTATTTAGTCGAGTATTATCAATGAATAGATAAACACTGTATATGTTAAATATCATTTAGCAATAGAATTTGGGTAAATATTATATTGGCTTGCCGTAGCTCTAAGGCAGTGAACCCCAAACTTTATCTCGGGCTGCATTTTCTGAATGAAAATTTGCTCGTGGCTCACCAAATTTTATGTGAAAAAAAAAAAGGATAGTTAAAAAATATTTCCTCGTTTTTCAATCATTTAGCCCCACCCGATATCCTCTTCCGCTGCACAGGAGCCACACTTTGGTAACTACTGGTCTAAGGTACTAAACAAAAATCGAACAATAATAACAGAAAGACATTATCTTGATTTTTTATGCTTTTGTTTTAAATATCTTTATAATAAGTTCAATAAAAATACCACAAACCAGTGTTTATTTCTGGGTGCATTTCCAAGACGAAGTATCCTTACGATTCAAAGAATCTTTTGGCGTAGTATCTTCATCGATGAGAATCAATATACTTTTCCCATGATTAACTCCAAGGACTAATTCAGTAAATGAAATCGATAAGTTTCGAAAAAACCTTGATTTTTACTTGTTGAGTTTGCCTACATGGAATATATTATTATAAGATGGGTCTATTCATATGTGCTTAATAATGTGTTTACATTGTTTTCCAAGCACAGCCATTTGCTATGGCAGCTAGCCAGTTTCTATCACAAACGCCTGCTTAGGCACATTTATGTTTGTTTAACATCAGCAAAGCCCACCTATGGCGACTATGCTGGGCAGACCTTAGTTACAATTTCAGTGTGAGTGTTCGTTACCTAGCGTGTATAATAATCTGAACAAAACCAGGACTCTCAAACACTCGGCCACAATGACTTGTGTTTTCATTCTAGCAGTACCGTCTACCTAATTTCACTCACAAGGCTTAACACGTGTCATGGTTTTCAGGGACTTTCCAAAGAATGATAACATGAAGAATCACCTTCCTGAGAAATCGATCCTGGTAAGATTTAAACCTGGGCTTCATGGTCAGAAAGCGAACGTTCTAACCACTCAGTCACAAGCTCATATGTATTATCATTATCTTATCATTATTTCTATTTAAACTATTCTTCCGGCGATACAAAGTAATTAATGCGTAAGTCAGTCAGTTAGTTAAGTGCCATACGTGAAACACGCTTGGGCAATCATGTCTCGAAAGAGACATGGCTGACTGGGCAGAAGATTATCCCGCTGTAGGTTGCCATTGCTTTCTGCGGTAGACTGGTTGCCAGCCAACCAGAACCCAATCTGTCCTGCTATTTAACCCATAACTGGAGGGAAGAGACGGATTATAACCTTTCCCAAGGGTATTTATGCGTAAGTGAATGCAAGGAATTCAACTGGAATTCCAACTCGGCTCCCCGATTTCTCGTTCAGAGTCGATATCGACTGCACCACAACGCACATCCAATGCGTAAGTAAGTATATGAAAACAGAAATTTACATTAAGATATTACTTTAGCAAATGACGTAAGTGTAAAAAATCACTATGTATTTATACTGACTCAACAAATTTCCTGACACGTCAATTAAGTACACTTATATAATACTTGGTATAATGCACGAATAAAACCTACACACGTACTCACACAAACATTTAATAGAATTGTATGTATACATACATACTTATATATACAACGTACATTCTCGTACTTTTATTTCGCATTTCTCTTTCTCACACATGTACAAGGCTAACTACACATGTATATTTATGTATAAATATAATGACCATAATTGTATGCATATATTCATATCGACGCAGGCGATAAACAAGACGATATTGGCTAGTATTAACTCATGTAAGGGCTATTATTAGCACTCGATTAATTGCGAATCGATTACGTCAAAATTGAGCCGCTGTGAACCATGAAATTCAATAAGGCTCCTGTGAAGTCCTCAGTTCGAAACGAGCACTGCAGTAGAGTGAAAGAAACTAGGATAATAGACTATCGCTCTTACTTTGTATCGCTAGAAGAATAGTCAAAGTAGAAATAATAATAATAATAATAATAATAATAATAATAATAATAATAATAATAATAATAATAAAGATACTAATAATTTTAAGGTTAGCCTAAGGGGCTCAGGTCATGGGATTTGCATGGGTCTCTGAGAGCGAGATGCATGATTTGTTTCGATTATTTTCAGTAGAATTTAGTCTTAAATGATAGTCGCAATCATATATATATATATATATATATATATATATATATATATATATTAATATGTGTGTGTGTGTGTGTATATATACATATGCATTTTGTACACAAACACACACGCACCCACAAATACATATGTATGTATGTGTTTGTGTACAAGGTGCAAGGGATAAATTGTCGTCTAAAAATGAAAATAACGCTGAGATATCATTTTAACAGATATATTTACCAAAATTAAACAAAAATATTTTAAATAATTAAAGATATATATATATATATATATATATATATATATATATATATATAATATAAGTATATCTTTAAATTATGTTATATTTATATGTAAAAATCCACAGTATCAGGGATAAAGCGTGTTTAAATACAGCCTGCAGATTACCTTCAAGACTGCTGCCGCTCGGTTTGACCTCAGCGTCTACTATATATATATATATATATATATATATATGCAACAGTCATCCACGGAAAGTCATGTTTCGTTGTATCACAGTTCATCAGTACGGTTAGACATCCGATTGCTTCTAGCCAGGGTTGAAACCCGTATATACCTACATATATGTATGTGTGTGCGTGCGTGTGTGTACTAGGTACAAGGGATAAATTGTCGTCTAAATTAGTAAAACATGAAAATAACACTGACATCTCATTTTAACAGATATATTTACCAAAATTAAACAGAAATATTTTAAATAACTAAATAGTAAATTTATTCAATAAGATCGCCATTAACTTCAACTGCGGCCTTCAGACGCCTTCGGAATCTTTTGCGTCTCTTTTGGACGGTCTCCTGGTTTAAGTTGATGAATACTGTCATTAATACTTGTCTTCAGTTCATCTTTGGTGTAACAAGGAGTCTTTTGTGTGTCTCGCTTAACTGCGCCCCACATATAATAGTCAAAGGGGCTGCAATCTGGAGAGATGGGTGGCCAGATTTAAGGGGTGATGTGGTCACAGAAGTTGTCTGACAGCCATGATTCGATTTTCATGCTTGTTGGGCATGGTTCAGCGTCTTCCAGCAGCCACTTGATGTAAGCCTCGGTGTTAGGTTTGAGGCTCTGTGGGAAGATAAATAATAGCATAACCTTGTCTTCACCAATGCTCACTTATCACAACATTATGTTGACTGGATATATCATTAAAGTCCAGGGACTCAGATTGACATCCAAACACTCTGAAATATTCGTATTGGAGCATCCGCAGCATGTCGTTTCCAAATTTCTAGCAGAGTGAATTGTGTCATGCTGCCTTTTTTTCTCACAGACGATGCCTTACTGATCTTTCTATATGGTGCAGTCAACAAAATCATAAACAAACAACGCGCACACGAAAGAAAAATGGCGTTAATTTACCTATCACACCCTCAATACAGGTGCAAAATGGACATATTATTATTTCGAGACTGATATCAGAAATCAATGTTGACAACACTTAGTAAAGTTTGTGAATTTTGATTTTCGAGAAAAAACTTTTCAATAATAATGTGCTAGCATATATATATATATAATGTGAGTATATATGTATATATATATGTAATAATAATAATGTTTGCGTATAGATATGTAAAAATAATAATGTGTATATCTATGTATAACAATGTGTATATACGAGTGTGTAATAATAATAATGTGTATGCATATATATATATATGTATATGTGTAATAATGATAATAATGTGTGTACATATATATGCAATAATAATGTGTGTGCATATATACATGTAATAATAATAATACGTATGCATAAACAGATGTAAGAAAATAAGGTGTGCATATATAAATAAATGTATTATTAATA
>JBBBDQ010000191.1:3090000-3145000 GCA_037127315.1 Ascarosepion bandense
AACCCTAGTCAACAATAATTTTCCCAATTATATCATTGATAAACAAATAAAATTATTCTTACAAAAATGCATGACACTAGCATTAAAAACAACACACAAGAAAATCTCAACATATTTTAGTGCAGCCAAAAGCACATTAATTATAAACTTGCTGTAAGCTCTCAAAAACATAAAACATGTAAAATTTATAATATATTATAGAAAACCTTGTTGATTCTTATGGTAATAATCCCATTAACTCTAAACTAGCGATGACTAATATAGTGTATGAATTTCAATTCCCTTTACAAGATTGTGTTTCTTGTTATAAATCAATTAGCATCAACCTTGCACCATTGAACAGTAAAAATGGAGAAATGGGGTTTTGAAACGTGACAGTTTTAAGGAACTCTCCTTTTCAAAAAGCAAAACAACACTAAAAACAGAAAAAAATATTTAACATGAAGATACAATAACAATACCGGAAAAATAATATCCTTGAAAATGACCTGTGAAGAGAATGAACGCGCTTGGAAAGTCGATAATTATGAAAAACTTTTTACAGTCCTTATCTTCAGAAAAAAGGAAACATGTAAGAATACTAGAAAAAAAAATTAATAAAATCTTGAAAAGGCATGTTGTAATGCTTGGCATTTGCACCAAGTTTTAGAATGTTTGAGTGTCAATCTGAGGACAGTCCAGAGGATTCGGAAATAGTTGCATGAGTTTCATGGTGATTATGAAGTTACAGTAGCTTGTAAAACTCACCCTGATCGTTCTGATAAGACAAGAATTATAAATTAAGAAAAAAGATTGAGTTTGTTGATGAGGACCTCAGAGTCATTAAGGAAACCTACGTCAGTTTCCTTAAGGAGACAGTACAGACTTGGGTCAAGAGTGTGACTACCGAAAGACCCTATGCCTAGAAACATGACACACAAGCAAGGGAACACAGTCATGACTGTTAGATAATTTCTGCGATTACATGACCCTTTACATCTGTCCATCTTACTCTGCAGACTACAGCCCCTTTGATTATTATGTTTGGAGTGATGTTGAGCAAGAAAGCAACAAAACTCCTTGTAACCTTAAAGATGAACTGGTAAGGATAATAGCAGCATTGGGCAAAGTAAACATGAGGACCGCCCAAAAGAGTTTCAGGAGATTCTACAATCGTTTGGAGGTCGTGTTTGAAGCCAATGGCGATTATATTGAATAAATTTTCTCTTTCAATTATGTAATTCTGCTAAATATGTCCGCTAAAATGAGATGTTAGTGTTATTTTCATTTTTTAGTAATTTAGACGCCAATTTAGCAATCACACCCTATATCTATATATATATATATATATATATATATATATATATATATCCTCTCACTTACATTTACATAGATGAATAAATACACTCTTGCACATGCCGTCACGAGCCCAAAAACGATCCATGCATTTCTCAATAAGACAAAAATGAATACACACACAAATTCACTGCCTTCCTACACACACACACACACACACACACACACACACACACACACGTGTAAATAAATATTCAGTCACATTTCTTCAGAATCTTGGCTATATATACCACACCCTCGCACAAATCTAAGTACGGATTTTCACTTAATCCGTTGACGGATAACTGTCTTTCTCTGCATTCACTTTTTGATCTGGCCTCCAAGAATTCTTCTTACTTTTCTTTTTTAATCCTTACTTCGTTTTAGATTTACTTTAGTTCTGCACAAATTCCCATCTTTTTTGTTTTCATTTTTATACTTTCTTTTTCTTTCTTTCTGATTTCTGTTTCTTCTTTTTTTTTTCTTCTTTTTTCGCTGCCGCAAACTTCTCAGCTCCGTTTAGACACAAACAGTTCTTCCTTTTTTATTTCTTGTTTCTTAAGTTATCCTTCTTATTTTCTACTTAATCTTCTTTTAAATACTGAAAATCAGCAAAAACACTTTCCACTTTTTACTTTCCCTTTTTTGTTTTTTTTTACTTGTTTCCTTCATTTTCCAATTCTCTTTCTTTCTCGAAAACTTAATTTGTTTCACCCTATTTTTCTTAATTTCCTTCTCTGCACCAAATTTGTTCTTCCAACTTTTTTCCTTAATTTACTCATTCTTTTTTCCTTAATTCTATGTCCTGTTTTTAGCTGTTCATTTCATTAATGCTCTCATCTTTTTGAGTACTAAGTGACTTTGTCCTTTCTCTCTGAAGAAAATAATCATTTGTCGAATTTGTTTCAAACGACTCCAATCAGCTTGATCGATGCAATCCCCACGCAGTATTAGCGGATTAGAGCTTTTGAGCTGACAGGAGAAGGAAAAATCTCGAAAGCTACAAAGTAATCTTTCTTAGAAAATGAAAGGAAAAAATACGAATAAACAGAGCAACAGATAGAAAATCAAAATAAAATTTACAAATTAATTATGTAAACTGCAAAACCCTTTCGAATGTTTTCTTCACTATTGTGAGTCAGATTTGTATAACCCCAGATTATTAATTGAAAAGAATTAAATTGGAAAACGCCAAGATGATGATGACATTTAAAATATTTATGATGAATGAATCTATCTATCTAGCTAGATATCTAGCTATCTAGCTAAGCAACGGTAATGTTTTTTTCAAAAAAATTACGCCTTTCGTTTTCAAAACGATAAGCAAGTACATTATACTGCAAATACTTACGCTTTTTACGCATAGATCTATCGGTTTTAAAGGTTTCTCACTTTGTCTCTCTCTCGCTGTATATATTATATGTGTGTGTGTACGCGAGTGAGATTGAGAGAGTCATAACATTTTTGTTTTAGTTATCAGCACCGTTTCAAAATTGACCATTTTGTAAATGCCTAGCTGTTATATATATATATATATGCATAGTCATCCGCAGAGAGATCTGTTTCGCTATATCACAGCTCATCAATACGGTTAGACACCCGATTGCCTTTTACCCAGAATTGAAACCCAATCGAATTGGCGACAGTCGGCGATTCTACCTCTGAGCTATGGGCGCTAGGTCGAAGGTGGCAGACTTTTAGCGTATGATGTATCATACGCCAGTTGTTAGCGGACTCTAATTCATTACTGAATGAGCGATGCATAAGTGCTAGACTAACTACTGTTTTTTCAAAGTCTACCACTTTTCCAGAGTGCTCAATCATGGTGTGAGTGCGTAAATAGTCATCCACAGACAGATCTGTTTCGCTGTATAACAGCTCATCAGTACGGTTAGGCATAGTGAGAGAGAAAGGTCAAATTGTGGTAACATAATTGATTAAAACGTAGTCCACAATAATAAGTGCAAAATTATTATGGTTCTTATACAATACTGGCAATGTTTTTAAATGCAATGAAAATGGCTCTTGAGAAGAGATTTGCTCATGTGTTTTGGGCATTCTTTTTCAGCCTTGCCTCAAGTTTCTTCAAAGCCAAGTTCAACACGTCACTAGTTGGAAAGCAATTATTTTCAACTTTTTACTCTTTTAATCCAGATAAAAAAAATACTTCTTTTCATGCTTTTTGTATCTGTCTTTTTTTATCCGGTTGAAACTTGCAGAATTGTACTCCGGGAGAAAACTAATCATGATATGTTTTGAATAACACAGTACGGCATTGTCAACGTTAGCAGAACCCCACCCCCTTATTTTTAGAAATACAAGTCCAGGCATGATTAAACTATTTACTTCAATAACCAACTAGGTTCTTATGTAACATGTCGTTTATTATTTTATTTTCAAAAAAGGTTTCTCTGCACGACGATTTTGATCTAAGAATCAGACATCCTCACTTATTTTATAAGTTGAAAATTTCCAAACGACATGACTATTCCAGGTGGCACTTGTTATGGTACAAAATTGGATAGGTTTAACTGTTATTGTGACATCATATCTAATGTAAAGCTTCAGGTTATTATAGAAACATTTTCTGGAATGTATTGCATGTAAACATTCCAAGTTTTTCATTATTGTGTGTTTTTTTTAAAGATCCGACAGTCTCTAAACAATAATCTCTAAAAACAGTATTTTCACAATAGAAAATACAGGAATAAGCCTTAATAAAAAAATAACACTAAAGACATAAAGTTTTAGACTACTTCAGTTAAAAAGAAAGCATTTTGGCCGGTTATTATAATGAAATTGTGCCAGTTGGAAATGTTTTTCGGTTGATTTTTAGCTTAATGTCAAATCTACTTTAAATGCAATTATGGGTAATACACTTCTTTTTTTAAATTCTCATTAATTTGCCATATATGTATATATAGTTTAAATATTATATCTTTTGTGTGCTCGCAGTTATGTAAGATTTAACGATTCACAAATCATGGATAGTAGATATATTTTGAACCAATGTACCAAAAGTGAGACAATGCAGCAAACTAAGCTTATATATATATATATATATATATATATATATATAGAGAGAGAGAGAGAGAGAGAGAGAGAAAGAGAGAGAGAAAGAGAGATTAATTGATTGATTGATTTTTTAATTTCTTAGATTTTGATCATAATAAAGTTAGACCAGTTCCCATTTGTATTAAAAAGTGTTCAATACAATTATATTGTAGGAATTTGAATATTTTCCATTTGTAAATGAGTTATGACGCGACCCAGGTTTCTACAATGGGTGATGTCTTCAGGCGATTTTTAATAACTAATTTTACCGTTTATCTTATTTTTTAGTTACATAAGCGTTCTTAAAAATGGTAAACGGTAAAATCAGTTATTGAAAATAGTCTGAAGACACTACTGATGGTAAAAACCTAGGTCGTATAATAACTCGTTTACCAATGAAATATATATATATATATATATATATATATATATATATATATATATGTGTGTGTGTGTGTGTGTGTGTGTGTGTGTGTCACTATACATGCAATTATGAAAATATTTTAATATTTGGGGAGATTTGTATAGACGAGTAATGTAACCCTTCTTTACCTACCATGGATAAGCATCTTTTGATAGTTGTGGATAGCGTTATAACTGCGGCAAACATGGTTAAGGAAAGAACTAAGAACAGATGCGATGCTCGTTCTCTCTACATCATGCTCTCAGCATCACGCGGGGATAAAGGAAGGAGGCATGAAATATTAAGAAATCATTACATGTTCAATGACGAAAATGAAAACAACTAGCCGCAGGAGATTTGCACTCGATGTTTTTGTAAACCTGTTTTCACGGTTCACTTACGCTTCGCTTGCCTATTCAACTCCTTACAAGATCTATCTATCTATCTATCTATCTATCTATCTATCTATCTATCTATCTTTTCGTACGCGCACGTGTCTCTCTTAATATATATATATATATATATATATATATATATAGAGAGAGAGAGAGAGAGAGAGAGAGAGCGAGGAAGAGCAAGTACTGAAAAGTTCTCGGTCAGACAATGAAGATATTTTGGAAAGTGGGTCGTGTTGGACACTTTTCAGTACCTATCCGTACAATTGGTAAAACAAAAATCATTCTGGAAATGCCTTCTCGCGAATATGGCAGAGCAATACGTTCACTTACAATTGTAATTTTAACTCATCATGACCAGGCAATGATCAGAAATTTCTTTTATTTCAGTATGATACAGAAGAACGGCAGAAACATGATTACGAACATTGCTGAATGCTCACAACACATAGAAAAAAGAGCAGTGGCTCTTCTACACATCCCAAAATCAAATATATATTCATACGTTTGCACATAATAAAATGTATATATATGATGAGATTTTAAGTGTATAAATAGGTCATTATATGCAGGCGTACGAGAAAATGTGTTTAGCTTCAAGAAATACGGTACCAGCGCCAAGTAATGCCTTATATAAAAATGGTCATGTATATTTAAACAAATATATTTTATACAATAACTTAAAACTAGATTGCATAAAACATGCCATCAAATTTTTGTTATAAATTATAAATAAATACTTTAGTATATATATATATATATATATATATATATTTAGTATATTTAGTATATATATATATATATATATATATATATAGTATATTTATATATTATATATTTATATATATATATATATATAGTATATATATATATATATATAGTATATATATATATAGTATATTTAGTATATATATATATATATATAGGTATATGCAAACTTATCACTATACGCGTTCGAAAAAACCTCCGGGCATACACACAGAAGAAAAAATGGTTGGAAAAAAACAAAGAGCAAAGCGCATGAACATCAGCCAAAGCAGTTTGTACCGAGCGAGTACGTAGCTCAATGAAAAAAACCCTAGACGAGTAATCAATAACAAAAAAGCACCCAAAACGTAAGCAGAGCAGAATAAGTAAATTAACTTAGTGAGGCAACAAACCTACCAAGGTTTCATCTATACGGATCTTCAGGGAAGTCATCCATTTAGGTGAAAACTTGGTTGGTTTGTTGGCTCACTAGGTTAATTTACTTATATATATATATATATATATATATATATATATATATATATATAACAGTGCTGAATATAGAAATCAAAACTACAATCTACAACAAAAGTGTATATTTCGTTTCGACCTTGAAAGAAAAATGTCTCATTAGGTAGTAAACGTTATATTTTTTTTTAAAGAGATGGAAATTCACTTCTTTTAATGGCGACATTTTTATTTTTTGTATAAAAGGTAAAGGGGATAGGAAAAATGAGAACCAAGAATGGGGAATCATAAAAAGAGCACAGAAGAAATAAAACAAAAAGAGGAAAACAAGAGAGAAAGAGCTAAAGAGAAAGGTAGAAAGATTCAAAGAAAGGCACTATGTTTAGATGGGAAGTAAGGTATACAACCTTTCGCGACACGGCGTTTGAGATTAAAAATGGGGAAGAAATAAGAAAATGGATAGAGGCTGGTAGGAAAATGAGAGAAAATGCCCGAAGAAGAAAGAGGTGGTGTAGACAGCATAATTGACAAAGGATTAGAAATTTTAACGCCCTGGCCTGTAATGGGTTGTAAGCAGAAATATTTGTTGTAGCAAGTATAAAACTAAAAACCTTTGGCGTTCTTTGAAAAGATGGTGAAGTTACGTACATAGATGTAAGAATTATTCAAAAGTGTAGGAAGAAAAATGAAAAGGGTTTATTGAAAATGTGATTAAAAATTAAAATTAAGGAAAAAATTGTTAAGGTAGAATTTAAACCTAAATTTTTAAAGGACTTAATTAGATCATCAAAAATGAGGACAAAACTGGAAGCAGCGGAAATGTGGTTCTAAAGAAGGATGCTGCGGATATCGTGGACTGAGCATGCAAGCAACGATGAGGTGTTGGAAAGAATGGCAACAAAAAGGAAATTGATACTGAACATCAGGAAGAGACAACTGAAGTTCCTAGGACACGCAATGAGGAAGGAGAGCCTGGAGAACCTGATACTGACTGGCCAGATAGAAGGAAAGAGAGACAGAGGAAGGCATCGGATAACATATTTGCAGGGCCTGATCAGGTGGTTGACGGAACGGGGGTTGACAGGAGTAATAGGAACAAACATACTAAAAGCCACAAGGGATAGGGAGACGTGGAGAAACATGATCGCCTACGTCCTGAAGGGACAGGGCACATAGAACAAGAAGAATTAGATCCCAATTTGTAGTATGAAATAAAGATAAAATTAGAGATAAAAATAACATAAGAAGAAAGATCATAGTTTTAAAAGAGAATATCAAGTTACTAAGATTAATACTAGAAAAGGTTTATAGTTACTTGAGATTCGAACTTTAGGTTTTATAAATGTTAGCATGATTGTAAGGTTAGTTCTTTAATATGTTTACAATTTATTGTAGTTTCATGCCTCTGATTTAGTAATATGTCACTCCTCATGTATTTAATGATTTTCATTTTTTCTTGTAGATAAAGGAAACATGGTTCATTTACCGATCTAGATGTATGAGAATTTTCCATTTAACTTTAGGTGTTTTATTTTCATTTTTTAACTTAAAAAATATTTAGAAAGTGGTTGTCATATTTTGTTTGTCCTTATTAGTGAAGAATGAGAGATAATTTTAAAAACACTTTTTAACAAAGTTCATTGTATTACCATTATAAACTTTAGCAACCAGTTAGGATTCTCCACGGATGAAATTGAACACATATAGATTAGGTATTTTGTTAAACATTTATTAGGTAGGGGGCATTGGTTCAGGTTTCTACAGTTGCAGAAGTTATCATGGAACAAATTAAAATGAGTATTGGAATTGTTTTTGTTGCATAATTTCAATATTTTATTGTTATGCAATTAATGTTTTCTTTATTTTCTCCATGTTTCTTTAGCTCTTTCTCTCTCATTTTCTTCTTTTTTCATTTCCTCTACTTTTTATGATTTCCCATTCTGGTTTCTCATTTTCGCTACCCTCTTTACCTCGTACACACACACACACACACACACACACACACACATACACACACACACACACACACACACAAAAACACACACACAAATTTCCATCTCTTTAAAAAAAATAATGCTTACTACCTAATGAGACATTGTTCTTTCAATGTGGAAACAAAATGTACACTTTTGTAGTAGATTGTAGTTTGGACATGTTCTAAAATATAAAATATATGTATATATATGTATATATATATATAAACGAAGTGCATATATATATATATATATATATATATATATATATATATATATATATATGTATAAACAGCTGTCATCCCCTCAAATTAAAAAAAATCTATCGTATATATATGTATATATATATATATATGTGTGTGTGTGTGTGTGTGGGTGTGTGTGCGTGTGTGTTTTATCAAGGGACGAAAAAAGAATTAAACGAGTATTTTATTTCCTGTCGCATGATATTTTTAAAGTTAACAGATGGGTAGATCTTAGGCTATTTGCTCTCTGCTAACGAAAGATCTGAACAATTTTACCAGTCGTATAATACGGCTAACGGAAATTAAAATTTCTTGTTAGTTTACGACAAAATAAACTGATTTAAGCGAAATATATTTATTTATCTTAAAACCAGGACTATTGAGGTGCAATATATATTGTACTTTACACAAATTTCATTAATGGCGACTGATAAGGTACGGCAATTATGCTTTTTCTATTTAATCCTTCTTGTGTTTGTACAAGTGTTTATATAAGTACAAATAAGGATTGATATTTCAAGATTTTTATTGTTCATTTTGTTAGATTTTAGGGAGTAGGCCGGGTTTAAAACCTTTCTTTATCTTTATGTATGTATGTATGTATGTATGTATGCATGTCTGTATGTATGTCTCCCTTTAGTATACATATGTACATATAAAGGAGAGGAAGGCAGAAAAGAAACACGGTGAAATATTACTTAACTTTCCAGTTCCTCCGAAATATATATCTTATATTATTTTTATGTTGACTCACAACTTTAAAGAATGATGCTGGTGGAATAGCAATGATAAACTACCGATGATAAACTACCTCTGGGTGAACTTTCCAAACACCAGCCCATTTTTTTGGTCTTTATTACTCTTGTTTACAGATTACGGCTTTCAGGTAAAATTGCGTCTGATATAAAGCGCGTAAGAATTAGTTTTGTCTTTGAATTCCGCAAAGCAGAAAAATATTGTATCTACTGACATTCATCAAGCGTCCACTAGCACTAAACGGTGAATGCGATCACAGTTAAACGGTGGGTAATCCAATGAGTGTGAAAAAAATTAAATTAATATATAAATTAAAAAAAACTAAAAAAGGGGATGCCTTTTTTGTTGCTGCAGACATTTTTGAGGGTGATACGTGAGGTCTTCATCGCTAACAAAAAATTGTTGCTCAATGGTGGTGACCATGTGTCTGGTGAAGTAGGAGGGGGTGTTCTGCAGCTGAAATCTCTGTTCCTACACCGGAGTGATTTGGATCTCTGTACCCATTGTAATTTCCGTGAATATAAACAAGGAAATATTTTAAAACGCCCCTCGTACAAGAGTGAGGGAAAGGAGAAGGACATATAAAACAAATTGTATGTATTTACACACACATACTATATATATATATATATATATCCTTGCTAGAAGTAATCGGATGTCTAACCGTACTGATGAGCTGTGATACAGCGAAACAGATCTGTCTGTGGATGACTATATATATATATATATATATACTCAATTAGGATATACTGTATTTTTTTCAAAAACCATTCGGTGTGTGTGTGTGTGTGTGTGTGTGTGTGTGTGTGTGTGTGAACATGATTAGATGTGGGAACGAGAAAAATAATTGGTGCCATAAACTATTTATAATGGAAAAAATGCAGATGTATAGAACGAGGGTCGAGAAAACTAAAGGAGAGTACAGATTTGTAGAAAGACAACGAAGGAAAGATAAGCCGATTTATACAGCAGAGGATATAAGAAATCAGAACACAATATTCAATGCTTATCTTTCTTTCACCCTGTTTGGCTTTCAAATGCAATTACACGCTTTACTAGAGATTAATTCGTCATTTCATTTTTGATCAGTTCCTTTATTATTGCCTTAAAATATTCATTATTCTCTTTATTTAACTGTTGCTGATAAAAGACTATACAGGACATCACACCCATACACTTGCGCGCGCAACTTTATTTTCTATCTTAATTTTCAAACATTGATTACTTTGCAATATTTCGCTTAGGATATTTCCTTCTTGCTGTCGAAAAGCAAATTCAAAAGTATACAAAAACACTTTCATTTAAATCACTAAGAGAATTTAGTGTAATCACTTTGAGTTTTAATTCATTTTTTCATTTCTGGTTTACAAGATATTTATTTCAAATATCTTATTTACCCTGTAAGTTAATTTCGTGCTAATAAACACGTACTTGTAAACATGAGAATATACAGATATATGAATATATATCCAAATTTATTTGGAATAGGTGAGTGTGTGTGCGTGTGTGCACGCACTTTAGAGAATGAGACAATTAAACAGACATAAATGTAGTGCTTTTAAATAAGATTCTATCTATCTATCTATCTATCTATCTATCTATCTATCTATCTATCTGTGTGTGTGTGTGTGTGCGTGCGCGCGTGCGTGTGTATGTATCAGTGTGTGTGGCGGGTAATAGTAGCCGTTTTCTTTATGAAGAAAACATTCGGTATTCAATGACAGATTATTTAGATTTACTGTCGGATGAAATATATAAAATCTTGGTTTCAAAACAATTTTCCAGCAAAATTGATTTCTCAAGACCAGTTATTGATAATGCTCTTTCCAGTATTGACAGCGGCTTCCTTCTTGCTTTTTGTTTGTGGTATAGGAAAACATCAGCAATATATATATATATATATATATATATATATATATATTATTATTATTATTATTATTATTTCATGTTTAGTGGATACTCATATCTGCAATAGACGCCCTTTTTTATTTTAAGTAATAGAAAATATTCGATTAAAAATAAATCCGTAAGTTCTTTTATATATATATATATATATATATAATCAAATTTAGCTTCTTATCGTTTCTACTACAATAATGATCGTTATATATATATATATATATATATATTCTTCCATTCATGCTCATAGATAGCGAGGCAGCGTCGGCTCAGTTCATTTGCTATGTTCCTTCAGGACATCGGCGATCATGGACTTCCACCTGCCCGTGTCCCTCATAATATTTTTCCTTTCAGTTATTAATGCCTGAGGTTTATAATGGGTAGGACTTGGGACCCTGCCCGTGAACAAATCGCAACGAATCTTTCTCCATCGCTTGGGATGAAGCCGGCTCAACCCGACTAGGGTGAATGACGAAACAGGTACAGGGTATATATATATATATATATATATATATATATATATATATATATATATATATATATATTCACTCCTGTAACGCTTAGCTGTTTGGATTAGTTTTTTTAATGTTTTATTATAAGATACTCAATAGTAGGTACATCAATATATATTTTGCCGTCATGTAGTCAGCACGGGTTCATTTATAAGTAAATAACAGCCTATGATAAATGCAAAATGTGTTTTTTGTTGGTAGGTGTCTGCTAACTTATTTTTTCATGGTCTTTCTTTTTTTTCAGTATTTTCTTTGCAGGCTTAGTATTGTTTTTTTTAAATCTATACCAATAGCTTCCCTTTTCTCTATCGTTGTTTTCTCTTTCTCTTTTTCTTTCTCTCTCTTTCATTTTTTTCCCTCTTTATTTTCTTGCCACTCTCTCTCTTTATACATACATCCATCCATATATATATATATATATATATATATATATATATATATATATATCATGCAAAAGTGTTTCTTCAGATTTACGGTAGTCGGTCTGTCTGAAATCGTTTCAGCAATGTTCCTGTGTGTGTGAGCGCTCGTGTGCGTACATATATATATATATATATATATATATATATATATATAGATAGATAGATAGATAGATAGATAGATAGATAGACAGAAATATAATTTGATAGAAATATATCATAACAGAATGAATAAAGTTTTAAGAGAACAACAGGAGTAAGTACTACCGCTCGGGTGTTCGGCAGTGTTGGTGAATGGTTGTGGGCGATTCTAATGGTTATTCCAGGCTCCTTGAAATTGTTGGCTTTGAACATTTTTGAATCTTAACACAGTGTTTTCTAGATCAGAATAACTCTCAAAACTAACCTTTGATCCGAATGACTTTCTAGGCCACCTTAGTACACACAAAAATAAACTCAAGGTAAAAATAATTAATCGTAAATAATATGGATGAAAAGAAAGTGAAGGCGGAATGAAGTTATACGTTTCGTATAAGAAACAAATGATAAAAATAAATGGAGGGCAAAAGTCAGAGAAAATACTAGAATACTGACTTGAAATGACTAAATTGAATACAAGACGTTTGAATTAGTGAAAATATCTAAGACTGATAACATTTTTCTAGGGTCATAGCAGATATTCAGTAGATAAAATAAATATCTATTTGTATTCGCTATCTATACGGTCAACTGTCAAGGAGAAAGTAATCAAAAAATATTATCTATCAGAGATTTATAATATTTTTATATTTATTTCTGTTATGTTATGCTCGCCAATTTTTTGTCTTTTGTTTTTGCCTCTGGTAGAATCTTCACCGTCTCATGTTTTTACACTTCTCTTAATCTCCTTATATTTCTTTGCATCTGGATAATTTATCGATTGAGTATTTGTCTTACGAGAATATATCATGTAAAAAATATATACTAGCGACACTCGAAAATTAGTTCCTCTAAATTTATTTCCACAAATACTATAACAGATAAAGAGAGCACAATAGCAATTTTGAGCAAGTTCTCAGCTAGAAAACTCATTTTTCCACTTTTTCACTTTGCCAGGAAAATATCCAAGTCTTTCATCTTCCATCTGCTAAAACGTGGCTTCTCGTCGGACTGAAGCGGACTACGATTGCCTCTTATCCTATGCTTGGTCTTCATAAAAGTTCAGCAAGCTTCGACAAATGTTAATTTGGGGGCAAATTTTGTTTCATGGACGAGTCCAAGGACATAATTCTACTTCTTATGCAGCCTGTCAAAATGTCGTCTGACTATATATGTCAGACAATATTTTGACAGACTATCTCTTGCTGCTATATGTAACATGATAAAACTGATATTGGTTATTGGCTGAAAGACTCAACCCCTATTATCGAACCACAAACATCCTATTCTGCTATTGTGAGCTAACGTAAAGAATGAGGTATTCTTTTCAGATCGACTCTCGTACATAAGCAATTATCTTAGGTTATCTTTTAATTAAGTAGAATGTTTGTTAAAAATGAATGTAATTATTTCTATTATTAAACATGTTTTACGTTAAAACGAATAATCAGTAATATGATTGATGATTCTGAACAAACGTAAAAAACTGTTGACATGATGCTAACAGTTTTTATCGGCTTCTCGCTTGTAGAACCCAGCTTTTTGCTTCCCAGTCAAATTTGATCTTCAATAACCTAAACGCAATTTCACTCGTTATCTTTTGTTTTCATACTTCTTGTTCTTTTATTGTTCTCTGTCCTTAATAGTACTTTTTTAATATTCTGTAACACTCAGTAAACTCTGGTATCATAGAGGCTTTATTTCTTTGTTTGAGGTGAAATGATAAAAAATGCCATTATCTATTTGCATATGAAATTTATTTCGAAATAAACTATTAACAACTGATATTTTAAATTTGAATTAAAATATTGCATGTGAAAAGACAAAATAAATTTGCATAATTATTTTATAAAAATATTTATTTTTTTAACTTTAGAATATATTTTACATATGCAATATTATATATTTAACTTTATACGTTTTAATATACTTCAATGTCAGATTTGAATCTTCATAAGTGATAAATATTTTTTGGGTGCCTATTTAACGCTTGTGTATTTGTGGGATTTTTACTTAGTACTTTACTTCATTGACATTTTACCAGACTATATCCTATTATTAAAGGATATAATTTCTATTTTAGTACTGAATTAATAAGTCTACCTTTGTAGAAAGTTTATCTAGTATGTAAATAGGGGTTAATAGGAAGTAATCTAAAATCTCCAGCATTCTCTCTTTATTCTAACCGATGTCTGTAGTAACATAAGCTGCATAATTTCAACTATCCTTTCAGTATTCACCTCCGCCAATTCTCATTTCCAAGTGTGTTTACAGTTAGCTTGTAACGGTCTGATACTTTTCGTATATCTTCATTTTCCTTCAGCTTCCTATCTGTGACCCGTTGCAGAGGCTACGTCCACTACTTGGCATCGTTTCGTTTCTTTCTTGACTACAACTAAAGCTGATTTTTCTTCCTTCTAGCAGATAATGCGTCGCCAGCTCGTAACCACTTTCATTAGCTTACATCTAGGATATTTTCTGGGTTATTTTCGTAAGATCTGGTAGCATAAACTTAAAAATATTGAAGTCATTGCATAAAACTTAGTACCTGAGAGACTATGTTGGGAGACATGTGTTTTAAAGAAGCCTGAAGAAAAGGGAATCTATCAGCATCGACAAACTTTCTACGATAGGACTGACGACATTTGAAAAAAAGTCTCTAGGTTGGATCGAAAACATTTCAGCGATCATTTCTTGTGTGAAAAGGCAGTAATAAGTGTTGTAATAGTAATTATTGTGAGCTTGATTTGTAGAAATTATATTTGCAAGTCCTTTTTTAAAAAATACTATTCCTTAATTTCCGGAAGAGAGCGTTGGGAACTGTTGAAAATTTGCATATAAATTACCACTTTTAAAATTTCATCTCCTTTTTAAAGTATCCAGTTACTTGCTCTTTGCTAAATATAGAAAATAACTATTTAACTGGACAATAGCCGAGGGAATTAAATCATTGGTTTGTGAATTGGTGACATAGTAATTGTAAATTTAATCAGTTTAACTCTGGGGATTAAATAAAGGGCTCAGTTCGGAATTCCCTGTATCGATATACGTTTGATGAAGGCTGGGGAGGAAATCGGTTGAAACGTTATAATAAACAAAAATAAAGATTAGAACAATAGTCCGAATGTAAGTAGTTCAAATATCATTATGCAATTATTTATTACAAGTCAGATAAGTAATCAACATAATAAAAAGTAGTATAATAGAATATCTGTGACAGGCATTAGATTTGTTATGTTATATATATTATATATATTATACATGCGTTATACACAAAAAATCATATGTATAAATAAGAAATGAATATATATACAATATATAGTATATAATATACAATATATCATTATAGAATATGTAATAGATATATGTTTATATAAAATATATATGCAGATATATTATACGTATAACATTTATATATAACATATATAGATAATTTATATGTAATGATTATGTATAATATATATAGCGTATATTTAGTATAAATAATTATATATATTATATAATAATTTATATCATGTACAAAGAATATCATATATATTTTATAAATAATATATATTATATTATGTATCAAAATATATTATATATAATATATATTATATCCAATATATATATTATATAATATTTATATTTCAAATGAAATATGGAAAATATATATTATAGATATATATTATATAGTATGTATATTACGTATATATTATGTATATTTGAGATTATATATAGCATATGTATAATTATAGATATATTTAAATTACATAAATTCACAATATATATATTATATATTATATATAATGATATATAATGTATAGTCTATATAAAAATATATTATTCAAATTATATATATATTAGCTATTTAGGTATATATTATGTATATATTTATATTAAGATGACAGTTGTTCTTCTTTCGGCAGTTACATTTGTTCGTATTGTCTTGTTCATTTGTGTTATTATTATTAGTTTTATTAAGTATTTCCTCGTTGTAATTTTGTATTGTTTTTTCCATATTTTCCATGCACATGTAGCTTATTTGACCGTATTTATATTGATAATTTTTGATATTTTGCTGTTTTTGTATTGCTCACTCATATGATTTTTGTTTTCACTGAATATTTTTAAGTTACTGGAGTTCATAGATAGTCTTTTGTTTATAGATATGAGTGTGTGCCTTAATATATTTGGAGGCTGATTGGAATTTTTGTTGATATATATGGGTTTGTTTTATATTTTCTGTATGGCTTGTATGTGTTGTTGCTTAAGTTGAGTGTTATATCTAGGAAATTTATTATTTTTAGTTTTCTTTGACAAATTTACATATACAAATGCGTTTGAAATGGGCAAAGGAGAATGAAGGTTGGTTTCCTGAAAGTACTGTTTACACAGGAAAATCGTACAAAACTTGATGACCTTGATGGTTGGGGCACAAGTTGGCTCTTTAAATGGACGTAATCGTCATCAGTACTTGATATATCAACAAAGACGATGAGGTTATTATGATTATGGGCTAGTATTATTGGAGGTATTATAGTTGATCCGTGGAGAGTGCCTGACGGTATGAAAATAATAGCAGATGCTTATATAGTCTTCCTCAAAAGCGACTATAATCTTGGCAAAAAACGTAAAGAATCACCTTTCAGAGAATCATCGTATTTATGCAAGATAATGCTTTTTTGCATTCAGCGTATAAAACTATGTAGTACCTGCAGAAATTAAGCTTCTGTGGTCCTCGCAAGATGACCTGGCCGATAACCTCACCAATTCTACAGATTTTAACCCAAGTGAAAACTTGTGGAGCATTCTGAAGCGACGTATTGATGAGAATGAACACCGTTTTAGAAGCAAAGATGACTTTTTGGCAGGAAATAGTTAACGTATCGCGTGAAACAACCTCAGAGGAGATCCAGAGATTGACATGTTCGATAGACCAGTGCCTTTTTCATGTGTTTTGAGAAAGAGATCACATATTTTTTTTTAACTAAATTCATTCATTTTTTTTAACTGTGTTTACTTTTTATTTCGATTTAATTTCATCTTGGTTACTGTATGGGCCTATAAAATCTGTAAAGGAATCAATCGAAGTGTTAGTTTTTTACAAAGGTTTTTATTACACCACATTAATAATTCGACACATTAAGAATTTATGTAAATTAGGTAAATGACCGTAACTTCAGTTCCTTTTTCTCGAAATTTACAATTTTTACAGAGTAGGTATATATACATATTGCAATCATTTCCGGATAGTTTCGCTAAATTCCAAACAGTACTTTTTAGATAGGATGGAAAAGGGTCAACTTGTTAAAAATTTGAAACGCAGTGTACATAATAATCATATAACATATATCACATAATATATTATATTTATATTATTTCGTATATATTATATATATAATAGCCTCATTATATATTATATTATATGAAATTACATTGTATAATATATATAGTGTGTATATATAATTTTCTATATATGTTATATATGTTATATAATATTTTATATATATATATATTCTATTGTAATATATATATTCTATTGTAATATATATATGTTATATAATATTTACATGCATATTAAATATAAACATATATATAATACAATGTAATATTATATATATATATATATATATATATATATATATATATATATATATTATATAACAACTGTCCAACTGGTTATAATGTATTTTCCCACGCAATATTTGACACTGTGTCATGTGACTCTGCGTCTATTTTTATCCGATCCTGTTTGTAAGGGTCTGTGTCTGTCTTATAAAAATTTGACTTCTAATTTCGTAAGTTCTCCAGAGGGCGAAGATAAATGTCACATTTAGAAAAAGAAAGAATGAGTGATA
Organism: Ascarosepion bandense; assembly: GCA_037127315.1. Taxonomy (NCBI): domain Eukaryota; kingdom Metazoa; phylum Mollusca; class Cephalopoda; order Sepiida; family Sepiidae; genus Ascarosepion; species Ascarosepion bandense. Next base: position 3,108,164 of record JBBBDQ010000191.1, read on the forward strand.
GTTTATTCGCAGTATAACCGTTTAGCACGGTGAGGGTTAGGTGTAAATACGTGAGATCGTAACATCCCTCTACACCCAACGGAGAAAAAAATTGTCAATTATTTCTGCCGTCCTCGTACGGCGATATGTGATAATGCATTCGCACATTTATTTTCTTTACCTTTAATGTGTGCAATCCTTAAATTGAATTTCTTATAATACTAAACCCCGCGCTAAAAGTTGTCTATTTTTATTTTCCATCTTATCGATAAAACTAACGTGTTGTGGTCTGTATAGATAATTGTAGGTGATTACGATATTTCCCCAAATTTTAAAATGTTGCAAACTGGATAATTGTGCGATAATTCTCTATTATTGAATATGTTCTTTGATATTTGTTAAATTTCTGAGTATAATCAGTAACCTGGTGTATTTTATTCTGATTATTTTCTTGTAATAATACTTTCTGAAATCCTTGGATACTTTCATCAATAGGAATAGCAACAGACTGACGAAAATCTGTAGTTTTATGCAAAGGTTTGTACTTAACAAATTCTTGATTTTATCAAATGCTTCCTGACATTTCGAAGTCCATATAAACTAAACTTTTTTCTTAGAAGGAAAAGAAATGTCAAAAAATTCCTGTCAAATCTGCAGTAATGACATGCCATGCCATGCCTAAGAATCTTGGGAAACTTTTCCCTTTGTCAGAGATCGGATATCTCTTAACATCTTGGAACTTAGCGTCTGTTGCAGAGACCGTGCCCAACAATATGTCCTATTTTGCCTGACAAAAATCACTTTTTACGAAATTAGTATTAAGATTCGTCAATCTTACCTTTTAAAGAACTTTTAGTAATGTCAAAAGGTGATATTCCCAAGTATCACTACATATCACGGCATCGTCTATATAAGTGTCAATTAGTCTTACTAAGGTAACCTGCGTATTCTTTATATCGAAAGACATAACACAATATTCATAAATTCCACTTGGGAGTTACAAAGGCTTATATTTCTCTCGCTCTCCCAGTTAATGGTACTGCTCAATAACCTTTTAAAAGATCACATTTCGTAATATAGTTAGTTTTCCAATTTTGTTTATGCAATTACCCATTCGTGGAATGGGATTGGAATCTGTTTTGGTAAGCTTACTTACTTTTTCAATAATCCACACAAAATCTGATCGACCCATCTGGTTTTTCTACCAATACGCATGTATTCACTCTGGTTGGGTTTAATGTTCCCATTTCTAAACATATATTGTGTTTTTTTCTTCTAGAATCTTTGTTTTCTTGTGGTTTCATTTAATAAGGATATTGTATTTTTCTTTTAGAGTTTTCCACGTTTACGTCGTGAGTCGATATAGTTGTCTGACTAGATGTGTCACTTATATTCCGAAATAATGGCAGTTAACCCCATCTTTCTCGACAGGAGTTAAGTGAAATACTGTTTAGTTATGTTTAAGTAGCATTTTTGTGTTTTCTTCTTAGAATTAGGCGCATTCGTTATATAATGGAGGGCATTAATCTTTCAGTTGATTATTTATGGGTCTTGAAATTTAGTTTTAATTGGGTGGGGGCTATTCGTCGAAAATAAAATAAAAACTTTTTCACCTATTTCGAGATTTTACCTCACAGTTTTCCTATCGTATCATCACTTCATTTTGCCTTGAACACTTTCGAGGTGATTTGTTAATGGGGTTTTATGTGCTGTTCTTAGAATACTGCGGCTATAAGCTCATGGGACGACTATTTGTTTGCTAATTGCCTAGTCTTCCAAATTTGGGACTTGAGTTGTCTTACGCGTCAGCATTAGTATTCCAACTTTAATAAAATATATTTGAGATATTATGAAGATTATCACCTGGTTTCGCTTGATAAATAAGTTGAGTTATTTTAGACACAGACTGTTCCTCAGTAATTAGATTCTTTCTCGATATAGAGGTATCTCGATTCTCCCTTTTCTATTTCCGTTCGACCTAAGCGAACAAATATTATAGCTCAAATATGTCCGAGATAAATCTACTGACCTGACTTCCTCTTTCTCGCAATTGTTCGCCCTTATTTGTGCACGAGTTGCTGCAGACAAAGTTATGTTAACTGTTTTAAATTTCTTTTCCAAACTTGTTTTTACTCAACAGAATGGTTTGCTCTATTTGGTCAGGGATTTGTATCACTTTCTTACCCGCTAAATAATTTTGCTCATCATATACACGGTGATTGATCCTGATATAAAGCTCAATTTTATATTGACCCTAAGTAAAAGGATACTAATAGGTTTCTCTCTAATTCCTCTGATATTAATTCGTATATTTGCCCGTCCATAGATTGTATCTCTGACACTAACAATAAACCCACTGCCTATATTAGTTTTTCTGCAACCACGCTCTGCCGTAGACTTACTTGTCACACTTCTGATCATAGTTCTATTAAACATTTCTTAGAAAAACATAGCCGTGTACGTAATATTAGACAAATTTTAGTCGATAACACAATACTACTCACACATACACAGTAAAAAGAACATTCAAATATTGGAGGCCATCTACATTAAATCAAAGCAATACATACTCAATATAATCACATTTCAATCTATTCACAAAACATTACATTGTATTTAGACATGTGGTTTTGTTGTTAACATTTTGGTTTCTCACGTGGTATAACGTCATGACAGCTGTAACTCTGCTATTCTTTGCTGTACATTACGTCTAACCATTTCCATCTTCTGTCTCGTAGTTTCTACTCATCAGCCACCTATATTTCACCTATATATGCTTTTATCATTTGTATTATATCTTTAATTTTAGCCTGTACCCAATTACCCCCGCTATATACATAGATATGTCTACGGCTAGATCGTGTTCAATACACCGGTTCCCGTGCGATCACCGAAGTTAAGCAACATCGAGCCTGGTCAGTACTTAAATGGGTGACCATTTGGGAATACCAGGTGCTGTAAACCTAAGGACCAAGAATTGTCCACCGGTCCTCCAGGTTTGGGGGTTGGGCGCAGGACTAACAACCCGGTAAACACCCGTAAAAAACAGTTTGTTACAGAAACGCCAACAAAAAATTGCTGCCCTATGCACCATCTGGGTGTGACTGATAAATGATGATGATGATAATAAATACATACATACACATATATATATGTGTGTGTATATGTGTGTGTGTGTGCACAGAAACACCAATACCGTGAAGGGACGAGGTTTCATTGTCCCTTGAATCGTCAAACAGATAATACTCCTGCACCGTTATTATTTACCTTCACACTATTTCTCCGATATTCTGTCGCTTTTTACAAAATTATGTGTACGGTACAATTAATTTCATTTAAAACAATCTACTTCGTTTTTAAGATACTTATACAGGTATTTTATAAGTTAGTTTGATCTTAGTAATCGAACCTCCTTTCAGAAACATTTTGTTCGATATAACAGGAACAAAATAAACAAAAACACATTTATCCATACACTTTACCTAATAGTCATGGACATCTTGGTCAATAACTAAGTAAATATTTTCTGTCGTTAGTAACTGACAGTTATCAGCAGACTAGAAATAATTTCGACATACTGTTTCATTCTTCGTTAGCATACCGCTATAAATCCTCTACGTTTAAAGGCTGTTTTAAATTATCTCTATGTTTAAGTTTTCTCCACAAATTTTATATTGGTTTTAGATCCCAACTCATTGCAGGTCAATGCAAGGCTTTGATTGTCTCTTCTTTTTATGGACCTTGATCACTGTCACGTTCAAAGTAAAATGATTCTCTTTTAAAATATCACGGTACACTTGTTTTTATCATTGTTCTGTCGAGCTGGCACAGGTAAATTTAAATCAAACCTTGTGATGATGACATTTAAGCCAAGTATTTTTCCAATGATTTATGATACGGACGATTTGGATATTGAAAACCTTTGAACTACTTTTTCAAAACACATTTCTGAATTGCGAGAAATTGTTTTAAATCTGAAAACCTCTATTTCACCTTCGCCATCTTTTTGTTGCTGTTAATTTACGCTTTAAAGTGAACAATAAAGATCTTTTTAAAAATTTACAAATCACTGAGAAAAACATCTTTTCATAACATCGTTTGAATCGTTTCTACAGTCTTGTTAGAAATAGCATATATTCAGCATCCTCTTCACAGATACAATGCCACAAGAAGATCGTTAATTTCGAGATATATTTTCAGATGAACCACATTCTTTAATTCAATTAGTTCAGAGCTTTACAGCTTGGACACTATACTTCGTTCACAGTCACATCACCCTTTATTTCCTTTATATTTTAATTGTCAGTTGGAAATTACATTCAGACAGTTTTTACACATGGACTGCTATATTGTGGAATAGGCACTTGCAAAGATGCTTTTCTGAACACGACAATCTTAATTTCTTCATGACAATATACCCTATCGCCTCCTATTACATTATTATAACATACCTTTATTGGGTAAATTTTACTTGAAAAGAAGAAGAATACTATGAGCATTTAATGAATTTCATAAATAAATGTTTCTTTGTTTTTTCTTGGTGTATCTATAATTTTCCAGCTTTTAATAATTTTGTAATGTGATAGTTGTTTTGTATCTTTTTTCTTTGTCGCTAAAATCTTGTTTTACTTTTGGGGAGGGTGAAAACCGTAAGTTTCTTTTTATCTTACGCGACTCAAAATTCTTCGATATCTTTACCGTCTTTCTTTATAATGAGGCATTTTTAGCAATCTTCTGACAGTTTTTGTAGTGATAAACCCGGCTCATTTTGAAAATTCCATCTGCGCGTTCATAAAAATCCCTGTTCGTGCGTTTGAAAATTTCCAACTGAATATATATATATATATATATATGAATACAGAAAATCTGAGGAAGAGCCAACAACCTAGTTAGTTCGGTTACTATTTGGTATTGTTGATGCTATAGTTAATATTATTAATATTATTAGCTCTAGGTTTACTATAGAGCATCTTTAACCAGTTTAGTGGGTTGTACTTTCGGCAAAGACATAAGAATAATCAAGAATCTCTACTGGCAGCAAACGGCCTGCATACGGACAGGTAACGACCTCAGTAGATACACAAAGATAGAAAAAGGCGTAAGACAAGGATGTGTCTTTTCACCTGATTTGTTCAACCTATACAGCGAGAATATTTTGAGGACCCTAGATGACACGCCAGGATTTGTTATTGGAGGCCACAACCTGAACAACATAAGGTATGCGGACGATACAGTACTGATTGCGGACACGGAAAGGAAACTACAAGACCTCGTACAGAAAGTAGCAGTGGAGTAGTGACAAGAAGGGATTACAAATAAACTTTAAGAAAACTGAGTGCATGGTCATCAGCAAAAGATACAACCCAAAATGCCAAATACAGGTGGGGGATAACAGAATCAGGCAAGTACAAGAATTTAAGTACCTGGGAAGTGTTCTAACAGGAGATGGAAAGTGCGACACGGAGATCCGAAGGCGAATTGGCATGGCAAAGGACGCGTTCCAGAAGATGAGCAAAATACTAACACACAGGAAAATCTCAATAGAAACGAAGAAAAGAGTGCTAGTCTGCTACGTGATGTCAGTTCTTCAATACAGCAGTGAATGCTGGACAATATCATCGAAAATGAGGACAAAACTGGAAGCGGCCGAAATGTGGTTCTACAGAAGGATGCTACGGATATCGTGGACTGAGCATACAAGCAACGACGAGGTGTTAGAAAGAATAGCAACAAAAAGGAAATTGATGCTGAGCATCAGGAAGAGACAACTGAAGTTCCTGGGACATGCAATGAGGAAGGAGAGCCTGGAGAACCTGATACTGACTGGTCAGATAGAAGGAAGGAGAGACAGAGGAAGGCAGCGGATAACATATCTCTCTCTCTATATATATATATATAGTGCAATTAGGTACAGGGTATGGAGTGAAGTCAAGACATATCTAAGTTTTATGAGGAAAAGAATGAGTATTGGTAGGAAAAATACTGTTGCATGAAATAGAAAATTAACTTAAAAATTCTTATCTAGAAAGTAAATTCCGCAGCTATCGCTCTGAACTTATGAATGTATGTACCTACATTTTATCTACAAATCTGTTTACATATATCTACACACATGCATAGTAATGGTTTTAAATGCACGTCTACGTGAATATATGAAGCAACTTTATCCACTTTAGTTAGTGTTGCAATGAATGATTTCTTCTTTCACTGGACATTTTTACAATGTTTCACCCTACCCAAATGACGTTTTCTTCAAAAATAAGCTCAGTAAAACTTACCTTTCTCTCTCTCATATATATATATATATATATGTATACATGAGAGAGAGAGAGAGAGAGAGAGAGAGAGAGAGAGAGAGAGAGAGACGGACGTAAGTTTTTCTGAGCTTATTTCGATAGAAAAACATCATATATATAATGTTTCTGAGTTCTATAGTAACGTGAACCTTATACAAGACGCACCCAATCGAATTATCTCATGACATCTGTACCAAATTAGTCATTCAATCTTCTTTCTCGCCACACACACACACCCACACACACACAAAACTCTCTACCCATAATTCCCTGTCAAAGTCTTTTCAGCAATGCACCAAAACAATCGAAACACAAGCATGAACAATTCGTATCATGATTTGCATCTCAATTGCGACTTGTCACTTGAGACCTCCGAGCAAAGATGAACAAACACATTTTTAGCTTCTCAGGAAGAAACCTCGATAGAAACACTTCGCCTTGGAAAGACGATAGAAAAAAGGAGTTTATTGAAAATAATAATAAAAGAAAGTACTTGTTTGTTAAGGTAAACATCGAATAATGTCGTAGACCCCATTGATTATTTTATTGTTCTACCTTGAGAGAGATAAGTAAAATCATAAATATACTTATGAGGAATGGTTTCTTTCTGCCATTGTCCTTTTTAATTGAATACATACTTTAAATAGAAGTTTTTATAATGTAAGTGTGCACAGAGACGCGCAAACTGCTTTAGACAGACAAGCAATCACATGCGAAAGAATGTGTGCGTGTTCACGACGACATACGTTGGGTGTGATTACATTCTACACATATTTAAAGTGTTGATGTAATATTAATCTCGATAAAATTACATCTACATTGAAAATGCTTATCATTTCATCAAAGTGATCATCTAAATATTCGCCGTGGAAGATTTTCGAAACCGAATTACAGTCATGCCAAGTCTCTTACTACTAAGAAATATTCGGGAACACTCATATTTACAGATCTAATCAATACATAAGATAAAAATTACAGATAGGATGATAGCTATATATATATATATATATATATATATATATATATATATATATATATATATAATTACCTATCATCCTAGAATTTTTATGTGATCTTATATATTTTTTCTTTTCGGTACATAAATTATATAGAAATTATCTGAATATTTTATTCATCCAAGCGCTTTCAGATGAACTTTTAGCCATTATCATGGGTGAATCATTTTATTTTTAATTGAATATCTGTTTTACGTATGTATCTAGACTTATAGGAATGTTTTATTTTTCAAACACGTTTAGCATTTTGTGCCTCTATAGTTGATATTATTGAGTTTTTCTTTTATCTTTATTATTAATAATACTTTCATTATTTTTAGCCTTTTTTACATGTGGATTATGCGAGTATATTTGTATTATCGATTAGTATGTTACGGATAGAGTTTGGTAGGCCTCTATGTGTATTTAAATAAGATCTAATAGAGCTATGGTCAGGTAGATGTAACATGAGTCTGACCATAGCTTTTGTGGCATATAACCAAATTACTGCTATTAATTACAGTGTAGGTTATTTCAAAATGACAGCGATGAAAACAAAATTGGTAGAAAGTTGAATGGGGTTTGCTAGGTTGTATTCCGTGGCACATTAGTCGCGAGAAATTTAAAACAACAATTTAAAGTTAAGCGCCCCTGCATCATTAGCGTTTCGCTCGACTATTTTTCCTGCCCCAAAATATATATGATTCACTCAGCAAGAACATTATTTACTCTGAAGAAGTATTTTCGAAGGACGAAACGCATCACAAGCTTTTTTTACTGTCTCATATATAGAGAGTTTATATTTTATATTCTTCCCGACACACACACGTGTGCGTGTGGGATCGTGTGTGTGTGTGTGTGTAAAAGTAAGCAATTCATGTTTTTTCAATCATTCATTAATACTATAAATCTTATATATTGTTGGTGCAGCTGTTGCAGTAGACTTTTTTGTTAATTTTTTAAATGTTGAATTAAATTATTGTTGATCTCGAGATTGAGAAAACTTAAAACAATGCACCGCAATCGAAATTGTATTCCATTTTTACTCTAGGAAATCACGTTTAAGCCAAGTTTGGCATACCTACGGAAAACTCTCAAGAGGATGGAGTTATCTATTAAAACATGCACATATCTTGTTGGGACCTTTCGAAGTCTATACATCATAAATTAATTTTCGTAGCTGAAACGTAAACAAAGTAATTTTGAAACAATTAATGGATTTCTTAATAGTGAACACACTAAATATAACTTACCGTGGTAATAATACTTGACCATTTAAAAGTAATAATAATAATGATTTTTCGTAGTCATTCACTACACACACACACACACACACATTCACTCACCTGATGAAAATTTATTCTCAAGAAGAACAGAGATTGCAAAATAGGTTATGAAATTTGTTCATATTTGAGAAAAAGTATCGAACTGTCTAATATATACGGGCATATATATGTACACTTATATCTCTCTCTCTCTCTCTCTCTATATATATATATATATTGTAAATCTACTAAACACACCGAAAGGTAGAAACATTGATCGTAAAATTACTCGTTTACAAATTATATATATAAACATACAATGTTACGGAAATTCACGAAAATTAACGAAATAGTTTTTAAACAACCGACAATTTGAAATGATTTGTTTGAACATTATTTTTGATCGATACTCATATTGAAGTAGATATTCTGTTTTATAATCAAACAGTATATATATTTATTTCTAGCGGCCTGATTATTTACGATAATTTTTTTTTAGGAAAATATGTTTCAATGCCGACTGACACATATTTTCGTAACAAAAATTTATCCTAAATAATAAAGCCGGTAAAAATAAATATATATACTGTTTGATTATAAAACAGAATATCCACTTAAATACGAGTATCAATCAAAAGTAGTGTTCAAATAAATCATTTCCTATATATATATATATATATAGTCATCCGCAGACAGATCTGTTTCGCTGTATCGGTTAGACGATTGCTTTTAACCCAGGATTGAAACCCGACCGAAGTGACCTCAGTCGGTGATTCTAGATTCTACCTCTGAGATATGGGCGCTGGGTAGAAGAAGGTAAACTTTTTAGCATGTATATTATCATTCTACACGCCCAATAGCCAGAGTGCTCTAATTCATTACATGCCAGGGTAGCTACTGTTTTTCAATGTCAACCATTCTTCCAGAGTGCTCAATCAGGGTGTGAGAGCGTAAATATATATATATATATATATATATATATATATATATATATATATATATATATATTTAGTATATTGAGGCAGTAAGTAATTTTCTAAACATATGCTGTTAAATATAAGAGACAATGAATGTCTATTATGTTTAATCATGAGCCGTTCTAAACGTCGTATTTTTGCTTTAATTTCAGTTGAAAATAAAGACAAAAATTCTCCAACATTTGGATAATTATTTATTGGTTTTCTTCTAAGCTTTCGGCTCACATGAGCCATCTTCAGAGAGGTTGTTTAAACTGAAATATTATAAAATCCACCATCACCGACGATTTTATTTTGTGTTGACATAAAACTCCTCTTGTCAACGGCAGTAGTTACCAAAAATAATAAACGCAGTTCTTACGTTTGCGATGCGGTTTTATGACGTCACACCGCGGGATAGCTCGAAATGACAACAAAACCATGTAGTCAAATGCAATGTAATATGTTATTTCCTGTTTTAAAATTGATTTTATTGAGTGTTGGTTGTTTCGATTTGATGTACATGGCCTCCAATATCTGCAGGTTCCTCTTACTGCGTGAATGAGTAAGGATCACAGTATTGTTGACCAAAATCTGTCTGATATTACCTACATGTTTATGTTTTTCAGAGAAATGTTGTTTAATAGCACTCTGATCAGAAAGATGGCTCATGTGAGCCGAAAGCTTAGAAGAAAACCAATAAATAATTATTCAAATGCTGGAGAATGTTTGTCTTTATTTTCAACTGAAATTAAAGCAAAAATACGACGTTTAGAACGACTCATGATTATACATAATAGACATTAATTGTCTCTTATATTTAACAGCATATGTTTAGAATATATATATATATATATATATATATATATATATATATATATATATATATGCGGTATAGATATAGAAGAATCCAAAGGAGTATCCTGGACATATTGTGGTAGGATAACACTCTAAGAGAGCTCTAAATATATATGTATATAAATACGTATAGAGAAATATGACAAAAATTAAGGCAGATACGTTATTTCATGGTATATATATATATATATATATATATATATATATATATATATATATATGTCATTTATTGACACATCAGATTGTAAATCATTTACAGTCATTAAAACGAAGCAGTATATTCATTTTAGTATCTTTATATATATATATATATATATATATATATATATATATATATATATAGTCATCCGCAGACAGATCTGTTTCGCTGTATTACAGCTCATCAGTACGGCTTAGACTCCGGTCGCTTCCTAACCCAGGATTGAAATATATATATATATATATATATATATATATATATATATATATAGAGAGAGAGAGAGAGAGAGAGAGAGAAAGAAATTGTACGGAAGTTTTTCAATTTACTTATTCCAAATTTGGCGAATTAAATTTTTTCAAATAGATTAGTGTCATAAAACAGTTTAATACATGAATTAATAATAAATAAGAAAGTATTAATCGTATTATTAATTTATTTCCACAATTATATAGATATATTGATTTTGCATATGTATTTGACCAGCAGTGAAAAATTAAGTTTATTATTAAATCAGATCATAGCAAAAACAATCCCTTTATGCTGTAATGCGAAACATGGTACTAGAAATGTGCACAGATTTATTTCACAAATTAAATACTTATTAATTTTTTGAATTAGGGACAAGACTTTTCTCAGGATGAACTAAATAAAGTAACTGATTGCGACGTAACAATCTGGGGAAAGTTAAGAGAAATCTTCAACATATTCTATTATACTGCTTAATGCAGCGTTAATAAATAAAAATAAATAGAAAAATGTTACAAGAGAAGTTTTACTGAGTACAAAATCGAATGCAAATAATAGCCAAACCCGAAGAAGAGCGAAACGGCTGTACACGATTCAACTATTCGTAAATTATAGAATTTCTCGACAAGAATTTCACAGCCACTAGTAAATCTAATACTTGAAAAAGGCTAATTTTTAGATTAGTAAAGTTATTAGTGCAAGATAAAATTTAGTTGAACGAAAGAAAACTTTAACTTTTAGCACATATTGTAGATAAAATATCAAAAGAATAGTGGCTGACATATCATTTTATGTGGTTACTTTAACGCAGCAGGCACTGGAAAACTCCCCAGTCTTAAGGGGAAAAGGGATTCATTGAAACATCAGTCAATTTCTTCATACAAGAAAGGATTTTCTGCTATCGAGTTCATATTTAGTGATCGAATTCATTTTCCAACAAGACAATAAAGCGAAACATAAATTGAAAACCATACCAGAATGATTTAAAAAGATTCAGATTAGGCTAATTAAATGACGTTCTCAGGTATCTGATCTCAGTCATATCGAACATTAGTGGGATGAATCGTAAATGACTGTTCGCAAGCGGAAGGCAACGAATATGAACGATTCTGCATAAAAGATTGACCGAAAATGCTAGTCAAGAAATGTTTTTTCAACTTTTCCATATGACACCGCTAAGCAGTGACCATTGTCAAAAAGGTTGAGTGACTTGAATACATATGTAAAAATCTTTACAATAAAGTATTGTTATGGAAATAAAAGAAATCTAATCTCGTTAATTGTTCATTTCCTTATTTATCAATTTATCATCAATTGAAGTATTTTTACATTCACTGCAATTGATTAGATTAATGTCATTAAATCAAATTTGCAATGATTATATAGGAACCAATCTGAGGTTGGAATATACGTTCAGGCAGCCCTCTTAGAACTATAAGAACAACCCAAGCAGTTCTGGATTCAGCAATTGGCCAACACCTGCTGGGCAATCAAGCATGTGCCTCCTCGTATGAGGACAATTGGTTTTCTGTTTTGCACAATGCTCGATCGGCTTATCATCTTCGTGTTTTGGAGGCTATTTGCCTAAATATCCAGCAGCCGAGCCTATGCAGGCAGAAAGAGCATTTTCCTTCGCCCCTTGCAATTACTGGAGAGTTTGTGAGTGTAACATTTTTTCTCTTTTATTTCACTCTTGTGGAATTACATGTATAAACCCCCCTTACATTTTAATATTGTTTTATCATTAAAGTTTACTTTTAAACGACTTCCATCTTCGCCCAGTATTGTAAGTATTCCCTTTTGGTTTTGTCCTTTTCATGACCCTTCAACGAAGCCCTTGATAAATGTTGGCCGAAAGGTTCCTCGGGTTTTGGGATAATTATGACGTCTATTCTTTTTAAAGTTCTTTGTAGTTTCTGTGGGTACAAATCATTATATATATATATATATATATATATATTGAAGTGTAAATTATTTTGATTTATTTTGATTTATTATCATATATATATATATATATATATATATATATATATATATATATATTAGGTACCTCTACTAAATCGCTGAAAAAACAGTATAGTATGAATAAAAAAGGCTCCAAACTTAATAAAAACGAACTTTTTCCATCAAAATATTTATATTATTATTAAGAGGAAAGATAAAATTATTTCAAAATTATTTTTAAAATTCTTTGAATACCTTCTAACACGTTCGAAATTTTGGTAAAAAATCTTGTTTTGATTTTAGTGAGCGGGTAACAAATCGTTACGAGAGTTTAGAATGGAAAACGTATTTTTACCTGTGTTTTGTAGACTATGCCAAGGTGTTTGACAAAGTGCACCAAAAGGAATTGATAGAAATGCTCAACAACCTCGAAATATTTGGCAAAGATATCAAGAACCTCTACTGGCAGCAAACCGTCTGCATACAGACAGGAAACAAATTCAGAAAATATACAAAGATAGAAAGTAGCGTAAGACAGGAATGGTCTTTTCACAGGATCTATTCAACTTGTACAGCGATAGTATTCTGAGGACCCTAGAATTTATGCAAGAATCCGTCATCGGCGGTCACAATCTGGACAATATAAGATACGTAGATGATACAGTGCTGATAGCCGACATGGAAAGAAAACTACAAGACCTCCTAAAACGGTAGATGAAAGTTGAAAGAAAGGACTACAAATAAACTACAAGAAAACCGAATGTATGGTCATCAACAAACAGAGGATCCCAGAATGTCGATTACAGGTTAGGGATAATAAAATCAAGCAAGTAAAAAAATTTAAGTACTTGGGAAGTGTTATAACGTAAGACGGAAAGGGCGACACTGAGATCCAAAGGTGAAATTGCTGCATTCCAGATGCTGAGCAGAGTATTAAGAGACAGGAAACAAAGAAGAGAGTACTAGATTGTTATATCATGTCTGTTCTTCAATGTGGCAGCGAATGCTGAACAATATCATCAAAGATGAAGAAAAAACTTGAAGCAACTGAAATGTGGTTCTACAGAAGGATGATGCAGAGATCATGGATCGAGCATGTGAGCAATGATGAGGTTTTGGAAAGGATGGAAATGAAAAGAAAATTAATAATGAGCATTAGAAAAAGACGGCTGAAATTCCTGGGATATGTGCTGAGGAAGGAATGCTTAGAGAATCTGATACTCACAGGTCAGATAGAGGGAAATAGAGACAGAAGAAAGCAGCAGAAAACATATTTGACGAGCCTGAGCAGATGGAAGTCACAACGTGGTTTTGGGTGGAGTTACAGGAGAGAGCGTGCTAAGAGCTACCAAGAATAGGGAGATGTGGGAGGCCATGGTTGCCTACGTCCTGAAAGGACATAGCACACAGAAGAAAAAGAATATAACATAACTCATTTTTTTTCCTGTGACACACACATTAATTTGGAAATTCTTGCAAAAAACAAATATTTGTCGGATTTTAATGAAACATTCAGGACTTATTCAGAAGTGAATGAAATAATGTTTAAAATAATTTTACCAAAAGTTTTTTTTAAATTATTTAAAAAAAACTTTTGGTAAAATTATTGTTTTTTTTTAAATCTGTTACCCGTCTCTACGTAAATTCATGAAATTTTAAGAAATTAAATTTTGTTGGGAAAATTGGTTTTCTTAGTTAAACGCAGGACCCATTGTGAAATGTAAATCATTTAATATTTTTTTGAAAATTTTGCTTTTATTTCTGAAAATCTAATTCTAATAAAAATATAAAAATACAATATAACTATGGCATTATTTAATTTTTTAAGCTAATTGCTTGAATAAATTATACAAATAAAGTACATTATAGTCTAAAGAAAAAAAATTCGGTTAATAATGAAATTTTACAAGATTTATTTTTATTTTTTTAATTATTATCATTTATGCAGTTTTAAAAATATTTTTAAAAGACTTCAAAGATTTTTTGGGATTAGTTTAAAAACTTCTTAAGCAAAGATTATACTTAGTAATCGAAAATTAAAAAGTCTAGCATAAATCGTTAGACTTTCCTTCTTTTTAAAATAATTAAAAAAAATTTTGTGTATTAGAAGCTTGTTTTTATATGGTAATTTCTATGTGTAAACTAAATAGTTATGTGTTTCAGAGTTTCTTCCCCTTACAGGGAAAAATTGCACAGTTATGTCACTTGTGATCGCAAAACACTTATCTTATCTCGCATCTGTCAACACATACTGTGGAAAGGTCAGAAAGTTGAACTCTGTTTAAGAAATAGCTTTATTCTAAATTTCATGCTATAAATAAGTAATACTTGTGTAAGTCAGATTAATTTAACATTAAATTTGCTAAATTTTAAAAAAATCATGTGTCAAACATGTATATTTTATTTTTGCAAGCCTTTTAAAACCGAGAATTAACTTTTGTTTAGAAATGTGTCAACCGTTTAAGAATTGCCGAAAAATTGAAAGATTAAAAAAAGTTAATTTTTTTAGATTCCAATTAATATAATTTCTAGTTGAAATACATCAGAGTATTTTACTTACTGGAAATAGTAATGTTAATCTTTAGCTTTCAATTAAAACTAAAATAAAAGTTTCAAGAAAACTCATGTATTTAAAAAAAATCAATATGAAATTTAGATATCGAAAATGAGTTGAGGTACCTATATATATATATATATATATATATATATATATATATATGTATGTGTGTGTATGTGTGTGGTATATATGTGTGTGTAAGATGTATGAATGTATGTATGTGTGTAAGATATATATATATATATGTGTGTGTATAATACGTATGTCTCTATGTATATACGGGAGAGTAAAATGCAGGTATAAAGTATGTATGTATTTGTGTGCGTGTGTAAGATGTATGTATATGAGCCTAAGATGTTTGTATATATGCCTGCGTGCGTATAAGATGTATGTCTATGTGTGAGTAAGGTGGATGCATTTATATGCGTGTAAGACATATGTATGTATTTTATAAGGTGTATCTAAATATATGTGTTTGTAAGATGTATGTATATACATATATATGTGTTTAAGATGTATGTATGTGTGTGTGTGTAAGATCTAAGTATATGAGTATTAGATGTATGTTTGTACGTAAGATGTATGTATGCGTGTTTGCATATATGAATGTTTGTGTATGTCTTTGTATGTAGGCCTATTACATACGTGTGTGCGTAAGATGCATGTATATCTATGTGGGTTAAGATGTATGTATGTGTATGTGTGTATGAATGTTAGATATATATGTGTGCAAGATATATGTATGTGTGCGTTTGAATAAATATAAATATATGCGTGTAAGATGTATGTACTTATGTATGTCTGTGTAAAATTTATGTACGTTTGTATATGTATGTCATATGTATGTTTAATGTCTATGTATGCATGTATGTATCTGGAAGTTGTACGTATCATGCATACATACACCTTACACACATAAATTACATGTGTGTAAGTGTAAGGTATATGTATGAATGCGAGTGCGTAGGATGTATGTATGTATGTGTGCAGGTTCTATATGTGCGTAAGGAATATATATTTTTTATTTTAATCATATCACCCCGAACAAGGCGGTAATGCCACTGATATGCAGGGGGCTACGTAAGAATGAAAAGATTGGAAAAGAGAAAGCCGGAAACTACATCCTAAACAGGGAACAAGGGATGAGCCTCTTCACCTGTTCAATAGACGTGGGTGGAGTGTGAACCGGGCGATATATGTATTCATGTATGTATGCGTGTAATGTGTATGCATATAGGTGTATTTGTGTAAGGTTTATGTATGTATGTATGTGTATGTATGTGAGTGTTGGTTTGTAAGATCTATGTACGCACGTGTGGGTAATGTGTATGTAAGTGTAATATGTATGTATGTGCATGTGTGTTTAAGATGTATATATGTGTGTGTAAGATATATGAGTGTGTACAAGATGTATATCTTTAAAATGTATGTATTTATGTGTGTTTAAGATGTATCTGTGTGTGTGAGAGATATATGTATGTGTGTGCCTGATGTAATAGAGAGATGTGTGTGCGTTTTTTTTTAAATATATCACCCCGAGCAAGGCGGTAACGCCACTGATGGGCAGGGGGCTACGTAAGAGTGAAAAGATTGAAAAAGAGAAAGCCGGGAACCACATCCTAAACAGGAAACAAGGGATGAGCCTCTTCACCCGTTCAATAGACGTGGGTGGAGTGTGAACCGAGGGTGATAGTTTAATCTATCTACTCCAATTGAAAAAAAAAAGAGGAAAAGAATGGAAAAGAGTAAACGATTGGAAAAGAGAAAGCCGGAAACCACATCCTAAACAGGAAACAAGGGATTTTTTATGTAAGAAAGACATATACATATACAAGTGTTTGAAGGTGACATGAAAGTTTGTTCTGCTGAGAAAGTAAAGTAAATCTAACAATAAATAAACGTTTTTAGTCTTATTTTTCTGTTCACTGCTATTGTTGTTTGTCGCTTACTGTTCTAATGTATAGTATTAAACCAAATTGTTGATGCTAATATACCTTTCATTGTTTCTTACTCAGTCGGGTAAATACGGAGACAGTTTCCTGTATATAACCGTAAGCAAGTGATTGAAATTTTATTCCAATATATTTTTTGATATTTCTGCATATTATTGTTGTTCAGTGTAATCTTGATAATAAATACACCAACATTAACTCTGATATTTTCCGTATTTTTTGTTTTTCCAAATTAAAATGATATATATATATATATATATATATATATATATATATATATGTGTGTGTATATGTGTGTGTGTGTGCGTGCATGTATTCCAATTTGTCATAAATATTTTCTTTTGAAACTCTTCTTGATATATATATATATATATATATATATTAAAAACAAATTGTGTTTGTTCTAACGAGAGAAACTGGTATCGAAGAAACATTGCGAGAAGCCGTGAACATTTTATTTTAGTGTAGATTTTTTGTCGCTATTATTATTAATATTACTTGCTTTTTGCATGATATACTTAGTGTCCTCAATGGTATTTATTTCGGGGAGACAAAAATACCATTATGGAAACTTTATAGACAATCTACTACAAAACTTTCACCCAAAAATTAAGTTCACGCTAGAATATAGCTATAATGAATTGCCATTCCTAGACATACTCATAAAAACAGAAACAATTACATCATAACAGACATTTGCCAGAAACCCACAGACCCAACCCAAAAATACTTCCATTTCAAGAGTCACCACCCTAAAAGTTGTCTAAAATCCGTCCCCTACACCCTAGCATGACGAACCCCTTCGTAAAATACTCCTAGTGGAACTACAAAAAACACAACAAATAAGAGGATATCCCACTTCAATAATAAACAAGGGTTTTCAACTAGCAGAACAAATAACATTAGAATCTTTCAGAAATCCAAGAAACAAAAAAAAAAGATAAAAAAGAAAACATTCTAGCATGTTTCCACACACAAAAAAGCAATCCAGAATTATTTACAAAAAGTAAAACCCACATAGATAATAAAAGAAATCTTGAAGACAACTAAATAATTAAAAGCAAAGGCCAACCTAAAAATTTAAAAATCGTCCTAACCTCATCAAAATTCGAGAAAAACACACAACACTGGCGGTCACAAAATGCAACAAAAAGATTTGGGATATGCCACATAATAATGGAAGGAAAACTTTTCAAGTTCGCAAACACATCTACATACGAAGCAAAAACAAATCTGAGCTGCAACTCTAAAAACGCGATGTATACGCAAAAATATACGTGGGCGAGACAAGGCCTGAATAAAAGAGTAGCCTTGCACAGAAGTAACATTAAACTAGCCAAGAACAGGAAATTGTACCCCTCCCAACTTTTACATGAATGCAGTGGAGGCCAATTCAGAGTAATGTCCATCTACCAAAATGCAGATTATGACACACTCATGATACAGGAAGAAATATTTATAAAAAAATAAAAAAATACAAGCCTTCCGTCAACAAAACAACATGAAAAACCTAACACACACACACACACACACAAACATACGAAATTCTAACGCGAACGCTCACATGCGCGCGCACTCACACAGGCACACACACACACACTAAATTCAAATAGTATCCCTAAAACAGCAAAAAGAACTATAGAATATAGAACTGAATCCAAATCGTTGAAAAATATTTAAGTATAAAGACATCAAATTTTGCAAGAGAGTGAAAAAATATTTTCGAGTCAACGAAGGTGACAGAAGAAACAACCTACGAGTGTGAAAATAACGCAACACGCACACACGCACGCACGCATATGAACTCTGTGATCTGCCAACCATTTGACTTATCTATTTATACACGATACCTATGAGAAAAGAAAATAAGAAAAGAAAAACAAACGGATCACGAAATGTAAAATCACAGGTTTATTCACCAGAAGAGAGTCAACTTTAGACTCAAAACACGTGTAGCGACACAAATATGAGCACTTAATATATAATGCAAAAAGCAAATAAAATTAATATAATAATAATAGCAATAATACATCCACACTTGAAACAAAATTTTCTCGCACATTTTCTTTTCTCTCTCTCTCTCTCTCTCTCTATATATATATATATATAGAGAGAGAGAGAGAGAGAGAGAGAGGAAACATATTTGCTCTGGATAATATCCACTGACATCTCTATTTTTCTAATTTATATTTTTATTAATTGAATAATATATTTTAGATTATTCTCTTCGTCCGGATTGCTACACACACACACACACACACACACACACACACACACACACACACACACATATATATATATATATATATATATATATTAGTCATCCAAATACAAGCCTGTTTCGCTGTATCACAGCTCATAAGTATGGCTACACACACACACACACACGCACACACACACACACATATATGTGTGTGTGTGTGTGTATGAGTGTTTATATATGCGTGTGTGTGAGTGAGGGTAAATTGAAACCATTTTATATGTTTAAGTTCGCGTTGTTTGTTTTTGATCTTGCCGACTTCAAAGTTTATTTGGGTCAGCTGGGCACTGTCTGTGAGCAAAAGAACACTATGACGCAATTCACTCCTTCAAAAATTTGGAAATGTCATGTTGAGCTGCTTGGCATTGGCCCTGGAAGCTACAATACGAGCATTTCAGAAATTTTGGATGTTAATCTGAGGACCGTGCAGAGGACGCAGAAAGAGTTGGATGAATTTAATTGTAATTACGAAGTTGTTTAGAATGATCACTAATGATGGAGACATTATACTGCCATTTATCATCCCACAGAGCCTCAGCCTCAACACAAAGGCATACGCAAAGTGTCTTGAGCTAGTGCTGCCTGGTTCAAAAGGGTGAAACAGGACTCTGCGCCATGTCACACAGACAGGAGAACTCAGGGCTGTCAGACAATTTCAACATTTATAAACAAAGAAGAGAGTACTGGATTGCTATGTGTTCTCAATTCTTCAGTATGGCAGTGAATGCTGGACAATATCATCAAAGATGAATGAAAAACGTGAAGCAACTGAAATTTGGTTCTACAGAAGGATGCTGCGAATATCATGGATCGAGCATGTGAGAAATGATGAGGTCTTAGAAATGATGGAAACAAAAAGGAAATTAATACTGAGCATCAGGAAGTGGCAGCTGAAGTTCCTAGGACATGCAATGAGGAAGGAGGGCTTGGAGAACCTGATACTAACAGGCCATCTTTGAAGGACCTAATCAGGTGGCTGATGGAACGAAGGTTGCATGGTGTAACAGTAGAAGGCGTGCTAAGCGCCACCAGGTATAGGAAGACGTGGAAAGCTATGATCGCCTACGTCCTGAAGGGACAAGTCACATAGAAGAAGAAGAATCTGGCCACCTAACTGGTTGAAGACAATGGCGGTTTTATTGAATGAATTTAGTCTTTTGTCTTTCAAGATATTTTTGTAATTTTGGTAATTTCTGTTCAAAAGAGAAGTATTATTTTGATTTTTGCGTAATTTTTTAACCGCAACATATCCATTAGACATATTTATAATAAAAACTCGAACACGTACGTAAAGACATGCGCATTTAGTCACTGAATTTACATTCATGTCAGTTTTTATTATAACATTTTAATATGATTCATTATTAATTATTTTCTTATTCTCACTCGTCATCCAATGCCTTATTAAAAAAATGTTATAAGAGTTATCTTAAAAGGTCAGATAATGTAGTAGTGAACGGAGTTTCTTGATTATATATTATGTAATTTAGCCGAAATCTTAAATCTTATTGCATAACACAATGAAGGATCTTCAACATGCAATACTGCTTTATAAAAAAATGTTCTTTAGTTTGTTTCATTTTTAATTTTCCATTAATATGTTGCATCTCAGCCACAAAATATGGCCTAGTATGTTGCTTGCAGCTCGGGATGTTATCATGAACATTTACATCTTTGTACCTTACTCTAAACGAACAAAGGATGCAATAGAGAGCGTTGTGGTAATGACGTATGAATAGATGGGCTAAAAGTAATGCAATGAACTCATATTATAGCTGAAGTTGGCCGCATAATAACTTGTGACCAAACCATCTTTTGAATATGAAAAAAAAGCAACCAAAAACAAAAAACAAATCAAATGTTAACCTTGCAAATCACACACTATTTCACTTTACTTAATACCGAAATCGGAAACCCATTTACACTTACTCGTATGGCTTTTAAAAAAAATTCAGCAATAACTGTAAACAGATAAGGAGATCACAAAGAAATAAATCCTTTTATAGTAAAGAGAATTGTATATGCGTTAAATTTTGAGATTTTCATTCCACTTTTGTCACTGGATAAAATTAAAATAAAATAGCCTTTCATTACCCACCTTGCTTGAAAGATGGTTACGCATTTGAAATAATAGAAATTGATTCTAGATGTTTAACAAACCGCACATTCTTCATTAGTGTACATTTAGAGACATGTAAACTTTTAGCATTATTCGCGGCTACAGGCAAAACCTAGTTCTTATCGAAATCCTTACTATCATGTCAACAAACAAAATTTATCCACAGATAATCTTGAAATGATCAGAAATATTAGTTGTAATTTTAATAATTAAATATAAATTAAAAGTCGAGTTCTGAAAGCGTATTTCTATTTTGGATTAATCTTTATAAAAATAAACAAACACAGTATGGCAAGTGTACATTATTGAGATTTGAACTTAGAATCAGATAAACTCTCTATGGGCAGATTAGCTCTTAACAAAAATATTGGAGATTTACCTGTTTTCTTTCTAATTTTAACAAATGAACAATTTTATTCACTATGCGATTCTATACGCATGTATCGAAGAACTCTTTCATACAGTTTTGATTTTAGAACCCCTTGAAGCTACGTGGTATGACAGATTAATTTAAGAACAACTAGTCTCACAGCTGCAGTGCTTACTGCCACATATATTCTTCTGCTAAATGGAAGTTTTTTGTCCCGATCAATCTGTTCGTAATTTTACATCATATTTATTATCATGAAACATCAGACTAAATGTTGTAAGAACGTGGACACAGTTTTACTGTATAATGGATCTTTTACGAAATAACACAGTGAACACCGTAATGAGGTTTACCATAATTTCGAATTTAAAAATGCTATCTTAAACAAAAGAGAACGTATTTGACTAAGACGAGACTGTATAGAAATTACTAGGTCATTTACAATAAATTTACATTCAGGTTCTTACAAAATTTCACCTTTCTTTACAAGTATTATATTACCATGATATGAGATACCTGATAAAAAAAAGTGACAAAAAATATAAACAGAATTCAAAATAAACTAAATGAAATTGGCTTGATTATATACCAAAATACACATTAAAAAATAATTTTTAATTCCTAAAAGACGAAACGCGCCACATGAAAAAAATGTTCTACTTCGTCATTAATTTTCCTGACATTGATCTGGTATATAAAAATTTACATAACATTTTCTTCTAATAATATATCAATATTCTGATGTAAATTTCGAAAGGCAAGAAAAAATGGCCTACCCTTACCCCTTTCCCATATATATAATATATATTCTTCTAATAGATTCTTCCGATATATCATATCTACTTTTCCGAAGAAGTAATAGAAATTGTATTCATTAATCCGAAAGTATTTTAAGAGCTCATACTCTTCTTTAGTATGATTCCTGGAATATCCCGGCCGGTTGACGAAAGTAATAAATATACTGTTTAATAAATAACGAAAGCGTCGACCCAAATGTGAGTATCCAGTAAAAGTAGCGTTTAATTTGCTAAAAATCTATCGGATTAATAAATAGAAAAATAAAATTAATTACTATTTTAGAAAATTACTTTGTTAACGTTTGGATGCGAACCTGAGCAGATATGATAATTTCGAGGAATCTTTGTCGAGAAGAGTTTAACTTAAAGTCACCACTCAGACCTTACTTGAGCGGCAAAGCTACTTCGTGTTCGTAGCAGAAATCAGTTAAATCACGACGGATCTAATAACAGCTTGATTCTGTCCAGAAGGTTGCATGTTCGAATCCGCCCGGAGAGCACGCATATATATATATATATATATATATATATATATATATATATATATATATATATGTTTATAAATATACATATTTATTCTACGTCTATAGCTCAACTGGAAATTTCATGCGCTATGCAATCATCAGGTGCACTGACAAACATTTTATAACTCTGTTTTATTATATAGAGTACTGTTTATTTACACACACACACACACACACACACACATATATATATATATATTGTATATTTGGGCAGGAACAAAAGAAGGCATAAGATCACATGAAAAATTACATAAAAATTAAGCATCATACCTTATCTATCATTTTTAATGAAACCTGCACACACACACACACACACACACACACACACATATATATATATATATGTGTGTGTGTGTGTGCGGGGGGGGGGCGTGTGTGTGTGTGTGAGAGAGAGTGTGCGTGTGTTTATTCATATTTCATTATCACAAACGGTATTTTCAGTCGGTATAAGTATTTGAGTATATATCCCCCTTTAAACAGTCAAATTAACGTCTAACATTAAAGAAGTAAAAAGAAAAATGTGCTTCTTGAAGGAAATCGAGCCTGTGTTTAATCTAAGAAAAAGCGTTGATCATGTGTGCTTCACCATTGAGCCACGAGAAGTCATCATTGCAAAACAAAGCTCAGTGACACGATTTAAGAAATGCACACCTCTCGTTCACATTCTTCGAAATCTAAATGTATTAAATGTATTAAACTTATCTTCAAACCCGAAACATAAAGAAGGTAATTAAAAAAAATGAATAGATTTTCTATTTTCGTTTGAATGGAAACAGTGTCGGATTAAAAAAATCATTAATTGCTTAATACACGCACGTATATATATATATATATATATATATATATATATATATAATATCGTGTCAGAAACATAGGAAATTATGTAAAGATTCGTGGTTAGGTAGTTAAGGGTGTTAAACAGTTGATAAAATTATTGTGACTTTGAAGCATATGTCCAGTTACTGATGCTCGTGACGAACTTCGAGGGAAAAAAATTTCAAATTAGGGCAAAATCGGACCTTTCCTTTTGTCATTAGTCTTATGCTGATATGATCTGCAATACAAACGTTGTATATAAACAGACCGAACAAATAGCTTTGAAAATCTAATCCATCACAGAATGCTTTCGTGTTGACAAGCAAACTCCAAAGATTTGAACTAGGAAAAAAATTGAAAATCTATGTAAATAAGAGGAAAGGGAACGCTCGCATAATGACATGTATACTCATTTACAAGTGAGAAAGAAATGTCAAGTCCTGTAAATGTTTATTTATTTGCATTAAAATTGACAGTCACTCGGAACGTATCTGTTATGGAAAAGCTCGCTTGGACGATAATCATGTCGATGATGATAGTAACAATAATGGTAATGATGATGATGGTGGTAATTAATATAACAATGATAACAGTGAAAATGGAAGCAATACAGTTCGGATAGAGAAGAAATAAGAGTTGACGTTACTGCTGCTGCTGTACATAACAATAATAATAATAATAATAATAATAATGATGATGATGATGATGTTGATAATGATAAGGATGAATGAGGTCAAAGGGCAATGCATGTAAGGAAAACCGCATTGATGGTATTAGATGTATCAATCATAATGTTGAACGAAGTAAGCAAATTACAATGACAGTTCTTGTTTTAATCCGTGTCAGACCTAATCGAAATTGTCTGCATTTATTGGTACGCATATGTAATTTTTTCCACAGAGATAGTTCGAATAAAAGAAATTTAAATAAAATATACTTTCATACATCCTTGTATTTACACACAGCGTTCATGCACATCTTTCCCGTGCACACATACACACACACACACACATATTAGGTGAATGAAGTTAAGAAATGATAGCATGTGTCTGATTGGGCATATAAGTAAAAGTTTCTGGAAAACAAAATGAAGAAATCAGCCTAATTTTTCTGCATATTTCTGTCGGCAAAGAAAGAGTGGACTGTGTCTCATCTTCCGGTAAAACAAAAAATCTCGAAGCGGACATTCCCTTTTTAATGAGAAGACTTACTCTACTCAAATGGTTAATGCTTATCAAATGTGCCATCCTTGCAGTAGTCAACTCACTTATCAAGGAATCTACAGCATTTATCAACATAAACTGTTCTTTGTTCATGACCCTGCCTTAACGCCATAAGTAATGAAATCCTCTCAAGAATCAACGAATATTATTCTCACTGAATGTCTCGTTAGTGTAGCTTTGTGAAAAGTTAAAAACAATGTTTGATCAGAAGCTTCCACATGCTTGATGTCAGACAAACGCGAAAAGTCCGAATATTCATTTTATTTGGTCTCCCCAGGTGGAAAATTGGAGTAACGCAGGCTTTCTCGTCTTGATTCGACACATTTGTCCTTGGACCGTGCTATTTCTTTATCAATGTATTTTACCAACCTCTGTAATTTCAACTTGAAATTTCGCTTTAAATAAGCCTAAGTCTTTGAAAGATGGCTTGTACTGCTATTCATATTATTTATAAAAGAGTAAACCTATCTTCTCAAGACAACCAATAATACATGTCTGAAAAATCAGTGATACTCATGGAACATGCGAGCAATCAAACTCTATATAATTTCGGAAATATCTTTTCTATGTGACTAGCAATTTCAACTGTACAAATATTAAATGCATTTAAGTCCTGAGAAACATTTTCATAACGATCAAATTGTACATATGCACTACCGTCCATAATTATTAGGCAACCCCAGTTTTTTAAAGGAAATGATGTATTTTATACTATTTTAGTGTTTATTGCCAATGGTTCTTTTGTTATTATTACTTTGCAAAATTTTACAAGGCATGGAAACAAAAATGCACTCTTCCGAATCACCCTACATTTTCTTCATTCTTTCATTGATGAAACTGTAACATAGCTAATTATTAAAAATTTATGAATTCATTTGAGGCCCTATGTTATTGTGCAGTATCAACAAAAGAACCATTCTATTTCCATTTACAATTATTCACTTAGCCGGTAGTATATATATATATATATATATATATATATATATATATATATATATATATATATGTATGAGCATAGGGTAGATATGGATTGAATATTCCGTATCCAAAAAAAGAAAAACAAACTATTTTTAAAAAGTGATCAATAGAAAGTAAAGCGAATAATATTTATTTAGAATTTATAACATAAATATGTTATAAAATAACTACAAAAGGAGCTATTTTGTTTCGACACTATTCGTGTCTTATGAAGTAATGGTGCTGGTTTCTAGCTGAAGAGTTTTAAAAGGTTCGAAACTAGTCAAACTCCCTTAATCAGGGAGACATTGTTACATAGTCTGTGGTGACCAATCAGGGGTTTTTGCTAGTTTAGTAGGTTTAGGTTCAGTTACTTTTGATCATTTTATAACTCTTCAACTTCAAATCATCGCCATCACAAAAGTAGTGTAGAAACAAAATAGTTACTTTTTTGGTGACATTGTAACATATTTAAGGGCTAAATTATATATATATATATATATGAATGATAGGATAATGAACAAGTGGAAATTATGATGTTTATATGGATGAAGAATAGAAAACGATTCTGAATTTAATAGTTTGCTTTTAATCGCGCTTCATCAGAAATTTTGAAAAATGATATAACATTTAATATAACAAGATAATATACAGACAAACACTATCAGACAGACAAAAATGTTCACTAAAATACATACACAAACAGACAAAAACACACACGCACACATATCCATTCATAAATGAAAGGAAAACAACACAGAACTAAAATTACCAGAAAGTTCTCTTCCATAATTTATTTCAGAAGATTCCTGATGAAGCTTAAATAAAAGCAAAACGTGTTATATTTACAAACGTTTCCTATCAATCTGTCTGGTTCTTATCCATATTGGATAACACTATATATATATATATATATATATATATATATATATTAATCATATCACCCCGAGCAAGGCGGTAACGCCACTGATGTGCAGGGGGCTACGCAAGAGTGAAAAGATTTGGAAAAGAGAAAGCCGGAAACCACATCCTAAACAGGGAACAAGGGATGAGCCTCTACACCTGTACAATAGACGTGGGTGGAGTGTGAACCGGGCGATAGTTTAGTCTATCTACTCCAATTGAAAACAAAAGAAAAAGAAAAATAAGAAAAAGAAAAGTGAAAAGATTGGAAAAGAGAAAGCCGGAAACCCCATATATATATATATATATATATATATATGTGTGTGTGTGTGTGTGTGTGTGTGCGCGCAAAATAAGCATTATTTTAAGACATTTCGTTACACATTTAAATTATGCTAAAAGAGTAAATATTTGCATTATCAATATTTTAAATATATAATTTTAAATATTTAGTGCTAAAAGAGAATTGGTAATATGTCTTAATTTAAATATAGGATGGGTTAATTTTGGAAAATCTTTATGGAAAGCTATATATATAATGATTATTTAATTACTTAGTTTTTGGTCAAAATGAAATTAGATCAGTGCACATTTGTATTAGATAGTGTTCAATACAATTATATCGTGGAACCTTTGAATATTCTTCATTTGTAAACGAGTTATTACGCGACCTAGGTTTTTAGCATATGGTGTCTTCAGGCGATTTTCAATAACTTAGTTATTGCAAATCGCCTGAAGATACCACATGGTAGGATCCTAATTCGCGTAAGAACTCGTTTACAAATGAAGAATATGAAGAATATATATATATATATATATATATATATATATATTATAACTTATATTTTAGAACATGTACATAATCATTCTATATATATCCGCTACAAATGTACGATTGTTTCGACATTGAAACTTTAATGTTTCATCAGGCGGTGTGTAAAGTAATGGAAATCCTCTTTCCTTAAATTTATTTAGTTTTGTTACGTTACTCATCGCCTGATAAGACATTGAAGTTTCAATGTCGAAAAAATCGTACCTTTGTAGCGGATATATATAGAATGATTATGTACATGTTCTAAAATATAATTTATAATAAATATTCACAGCTCTATATATTATATATCGAGTACTGGTTTAAATTATTGTTTTGGACGTTGTAAGAATTATTTCTTCGTTCTGTATTCACTCGTATATATATATATATATATATATATATATGTGTGTGTGTGTGTGTGTGTGTGTGTGTGTGTGTGTGTGTGTGTGTGTGTGTGCGTGTGTGTGTGTACTCGGTGAGAAGGGTAAACTGCTAGCATTTTATATATGTGTAGTTTCGAGCATGTTGTTTGTTTTTATTTTATTTTGTCGACTGCACAATATACAGTCGGCTCAGTTGTTGGACATTTTCTGTGCGGATAAAGAGCACCATGATGCATTTTACTTTGCCAGAAATTTGCAAACTACATGCTTTACTAGTAAACATTAATACCGGAATCTCCAATTCAAACATTTTCATGGTTGTAAATCTCATGACAATGGAGAGGATTCGAAAAGGATGAGCCTATGCCTGGCAACAGGATTCTGTCTCATGCCACACAAGGAAGAGAACCCAGTCATTCTTGTCGGACAATTTTTTCGACCACATTACACATTGCATCTGACCAAGCATCTCCCCAGACTGCAACTGTCTTGAATATTATGTGTGGGGTGCAGTTGAGCGAGAGACCACTAAACTCTTTGTAAAACCAAAGATGAACTGAAGGCAAGGATTATGGCAACCATTCACGAACTTAAACAAGAAGACCATCTAGAAAAATTGCAGGAGATTCTAAAGTCGTGTGGATGACGTGGTTGAAGCCAATGCCGATTTCATTCAATAAATTCACTCTTTAATATTTCACAATATTTTTGTGCCATTTTGGTAAATATATGTTAAAATGAGATGTCAGTGTCATTTTAATTTTTGCGAAATTTAGACGACAATTCATCCATCGCTACCTATATATATATATATATATATATATATATAGATATATATATATATATATATATATATATATAAACTCAGATTGGTAGAGTAGCTTAAGAGTAACCCTTAATATACCTGTATGTACCTGTATCTGTGGGTGTTACGAGATAAATATATGCGTGTGTGTGTATGTTTGTGGGAGGTATCATTGTTTTACATGTAATTAGTAAGGCATAAAAGTATCGATATGTAGATTAATAAATATTTTTATATCGTTTTTTCAAAACATTAATTAAAAAAAACGTGAACTTGTACAAGAATACAATTTAATTTTTTACTTTTTCTAATCACTTTAACAATAGCTATGTTTGTTAACTTTTTCTTTCATAACGACATATGTTCTATATACACCTGTATTGTCTTTATATATATCAGTATATATTTATCTTTATTTTAAATTTGCATATTGGGAAGTTATAATGTTTGATGCTGATAAAGAATGAACAGTATTGAACACACATATGGTTCACACACACAGCCTTGTGTGTGTGTATGTGTATGTGTCTTTAATTATGCAGACTTTTTAATACTTTTAATTTATTACAGTTGAATATTGGAAAAATGCGGCGATCGGCAAAAATTTAATGCACACATACATGAAAAGAGAAAAAGGAAAAAAACTGATGTGGGGAGTGGGAAGGAGTAAGTTATTGCCTGAAAGCTGAAAAATATAGCATATCATACGTGTTACACCGAGTCTGCGGTGTAGTCTTACTGGTCAGAGGTAACTTCCGGGGTCGAACCTCTCTCATCTTGCCCTGCCCCCAAGAACTATATTTCTTCGCGAACTTAGCTCAATTTCACGTATTGTGTAATGCGGTCTACATCGCCAAATATGATTGACACTACTGCTACTGTGTGCGAGATGTAGAGAGGGGAGAAGTGGATCCGGAGTAGAGGTGAAGGCTGAGAGTGAGGGAGAGAGATGAGAAGGGCAGGGCAAAGTCAGAAGATGCAAGAGGAAGCGAGGGTCAGGAGTAGTAGGCTGAGGATATGAGGGGGGAGTGACTAAGATTGATGAAGGAAGATGGCAGCGGAGGTGGAAGTTTAGAGAAGAGGTGTCACTATGAAAATATTCATGACTCCTCCTTTTCTTTGTAATACAGTTAGAGGACAGACGCTCGAGAGTTTCAGGAGTGGGAAGAGTAAGTAAAAGATAAAAAACAGAGTAGGAGGAAAGATAGAAAGAGACAGAGGCTAGATGGCGGGAAGATAGAGAGGTATTATCTAGGGAAGAAAATATGTAGGAGAAGGAATGAAGTGAGAGAACAAAGGAGAGAAAAGTTTTCAAGTGGAGGGGAGGTGAAATAAGAAGTGGGGAGAGGTGAGGCCCTCGGGTGAGATACTCATGGAAAAAGAGAGGATGGCAGGTGAGAAAGCAAGTGAGTAAAAGAATAGATAAGAATACAAGTTTCAAAAGAAAGAATATCACAAAATGGAGACTCGTTAAAACGAATAAAGAGTCCAAAAAGAAGGGTGCAAAAACAGAAGCAATTCCTTAGTAAGAGAGATGAAATAAGATAGCAGAAGAATAATAAAAGAAAACTAAAGAAAGAAATTAGGTGGTGACTTCAGAACGGTGAAAGCAATTGATGGACGGAGTGAGAAGGAAATTAAGTGAAGGAAAGAAAATGAATGAAAAAAAAATTAAGAAGAACAAAGATATGAATAAATCAATAAATACAGAGAAAGAAGAAAATAAGAAATTATAAAGTGTAAAAACGTTGGAAGGAAAAGACAGAGGAGTTGGGGGCGAAAGGAAAGGACAAAAAAGAGGGCAAAGAGGGAAAAGATAGTTGGCTTTATAACCCCTCTCTCCCGAAAAAAAAACAATGAATGAACAACAGATAGAAAGAAGAGACAAAAATAATAAAAAAAAAAACGATAGAAACAATTAATAGGAGAAAATCTTGAAATTATATTAAAGATATTTGATGTGAAAATAAGAAACGCATAGACATGCATATATATATATATATATATATATATATATATATATATATAATGACATTAACTTTCCTAACATTGTTCTGCTGTATATACAAAATCGTTTCACCCCAAGCAAGGTAGGACTGCCACTCATGTTAATGAGTTGCTACAGAAAAAGAAAAACTTCTCCCATATATATATATATATATATATATATATATATATATATATATATATTAATCTTGTCACCCCAGACAAGGCGGTAACGCCACTGATGCGAGGCTGTGGGGTGAAAAAATTGAAGAGAAGAGAGAGAGAGAGGCAAAACCACATCCTAATCGGGGAACAAAGGATGAGCTTTTACACCTGTTCAATGACATGGCTGGAATGTGAACCGGGCGATAGTTTAGTCTATCTACTCCAATTATATATATATATATATATATATATGTGTGTGTGTGTGTGTGTGTGTGTGTGTGTGTGTGTGTGTGTGTGTGTGATAGGGTGAATAGAAACAAACTTAGTAAAATTCGTATAAACGCAATAGTAAAAAGTACGTGAGGCCAAATTAACTTGTTAGTTGTGGTCGAAGAAACTGTAAATGGCAAAAGCAAGTGAAAAAAAGAAAATGCATTTGAGGACAATCTGAAGAAGTGTTTCCTCTGATGTGGCACCGGCAATTACAACAAGTTATTCTTGCACTTATTGCACTAATAATCTCCTAATAACATTAGTAGCACTAAACTAGTAACTATTTTAATTTAGAAGATTTGCCTAATGAAGATGATGTTGTTAACGAAATTACAACGAACAATAATTTACAACGCTTTACAAAGTAGAAGGAAAATATGAACATACCAAGCAATAATAATAACAATAACAATAAGATTAATAAACAACAAATAAAAGAAGAATTAAAAAGAAACAGAAATATTGAATAAGGTGAAAATGCCAAAAGCTAACAGAATTGGTGTATGTGTAAGAAGACATAAAATGTTGCCCAAGGGTAAAGCCCTGATAACGAAAGCCACAATAAATAAGGTATTGGTTAACAATCTAGTATGGTTCAACATTACTTCTGAACAACAAGTTCCTTCCTCACTGGGTTCCGTATACTCGTGTCTTTAAGTCAAATTTAAGTAAGCTTTATGAATAACAACATTTAAAATGATGATGCTAATAATGACAAAATAGAAAGTTAAATGCTTCTTGAAGGGAAGACGAAGACGCAAAACCAAAAATGCAAACGAAAAGGATAGTGTAAATAGAAAAAAGTTAAATGAAAGAGTAAAATCAAATTACGGCAGCAACAAAAGTAAGTCATTAGATAATGGTTAATAAACTAGATTGGATGTTCAGTCAGTCAGTTAAGTGCCATACGTGATACACGCTTGGGCGATCATGTCTCGAAAGAGACATGACTGACTGGGTAGAAGATTATCCCGCAGTAGGTTGCCATTGCTTTCTGCGGTAGACTGGTTGCTACCCAAGGCTATAGAACCCAATCTGTCCTGTTATTTGACCCATAGCTGGAGGGGACAGACGGATTAATACCTTTCCCAAGGGTATTTGTGCGTATATGATTGCAACGAATTCAACTGGAATTCGAACTCGGCTCCCCGATTTCTCGTTCCGAGTCGATATCCACTGGTTCACAACGAGTGAGTTGGTTCTTTCTTGTACCAATTTGTCTAAGCTTAGCAAATAAAATGAAATAAGGTTTTAATAATGATGATGATGATGGTAGTGTTAATGATGGCAGTGTAGGTGAGGGTTAGGTACGTAGTTAAGGGAGGAAGAGGCTGTGGAATAAAAGTTTGCAGGCAAGAAAGGAAATGAAGTAAAAGTAAAGAAGAAAACATGGCGGAAAATAATAGCGAGAAGATAAGGAGCGGCCCCTGGTGGGAATCATTAGCTGGTATGCAGACCTGGCATCATAGGGGTGTTGCCGGGTCGAAGTGCGATGGCAGTATCTCTCACCCTTACCTAACCCATCGTCTAACCTCCTCACGTTTTCACCCTCTCAGGTTTTTTCAGTAAAAAGTTTTCTTGAGCATTTTCCATCAATATTCTCACCGGTTTCACTCTTGTATATTTTTATTTGAAAAATAGGGGGAAAAAAAGACAAAGAACTGAAGAAAAAATTATTATTTTTATTTTCTTAAATTCTTTAACTTTTTTGCATGTTTTACCACTGAGTGATCTGACAATTCCGTTTTTCCAGTACTTTCGTTTTAATAAATACATAATATTATCTACTTGTTTAAATGCATAAGTGCTTGCATGCGTGTATGGAGAGATGCCTAAGCATTTATGTGAAGTTGAATGAATATATTCATATAAAGACTTTCAAGTAAATCTGTATTGAAGCACACCTATAAACGTACTCGAATATTTTTGTAAGTGTAAAGCAATATCTATCAATGCATACGTGCGCACATATAGACAAAATAAGCATATAGATAAAAATAAGCCTATAAAAGACATTCATAAGGATAGGTAGAGAAATATATGATAATATATGTAACAAAAGATATGTTTGTATGTATGTATATAATAAATAATCATGCATACATACACATATACACACACAAAGAGACATAAACACCATAGGTAAATATAGATTTAAATATAATATTACAATTCCTATGTGCATGTCTATGTGTGAGTATATAAAATCATGAGCACAGAACTAGATGCAGATGTCTATATTCACTCATAAAATATTAAGTATGTGCAAAAATTAGTAGCAACATCCTTCTATCTTTTTAAAAGTACAATACACAGTAGAAAAATGAATATTTTAAACATAAATCACTGGAAATTTATATCTAATGCATGAAATAATATATATATATATATATATCCTGAGACACTAGTGAAGTATATATATATTTATGTATCTATTAATTTGGGTGAAAACATAAATATGCATATATACCAACACAGCATGCATATGTAGATGCTTATATATATATATATATATATATATATATATATATATATATATGTAGTTGCTTATATATATATATATATATATATATATATATATATATATATATTTCTACACATATATATATGTATAACGCACATACATACACATACACACACATATATAAATAATGTTTCTCCCTTACACACACACACACATTTATATATATACAAATAATGTTTCTCACTTGCACACACACACACACACACACACACACACACACACACACACACACACACATATATATATATATATATATATATATATAATTTCCGCTAGTTTATATCTTTATTTTTATGCATTTTTTTTTTCATTATGTCCATTACACAGTATTGTAGGTTCAGTTGGACACCGTTGTGAGAAACAGAGCAGTACGGCGCAATTTCAGATTGTTTGAGTGTCAATCTGTGGACAGTGCAAGGGATTCGGAAAAAGTTGGATGAGTGTCATGGAGATTACGAATGTGTTTTGAGTGATCACTAGATATAGCAAAATTATGCCGCTTTCATCTTTCCACAGGGTCTCAGACTCAACTATGTACAGTGTCTTGAGAAGCTAGTGCTGCCCTGGGTTAAGAGGGTGGTTGCTGGAAGACTATTCATAACACACAAGCAGGAGAACCCAGTTAGGTCTATCAGACTATTTTTGCGACCTCATCACTCCTTACATCTGGCCACCTAACTTTTCATCCCGCAACTCATTTATTATATGTGAGAAGTAAGAGAGCAAGAGACCAATAAAAATCCTTGTAGTATTAAAAATGAAATGAAGTTAAAGATTATGGCAGCATTCACCTACTTAAAAAAGGAGACCACACAGAAGAGTTGCAAGAAATTCCGAAGTAGTCTGAAGGTTGTGGTTAAAGGCAATGACAATTTTATTGGATGAATTTACTCTTCAGATATTTTTATGTAATTTCGGTAAATATATCTGTTAAAATGAGATGTCAATGTTGTTTTCATTTTTTCGTAATTTCGACAATTCATCCATATCTCACACACACACACACACACACACACACACACACACATATATATATACGCAACCATAGATTTTATGTGTATATGTAAACACATATGCACACAAAACGAATATGCACATATGCACACAACATATATATATATATATATATATATATATATATATATATATACAAAGCGTACAGACATATACATGCATATATATTTGTGTGTGTGTGTGTGTGTGAGTTCATGCGTATATAGTTGAGGATTATAAGGCGCCATTTGCCTTCATTAAAGAAAAAAATAGAGAAAGTAAGAGAAAAGCTGGAGTAATTAATAGATAGGCAGTTAGGTTAATTTATTAACTAAAACTTTTGGATATTTATATATATATATATATATATATATATATATATATATATATACTTATTTACATATATGCATGCATATATATACTTATCTGTAAAAATACCTATATATATATACTTATGTATGATGTATAATGTGTGTATGAGTACACGCATACTATATATGTGTCTATCCACCTTTTCCATTCGTATATATATATAACACACTTTATTTTTCAGGTGTGTTTGTGTAGATATTAAATTGCGAAAATAAACTTGATTCTTATTTATATGTCAATTCACAATGGCTTAGATAATATTAATTATGTATAGACCTTCACACACACAGAGGTGAACACATTCATATACATAGATAAATATATACATAGAGGCACACGCAATAATATGAACAAACATTCACGTTGTCAAACACAATCATATGTACAGAGAAACACACACAACTAAACAGTTTCATATAGAGAGATAAAATCCCAGTCAGACACAATCTTTTACCCTGATAAACATAAAAATAGATCGGTAAGAATGTTATAACTTTCTCTCTTTCTCTGTCTTTGTCTCTCTAAATATATATCTATATATATATATGCATAAATATATGCATCTTCATATACATACGTATATTAATATATATATATGCGTATATATGCATATTAATATGCACATATATACATATATATAAATATATATATAAATATATGTATAATAATATGTATATGTATATTAATATAGTCTTCAGCAGACAGATCTGTTTCGCTGTATCACAGCTCATCAGTACGGTTAGACTCCGATCGCTCCCTAACCCAGGGTTAATATATATATATATATATATATATATATATATATATTATCAATTAATAAAGATTAACGAAACTTGGTTATAAAAAAACCGAAAATTTGAAATGAATTGTTTAAACATTATTTTTGATCGATACTCATCTTTTAGTAGATATTCTGTTGTTAATTAAACAGTATTATATATATTTATATCTACCGGCCAGGTTATTTACGATAAATTTTTATTACGAAAATGTGTGTCATTCGGCAGGATTCGAACCTGCGACCCCTAACCACATAGGGGAAAATACCATGTAATCTGAATGACACAGTACACACACACACACACACACACACACACATACACACACACACATATATATATATGTATATATTAATAAATATGTGTATATTAATATATATATATACATAGATAATATGTCGATATGTATTAATATGATATGAATATATCAAGATATTATGTGATTATATATTAATACATATATATAATTATATATATATATATATATATTGATATCAATTTCTTAATAAACACACACACACACACAG
>JBBBDQ010000191.1:3150000-3507500 GCA_037127315.1 Ascarosepion bandense
CAAACAATTTGATCACAGGTGCAATGTTGTGCAATGCATTTTTGCAGTGGCGGCAGCAAGCCACATTTCTCGCGTAAGGAAGAATGTTAAAAATGCAGAGTAAATACCAGTCTGAGAACTTGCTCCATCCAACGGTGATAAAGGCTTTCTATTTCTCTCTCTGTATATATATATAGAGAGAGAGAGAGAGAGAGAGAGAGAGAGAGTGCGTGGAGAGAGAGAGAGAGAGAGAGAGAGAGAGAGAGAGAAAGAGGGGCGTTCTTGTGAATATTTCTGTTATGCATATAAGCACATATACACATGCGTGGGCATCTGTATCCTTGCGTGTACTGAAAAGCACTTCCAAAAATCTGACCATTCTTCAGAATTTTGCAACGAATCGTTCCTTTTTTGAGCTGAGAACTCTTTATCCATATGTGAGCACGTAAACACGCTTAAACACCCCCACACACATTTATGCGTCTATGTATTAGAGGTTATTACAATAAATATTTAAAATCTAGTTGGTGGTGTGAGTTTTCATCATATTATAAATAACATGCATAATAATATAGATACTAATATTTCTTTTTTAATATCCGGATATATAAAAAATGCTACTGGATTGTAAAGGAGGTATAATCTCAAAAGAGAATGAAGTTATTGAGTGATGAGTATACAAATAAAAATTCTTGAAAAGCTGGTGAGTATTCACAGAACAAAAAAAAAGAAGAAATTTAAAATATTAAGTTAAGAATGAGAAATTGTAATAAGCAATAAAATTGACAGACTTGCAAAAATATATGAAAAAGAATGCGCCATATTAGCATAAAGAGAAGATGCAGAATAAGAAAATTGACTGAAGTCATGAACATGTCACATTAAAAAAAATCCTTTAAATTGGTGGCATGAAAATTTATTCATCAGTAACTCATTGATGAGTGTAGAGCTACATTGGATGAGTCTTATAGTTGGGTCCTTCAAAGTCGACCATCTCAGTTTAGAAAGCAAAATGGGGGAATGTGAAGTAATGTTTTAAGTTAGTATTTTATGTGGTAAAATTACAAGTCTATCAAAGTTGATGATAGTGTAAAGATAATTGCAGAGAATCTTTTTAAGTGTTGGACATGATGCTTAACATTCTGCTAAGAGCTTGGCTGTCTTGCACAGAGAGTTTTCGAAGGCAGCAAATTAATGAAATGGAATAGCCTCCAGGTTCTCCAGATACTAATCCAGTACTATATTTGTCATTCATCATTAAAAGAGATATATGAGAATGGAATACAATATTCGAGTAAAGATACTTGGGAAGAAACAAAAACAGGCATAAAGTACTAAATATTGCTTCAGAGTAAGAGAGTTAAAAAATATCAATGGATTTATAACTCATAATGTTCGTTAATATCAGGGATTATGTCATAACATGTAAAATAATATAAAATAATTTATTTATAACATGGTATCCCGAGCGTTAATCATGTATTAATTCGATATGTTTTGGGTCAATTTGTAAGTAAAACTTTGTTCACTTTATGAAGAAAACAACAGACCCCGAAACATTAATTTAACATAATAGACATTCATTGTCTGTTATAGTTAACAGTATATATTTAGATAATTATCTGCTGCCTCGATGCATATATATATATATATTGTATTTTTAAAGATGTCTTATTCGTATACTAGAAAAATACAATAAAAGATTAACAGAAGCACCTTGTCATTTTGAATTAATAAAAGACACACACACACACACATACACACACACATACACACACACATACACTGTGAAACTCTGAGTAGAAACATGATAAGTGAAAGTCTAATTTTAGTTATTACTATTATTACACTATCACTTGATATCCAGCACTATTATTACAAAGTCTGCTTGCTTTAAAAACGAAATACTTTAGCCAACTGTCTTTTATTTTGATTTGCAATCACTGTTTGTTTTTCTTATCTATCATGAGCATAAACAGTTTTACGCACACACACACACACACACAAATATATATATATATATATATATATATATAGTTTCTTCAGAATTCTGTATATTTGCCCGCAAATCACTAAGAAAAAATGGAGGCGTAAACAGACACAATTTCTTTTCAGTAAAAACAACGCCATGAACGTTGTAACTTTTCTTCGATTGTCTTCATGTTGACGTTTTCTTCAGTTTTTTATTTTATTCTCTTTCAACATTTCTTCCTTCAGTTATTTTGTACTTCCGTTTTCTTTCTTTCTTCTTCCATAGTCTTTCCACTATTTATGATCTTCTTTCGCCATTTTTTATTTGACTTTTAATAAATTTATTTCTCTCCTTCTTTTTTATACTTGCCTCCCTTTGCCGTTGTCAAGTTTTTCTGTATTCTCTAATGTTTTCAGACCCAAACTTATCTCGTCCGTCATCTTAAACCTTTATTTTTATTTTCTTTCTTGCCTTTTCTTTTTTCTTTATTCTCTTAACTTTATTCAATTTACAAACCTCCTGCTTCTTTCTTTCTTTCTTTCTTTCTTTCTTTTTACTTTTCTTTTTTCCTTTCTTTCATTTTTAATCCAGTTCCTTATTACCTTCCTTTTTTTCTTTCCTAATTTTATTTTGTTTTTATTTTCAAGCACTCTCTTATTTCTGGTTTTTAAATTACCATTTTTCGGTTGATCTCCGAAGCCTTTCTTTCTTCAAAACACTGCCCTTTCTTTCCCCTTTTCTCTTCCTTCTCAGTCGACCGCTTCTTATCGTTCACTCACTCACTCGCTCACTCACTCACTCACTCCCACACTGGCTTCGGCATCTCAGGCCTAAGTTAATACACATTGACACACTCAATCAGCCATATAGTTGATCAGTCTGAAAGCTCCCACGGCTACTGCAACGTTATAGGCAGCAGATGCAGCAGTCATAGTAGAGGTGCCAGCCTATAGCAGTCACCACCGCCGCTGCAGTAGCCGGCGCTAAACACCATTCTTTGCTTTAATTCTCGCATGCAAAGTACTCTACAACACGAAACGGTTTCTAATCACACACACCGCACCCCAACTAAACGCTTAAGCTTATTTGTTCTTATAAATTTCTTTTTATTCATTCATTAGGTTTTATTTCATTTATCTTTTATCTTTTCTTCCTTTCTTCTTTCATTTTCATTCTCCTCTTTTCTTTCATTTGGATTCTATCTCTCATTGAGTCAGTCTTTGTTTTCATATTTTTCTCTTTCTTTTGTTTTTCCCTTTCTTTCGTTTCTTTTCTTTTCTTCCCTTTATTTTATTTCCTTTCTTTCTTTTCCTTCTTTTCATTTCTTTCCTTTGTTTTCTTTTTCGTTTATATTGGCTTCCATTTTGATTTTTTAAAAGCTTTCTTTCAGTTTCTTTTTTTTATTTTTAACTATTTGTCAGCTTTTGTTAATTCCTTTCTTTCTATACTTCGTGATCTCTTTCAAACATGAATTCTGTATATTCTTCTCTTCTTTCAGAATAATTCTCTCCCACCTAAAAAAGAAAAAAAGAAAAACATATATCTTATATATTAAAGTACTCATTTACACACAAGCAGACGTGTAAGCACGTTAGGTTTTTTCTTTATTATGATTTCGATATAAAACCTAATTCTTTCTTTGGTTTCCCTTTTCTTTTATTCTTTCTTTCGTTTGATATTTCGTTTAAACGTTTCCTTCTTCTTTTTGCTTTTCTTTGTTTCTCAATTGCACTAAGTTCTTTCGCTTTATCTAAACTTATATTTTCTCGTCCCTTTCCTTTCTGGTTTCGTTATCTTTCTCTACATCTTTTTTTTTTTATTTCCCTCCTTTTTCATTTTAGTGTTTCTTTAACTCATGCCTCTCTCTTTTTAAAAATATCTATCTAACATCTCCGCTTATATTTTGCTCCTAGCCTTTCTTTCTATCGTTTCTTCTTTTCTCTTTCAATCGCTTTTTATTTCTTCCCTCTCTTGCCACTCTCTCTCTCTCTCTCTCTCTCTCTCACACACACACACATACAAAACCAACACCCATTTGAACATAAAGCTAAAATACATTCATAATCCAACTTGCCTCCTCCTCCTCTTTCCGAAAGCCCCCTTCTTAGCCCTCCTCATAGATAGCACGCCCTTCTTAAAATCCATTATCTCTACTTTGCTGTCGCTTTTTCATCCGTCATTTCTCGCTGTTGTCTTCTCTTGCACTTCCACCTTGCTGCTCTCCCTTGGATCAGTGGTGAACGACTCTATCTCACCCAGGTCCGCAACTATCACCGGAGCGCTGGCCTTCGCCACTCTTGCTCTCCACTTGATGTTCACAGCGGCGCGCATGCTCCTTCATTACAGCTTCTCATACCACTGCTACAACAACCACTACGCTCACTCAGGCACTGCGCCGTTACCACCACCGCCATCGCTGCTAAGCGCTGCCGATGTTGCGTGTAAAGCATAGCCGACTGGCCAAGTAACAAGGCATAATGGCGACTTGACTTTTTTGAACGCGAAACAAACAATTATCTATCTATCTATCTATCTATCTATCTATCTATCTATCTATCTATCTATCTATCTATCGTAGTTTACAAATTATAAGACACACTGAAGCATTAGACACGTAGTAAATTTAGCATGAAATATATGGAAAAAAAAAACTCTAGGGATTTTCCTAGAGTCATCGTGTTCCCTACCAGAATAAATTCTTATCTCCCGGGCTTGGTCCCAGGTTTGACATAGACAGAATAAAAGCAGGTTGATATGGGGGTTGAGAGGTTAGATTTTAAAAAAGTATATCTTATATGACTTAAAATTTGAATATGCGTTTGTTTGTCTGTATGTATTAGGGCATTTGATGCTCACACACACATACACTCACTCACACACACACACACACACACACACTTACACACACTTAGACACACTTACACACACACTTACACGCACATATATATATGAAACTTTGCACAGCAAGGTAGATAATAAAAACAAAAATATTCTTGAAAAAGTTAATAAAATCGAAGATAAATTTATTGTGAGAAAAATTTATAAGACGAAATCATGAAATCTTTATTTTTATATATAAGTAAAGTAAAAATAAACTAAATCCAACATGTATGAAGCTAGAATAGATTTTTTGAATTTCTTTCTTACTCCTGATGAACTTTATATTGGTAATGAGTGTTGGTAAGACTAAGAGTATAGAAACTAAATCGCATTTCCACTATCGCAATTTTTGTTCCACTCTGCAACAAGCGATTTTTGTAGATAATATTTGTTTATATTTTTATGAAAAATACAGAAGATTGGATATAAATATCAGTGCTGTCGTTGTTAAATTTTTATATTAAAAAGTTTTATTTTTCGAAAATGGTAAAAATGAATGTTATACTTAACCTGTATCGATATGTATACTAAATGTTTACTAAATGTAAAAAATATAAATCTTTTTAAAATACCATTCTATAAAAATGATAGGCAAGATATTTTAACGTTTTGCTTTTAAAGCTCGCACCTATTTAAAATTTTGAGTTTGGGTAAGCAATCTATTATAATTTTTTAAAATTATTATTTCAAGCTTAATGTGGGCGCCTACTGTAACACAGACTTTACTTAGTCTCACTGACCAGTTAAGAGTTACTGTGGCATAACTAACACAGTCTTTAGTAACTGTTTTATTTTCATATGGTGTAATATGAGAAAAAATTGATAAAAAATCCACGAAGATTGGTATACATAAAAAATATGAATGTGTGTGTTTATAAAAATATCGAGCGAATATATTTTGTCTGCTTACCATAAAACGAAGTAATTTTTTCATAAATATGACCGCTCTATTTTGATATTACATTTAAAATTTAATTTTAAATCTAACGAACAGTTTTCGTGATACTGGGAGATAAAAAGTAAATAAAACGAAGGTAAAATTTTGAAGTGTTTTTATAGGAATCCACAATGTGAACTTTTTATCTAATTTTATCTGAAGACACTAACAAAAATATCAGATGTAAAATGTCTGAAAACAATAATTGTGTGATTAAATTACGATAAAATCATCGATGGACTTTGAACTATTAAGAGTCAATAAAACGTTTCTATTTAAATAAAAATTAAGTATGGACTATACATAAAAAATGATCAAAATCTTTCTCTTTATCTATCTACTTATATATATATGCGTGTCTGTGTATGCGTGTGTGTGTGTGTGTGCGTGTGTTTAAATCTAATTTATTTTTCTGTCGTTTTTGTTGTCTTTTCATAAAACACGCATGCACGCAGGAGAATTTTTTTGTATTAATTTTTGTAAAACCGTCACGTATTTCTACTTCACACATCAACAGAAGAGTTAACTTACAAGGAAAATTTAATTCCATAACATTTTTGTAAGATCAGATACACTATTGATGTTTTTAGTCAATTGTATGGATGTAAAGTGTTTTCAATATTATCACGACCGGGCCAATTAAGTCAAAGTTTATTTTGATAAAATGGCGTGAGTGTCGTTCTCTATCGTTTACATTTGTTTTTAATAAAAAGAAAAATAAACGTAAATATCATTAACAGTTATTTCCTGCAATCTGAAACAAAATTAAAATTTAAATAACAAAAAAACAAAAACAAAACAACCGAAATTTAAGCAAAATAAAATACGAGAGGCAAAATATACATTTAATGAAAAAGTAAGCGAAAATAAAATAAAAAGTTAATATATAACAATTTCACACACACACACACACACACACACACACACACACACACACACACACAACAACGAAAAACAAGACAAACAAACCCGAAATTATAATTAAAAACACAACGCTTTCTTCTATGTTAAATTAAAATGTTTAATTTCTAATTCACTTTAAGTTACTGAACATTTTTCTGATGCTAAAGGAATATAAAGTATGAGCTTAAATTTTTAATAAAATGTTATACATACACATATTTGCATGCAAATTTAACATCTTTTAGAGATAACCTTCATACTGTTTTTATGCATTTTACATCTATCCATATATGCATGTGCATATCTATCTATCTATCTATCTATCTATCTATCTATCTATGCTGATTGAAAAGTAACTCCTTAATTTTGTATAATGGTATCTCCAGTCTTGTAAATTATAGTTAGACCGGAAAGTCCATGCGTAA
Source organism: Ascarosepion bandense (assembly GCA_037127315.1). NCBI lineage: Eukaryota > Metazoa > Mollusca > Cephalopoda > Sepiida > Sepiidae > Ascarosepion > Ascarosepion bandense. Next base: position 3,157,097 of record JBBBDQ010000191.1, read on the forward strand.
AATAGGGAGTTACTTTTTAATCACCTTGTATATATTATATATTTTAAAGGTAGCACGCATAAACACACCATCAGAATAAAATACATATTAATATTGGTAGGATAGTTAATAAATCAACACACATTGTCAACATAAGTATTTTATGTTGTATGTAATACATAAGCGCAAGCACAAACATACATATGCGCATGTATATACATACACTAAAAAATATTTATTTTCTAATTGTTGATACTTATCACTATATATATATATATATATATATATATATATATATATATATATATATATATATATTAAAAGACCAAATACTGAATTTGTAGTTATAGAAAAGAAAAAGAACATAAATGAATTGCAGATAGCGTAGGGAATTATTTTTCCACTTTATCTCTTAACAGTTGCATAAACATTAAAGAATTTGCTAGATTTTATTTTCTACACCAGTAATTCTTTTTTAATAATCTTTTAATATGCTGTATTTTTAGAAAGATATTTCATAACTGTTCATATAATTAAAAATGTTAACTGTTCACTTCAATTTTTATACATTAGAAAGTTATTTATAATTTAGGTTATATAAAATCTCACAGATTTAAAATTTAAAAGTTTGTCCCTCTTCGACCGTCGTGCTACTGGATCCTTCATTATTTCATTTTTTATTTATTTTTTGCTTTATTGTTAGCGTCATCATCATCATTATTGTCTTTATATTATAATAAATATTCTATTTTATGATAAATGTGGATATAAATAATTTTCAATAGGTTTGATGATTACTTAACTTATTTCAATCACAATAATAATTCCTGAAATCAATACATAAAAATGGATTTTACAACTACAAATATATTGAGTAAATTTTCTTATTCAGACCCGGTTATCGTCAGTTTTTATTTTACAGAAAATAAACTAAAATTTTCACATTTCTTTGCTAATTGATTGTAAATTATACGTATAACTTCATATATAATTTTAAACTTAATCCTTATTTGTGACTTATTATTTCTGTAGTCGCTTTTATAAAAATGACAATAAAAATGATGGTTTAAATTATAAAATATTCATCATTGTTAATAGAATTTATAATGTTTTTTCGGCATTCCTGTTGCTGACAAAATTGTAACTAATTTTTTTATAACTAACATTAGGTCTTTGTCAATTCATTTAAATGAAAGATTAATTTTTCACACTGTAACGTTTATATATTCCTTATTTTATAATATCTCTCTCTCTCTCTCTCTATATATATATATATATATATATATATGTGTGTGTGTGTGTGTGTGTGTGTGTGCGTGTGTGTGTGTGTATGTGTGTGTGTGTGTGTGTGTATAAGTATATTAGTATCACTACTTGAAAATTAAGACAAGATTTTGTATAGACATTGCTGAGAGCCAAGTACCAAAAATTTTATATGAACTTCATCTTTCGCAGCATCCAAGCCATATTATCGTTTTTGGGATTTGATGTTGTTGTTGTTGTTGTTGTTGTTCTTCTTCTTCTTCTTCTTCTTCTAATAATAATAATAATAATAATAATAATAATAATCTCTCAATTTTTAATGTATAACCGAAGAGTTATGAAAAGCTAAATATAATGCGAAAATTGCTCATCGGCTGAAAAATATGTTTAAAATGCAGTCTATTAGGAAATTATTTGTGCAAAAATAGGCAGGGTGTAATTTTTTTTTAAACATTGCACCTATTTATATTTTCACTCTGTGAATTGTTTTATTATCATCGACAAGTATTCACATTTTCTACTAAATCTATGCAAAAAGATTTGCATTAACTGCAAATAACCTAAAAATGACCTAATTAGAAAAATTCTATTTCTGTTGCTGATTAGAAAAACTCGTTGAATATTTGCAATACTAATCTAATTATTAAAAATACAGTTAATTTGGGCCAGTACTATTTACAGTCTGATATCTATCTATCGATCTATACATCTATATTTCTGTGTGCATTGTAGCAATCAGTAAATTCGAATATTATTAATATTTCACTATACGTACACAGATATCTTTAAAAATCCTATTCATTGATGTCATTAATTGCAAAGGCTGCCTGTAATCTATTTTATAACATTTCTGTAATTAGTGTTAATTGTTTCGGTTGCAGTAATAATACATATTTTTTTTTATTTTGCTGATAAATAGAAAATTCATTTACAAACATTAAAAGTGAATTATTGTCTTTCAAACAATTTAAATTAAATTATCCTCGCCATGCGAATATTATCGTTTATTTTTTTTTTTCAAAACTGTTGTTATTACTTAATAAAATTATCATCTTTGTATTCAACTATTATCAGTCTGCTTTTAATTTATATTTTTAGGGATGAAATATTTTCCTTGTTTATATAAATATTTTTGTTTTCATGCCAACCCCGCTGAGTAGCTTTTAGCTGTTTGCATGTATTTGAATTAAAATTGAACATTTCAATATCAGTTGCAATTTCTTTATTCGAGATTTGATGAACAGATTTTCCAATCCATTTTAAATTTGTTATTATTATTATTATTATTATTATTATTATTATTATTATTATTATTATTGTTGTTGTTGCTCCACATCTTTCCTGTATCATTTTCATTATTAGTTTTCACATAGTTTTACCTCTTGCCATTATTATTATTATTAATATTATTATTATTAATATTATTATTAGTGTTTTTCAATGAACAATGTTGCTCAAATTTTCAAATCATTGCTGCATCAGCCTCCATGATTTGTCAACTCCATTGTAATATTTATAACTGTTATTATGAACGAGTTGATATTGTTGGAATTACTGATCATAGAAATGTTACTGATAAGATTATTATGATTTCAGTTTCAGAATGAGATCGGAAACAAAAACTAGAAAAAATACTACAGTAGAAATAATATCACCCCACCGGTGATAACAACAACAACAACAACAACAACAACAACAACAACAATAATAATAATAATAATGATAATAATAATAAGTCCCATTAGTGCCATACAGTAAATCTAAAGGAAATTGAAGAAAAATAAAATTTTATAAATAAGTCAACTATACGGAAATAAAACTGAGTAAAATGTAAAACGTGAAGGTGACAGTTGTGCCATTTTTTTTTATCAGGCCGCCGGGAACAGTCTTCAACAGACTAGCGGGGCTAAGGATCAGATGGAGAATTGCTAGCAGCGAGAGGTCAACGCTGCTAAAATCTGTTGAAAACGGAGGAGCGTCCTGGAAGAATGAAATGATTGGTGCCATTTGAAGTCCGATAAGAACCACCAATGTGAAATCCAAAGTCACTAATAATAATAATAATAATAATAATAATAATAATAATAATAATAATAATAAATTTACGGTAAAACAAAGAGGACAAATAGAAAATTTTAAAAAATCCAACTCAATCAGAAAATTTATCCGGACGAGACTCTCATGACCCCGTCAAAACTAAACTGAAGCAAGACGAAGAGCAAGAACATTATATAAACTTTAGAAGAAAACTGGAAAACTTGGCATTTTAAATTGACAATGTTATGCATTATCATTGGCGTGTTTGGCCTTGCAGCGATTTTGGAGAAACTAGAAATCTCAAAGAGAATAGTAATCAATCAGATGACAGCATTACCAAAATCAGCTACAATACTAAGTATACGGCTAGAGTCTTAAGGAAATATAATGTCACTTGATGTTCAATGAAAACCACTAGTTGCTATTAGTTAAAAAAAAACAAAAAAAACAAAAAAAACAAAAACAAAAAACAAATAAGTAACAATGGAGACAAGAATAAAAAAAATGAAGCAAGAATAGAAAAATACTGAGAGTATGCCGAATCTTTAATGAAACTCTAAGAAACTTAACAATCTGAGGGTGAGTAATGTGACTATAACTGACGGGCTGTCCAAATGACCCTCGGGGCAAGAATTGAGGAATGGAAAAAGAGCAAAGACTGTCGAGGCAACAATAAAACTTGAGGAATACGATGAAAATGTAAAGTGACATGGCGTTCCTTGATTATTAAAGGCCATAGTCAGAAACAGAAAATAATATTATTTAACATTATTAAAAGTGGAAAAATACTAATGTGGAGAGGACTGGAAATTATGTGACTTACTATCACTTTATTTTTTTATTTATTTTTTAATCGTATCACCCCGAGCAAGGCGGTAACGCCACTGATGTGCAGGGGGCTACGTAATAGTGAAAAGATTGGAAAAGAGAAAGCCGGAAACTACATCCTAAACAGGGAACAAGGGATGAGCCTCTTAACCTGTTTAATAGACGTGGGTGGAGTGTGAACCGGGCGATTGATAGACACTTGGTTCTTATATATATATATATATATATATATATATGTGTGTGTGTGTGTGTGTGTGTGTGTGTGCAATTTTGAAATATACCAGAGCAGAAAGATCAATAATAATAATGAAATAAGGATAAAATATATTACATTTAAGTTTACACAAAATTTCAACGCATGAACAGCAGAGACAAGAACCTCAAAAACAGACAGAAATCACAATCATCATCACAACTGATACATTTATAATTAAAGCTGGCATCAGTGTTGAATATTATGGACTACAGATACGGACACTGATATCTATCTATCTATCTATCTATCTATCTATCTATCTATCTATCTATCTATCTCTCTCTCTCTCTCTCTATATATATATATATATATATATATATATAATTAATAAAAGTCTTTCTGTCATAGACAGAAAAATTATAAGATGCTATTATAATGATCATAATTACGACTATATTCATCATCATTCTAATTATAATGCTTACCCACATTACCCCCGTACCTAATTAATGATAGGGTGTAAATGATAACGATATATATATATATATATATATATATATATATATATATATATATATATATATATCCATATAAACCCGCATACGCATAGGTGAATAAATAAATCCATATGTCATTGTAGGAAAAGTGATTATTTCAAACATACTCTGATTTATCGCGAATGAAAATGTTAGCTATAGAATAGAGAGTAAAATTGTCCATAATAATTCATCTAATAATTACTTGTCCTGTCAAAGTGTGCGTGTATATTTATATATATATATATATATATATATATGAATGAGTCTGTATATATGTGTATGTGTGTGTGTAGCTGTGTGTATATATGTGGATATATATGTGTGTATGAGTATATATATGTATATATATATATATATATATATATATATATATATAAACTGTGTGTGCATATATATGGCTGTGCTTATGTATTTGTTTATATATGTGTGTGTGTGTGTGTAAGTATATATGTGGGTATGTTTCTGTATATATATATATATATATATATATATATATATATATATATATACACACATTTATATGTTTGTAAGTATCTATGTCTGCGAGTGCTTAAATTTATATCTATATCTATATATATGTGAGTGTGCGTGTGTGTATGTGTGAGCAAGTGAAAATATTAAAAAACGAAATATTCTCAACTCACTTGCTACCCAGGTTTCATCATAATGGTCTCATCATTCCGTATATCTTAACGCTTATATTTATTTAAAATCTGTTTTTGTATATATATATATATAAATATATATATATATATATATATATATATATATGTATGTGTGTGTTTATATATATATGCGTGTGCATATATAATACACATTTTTATGCTTGTTTGTATATATATATATATATATATATATATATATATATATATATATGCATGTATATGTATATATGTATACATAAATATGTGTTTGAGGTATTTGTATATAAATTTGTATATATGTTTTTATATTTATATATACTTGTGTGCTTATGTATATGTATATGTATGTATCAGTCAGTTAAGTGCCATACGTGATACACGCTTGGGCGATCATGTCTCGAAAGAGACATGACTGACTCGGCAGAATATTATCCCGCAGTAGGTTGAAATTGCTTTCTGCGGTAGACTGGTTCCAGACCAATGCTACAGAACCCAATCTGTCCTGTTATTTAACCCATAACTGGAAGGAATAGACGGATTAATACCTTTCCCAAGTGTATTTGCACGTAAGTGATGTATGTATGTGTTTCTGTAAATATACGTGTATGTGATTGCATATATATATGCGTATGTATTTGTATATATATATATTTGTATATATATATATATATATATATATATATATATATATATACGTGTATGTTTTTGTTATATACATATATATTTATTTATGTGTTTTTTGTATAAACTTGTGTTTGTCTGTATGTTTGTGAATATATATGCGTGTGTTTGTATGTATACCTATGCGTTTGTTTACATATGTTGTGTGTGTTTATATATAGATGTTTGTATACAGAAATATATATTTGTGTGTGTTTGTATATATATATATATATATATATATATATATATATATATATATATATGTGTGTGTGTGTGTGTGTGTGTGTGTGTGTGTGTGTGTTCAGGGTATATCAAAATGCTTTAAAAACTTTGGTACGCATTCCACACACGAAAATAAGCACAAAGATCCATATAAACATGTGTCTGATAATATTTCGTTTTTGAGTTATTAATTCTAAAGAAATTTTATGCTAGATGCTACTTTGTCACATATAGACTAGGTTATATTTATCATTTGTGTACATTTGAGGCTTGTCTTTCTACAACGTTCAATGATTTTAGTAGTGAGTTAACTGAGAAGCGTTTAATAATATCAGGATATTCATATCGCCAGTAGGAAGTTATGTTTTTTTTTTTACATACGACCTTGCGGATGGTAATGGTCATGTGGCTGTACCCCTTTATCAGATTGTGTGTCTAGACCAAAGGCCGCCGAGTCACTCAACCTTTGCTGCTATTTATCGTCGCGTCGCTGAGACAGGATCCGTGGCCCCACAAATATGGATCAAGGATGACAGTGATCCACACGTACACCCAACCCAATCATGTCGTATATCTGATAGTACCGGAGAGTACTTCAAGCGCATCTGCTGTATACGTATCATTTGCAACATGTGCAGTGTATTTCGTCCTCTAATCCCTAACCATGGCATATCTTTTGCGATGGTTTATTGAAAAAATTGCCTATCTGTTGGTTCTCTTTTCAGTATTGCTTACGGACGCAGCAATATTTGGAAGTCAGTCAGTTAAGTGCCATACGTAAAACATGCTTGGGCGATCATGTCTCGAAAGAGACATGACTGACTGAACAGAAGATTATCCCGCAGTATGTTGCCATTACATTCTGCGTTAGATCATGGCATCCAAGACTATAGAACACAATCTGTCCTATTATTTAACCGGTAACTGGAGGTAAGAGACGGATTAGTACTTTTCCCAAGGGTATTTGCGCGTAAGTGAATGCAATGAATTCACCTGGAATTCGAATTTGGCTCCTCGATTTTTCGTTCCTAGCCGATATCCGTTGCATCACAACACACATCCAAGTAAGTGAACGGGAAGAAATTGAATAACAAAATTACACAACCGGCATTTGTAAGTTGATATGAATCTCCATGGTACAATACAAGTTAGATACCATAATGTTTATGATTAATGCGTGGGATGACGTTTTAGGTGACTGTATGCTAGGTCCTTTTTTTACCAGCGCGTCTAATAGAAATTCTCTACTAGGACTTTATTTCGAACACACTTCCAGACTTGCTAGTGGATGTACCTCTGGTAATACGACGACGCATGTGGTTCATGTATGATGGGGCATCAGTACATTTTAGTCGCATTGTTCACGAGGCATTGAAAGATGGAGAAGTAGAGGATGATATGTTACATGGCTGGTACATTCTGACCTCAGACTTTTGTATTTTTATCTCTAGGGCCACCTAAAATATTAATAATCACCGTGTCATTGGAGCTGAAGAAACCATTCGTCACCTCGTGGGAGTATTTGAAACAGTCAAACAATCAATGATACGACGGCTGCATGCGTGTGTAGAAGGACATCTTGAACATTTGTGAAAGTATTTTGGATACACCCTATATATATATATATATATATATATATATATGTGTGTGTGTGTGTGTGTGTGTGTGTGTGTGTGTGTGTGTGTGTATGTATAAGTGAATTTGTATATATGTGTGTGTTTGTGTGTATATGCTTGTATCTATTTTTTTCTATATGTGTGTGTTTGTATACTCTCTCAATGTGTGTGTTTATATCTCTCTATATATATACTTATGTTTGTGTTTGTGTTTTTAATATATATATATATATATATATATATATATATATATATATATATATATTAAAAATCAGAAATAGGTGACGGGAGAAATTTAACTTGCGAATGTAAAAAAAAAACAAAACAACACGCACGCAGGCATATGAACTTTCTGACCTGCTCACCAGTTGACTTATCTATTTATACATGATACTTTGGCCATCAGAAAAACAAGCGGATCTCGATATGTGAAGTCAGAAGTTTATTCACCTGAAGAGAGTCAGCTATAGACTCAAAACACGTGTAGTGACATATTATGGACACTTTATATATCATACAAAAAGCAAGTAATATTATTAATAATAATAGCAACAATAAATCTGCACTAAAAACGTTCACGGCTTCTCGCACTTTTCTTCTAAATAACTATATATATATATGCATGCATATTTATATGCATGCATCTTTCTTCTTACAATAACTGTTATATATATATATATATATATATATATATATATATAACAGAGTCATTCCGTGTCAAATTCCCTATCACCATGACAGAGATCTTTGCAAATTTGGTACATGTACAGAACTTCATGATACGATTTGAATGGTACCTATTTGACATTGGTAGGCCAAAGGGTTCCTGCGATATGCCTCTTTGACATTTTCCAGAAAAGTAAATTTGAAAAATAGTCACAAATTTGAAACATCAAAGACTAAATCATATACCATTATAACGTACTTGGATAGATCCCAAAGGTGATAAGTGTATTCCGTTGACCTTGACCTTTAACATTTTACCTTTAATTACTCATAAAGCGTATTTTCAATTTAAAAAAATAACAACACATTTGTCTGTCTTATTGCAAAGTATATACAAAATTTTTCAGTGGACTTTTGACAGTGTTACAAGGCTTTCACTGACTTGAATCAAATTCAAAATGGCGGATTTTGGTATTTGCCACTATATGCCAACATTTTCATGTATTCTAATATAGTCAAATTGTATATCTTTAGAAATCGCTTTGAATGTTGATTAATATTCACATAAGAAGTATGATCATAAAATCAGCAAAATTTGTGTTATTTGTGGTTAAATGTTTGAACAATTCAGTGGAAAATAAACAACATTGTTTTCATTATTGCTTAAATTTTTGTTCTGCAACAGATTTTTGTATGAGAAAGTGATCTAATGAAAATAATTATTTTATATTGTCATGAATTTGTGTTAAGATAACAAAAAATAACATTAAAATAGGCAACAATTAATATTAATCGTTAACAAGTTTTTGATTGATAGTTACAAGGAAAGTGATTGTTCCTACAACTACAAGATCCTATCTAATATCTAAACCATTCATAACTGTATTTCATTTGAACTTTTAAGTATAAAAAAAATATGTGTTGTTCATAAAATATTAAACACTTTTAACAGTCAGTGTGAAAAATATGACCCAACATCAGCTGAAGACCAGTCACAACCTTCTAGCATTTTTGTAGAAACTTAAAATGAATGGTAACTTGTTAGTAAATCTATAATCAAGCATAAAAACTTGAAATACAAATCAGTTACGAGGAAAAACAACTAGTACAAATTAAAGAAGCAGCATCAAAGAAAATTAAACTGATTTTGACTAACAATTATAATCAATAAACTATCAGTGTAGATCGGTACAAAACATTTGATGAAAGTGAAATTATTACACAATTGAAAGAATAGTTAGCAGCTTGTGAAAAAAGTTCCTAAAAAGAATAAATTGTGATAATACTTTCAAACAGCTGGAGTACCTAAAAAATTCAATTGTAATTTGGTACCACAACATACATGGCAAGCTAAGCTGAACAACTTGTAAATGAAAAAGTAATATTAACTCTACAAAATGCAGAAAAATGTAGATTCCCACAAGAGGCAATTGACGAAGTTGTTGTACTGTTTTAGAAGAGGGAAGTCAACAGAGTGATGCCCGGAAAAAATGACGATAAGATAGTCTTAAAGAATGGTTTAAAAAGTTCAAAAACAAAGTATTGTATTTTGTAGTGTGAAATAGGCATACCAATTATTTAAATAAAAATCTAAACAATTAGTCTTTTAAAGTTTCCTGAACTTAGACCAAAATGATGTATTCTAGCAGGTGTGCTCGAACACAATGTGTCTGAGCTTGCACAATACACCAAAGTATGGATCTGTAGAAGCTCATCTTGGTACACTAACTCAAGATAAACAATATAATTTTGCAGATTGCCACCTATTACATGCGATATAGAAGCACCTAACTGCTGCTTGGCTACTCAACTTGTAGCAATTTGATGGAGGATTTTGTTTTATATATAGAAAATTTTTAAAATAAAAATGTAATACATGATTTTATCAACAAACAGTGGCTATTAATTAATGGAGTCATATTGCAAACTGTATTACAATCTACAGAAGTACTGACATTTGTGTGCAGGATTTTAAACCTTGAAAACACTTAACCCTCTAGGGCTATTCGTATCATATTTGATACAGTATGAAAACAAGCCTTGAAAGAAATATTTTCCTGAAAAATTTTTTAAGAGAAATATTTTATAAATTTCAAATGAAAGCAGTACTGACTGCTCAGTCAATGAATACCAAATGTTTCCTTATAGGGAAATACCAAATGTTTCCTCATAGGGAAATACTGTATCAAATATGATACGAATGGCCCTAGAGGGTTAATAGATAGATAGATAGATAAACAGACTGAGATTAACCCTCTAGGGCCATTCGTATCATATTTGATACAGTATGAAAACAAGCCTTGAAAGAAATATTTTCCTGAAAATTTTTTTAAGAGAAATAGTTTATAAATTTTAAATGAAAGCAGTACTGACTGCTCAGTCAATGAATACCAAATGTTTCCTTATAGGGAAATACTGTACCAAATATGATACGAATGGCCCTAGAGGGTTAATTTCATTGTTAAAATACAATGAAAATTTTGTTCTAATAAAAATATTCTTAAATGGATAGTAAAGTCATAGTTATTGCAGATTTTGTTTATTTATTGTTCAGGATGCAGTACAAGGCTTCTACTGCAATAATTATCAAGCCATATTATATCCATTTGTCTGTTATTACAGAAATGACAAAGAGCTGGAACATATGAATATTGTAATTATATCAGATTGTCTCAAGCATGACACAATAGTTTTCCATTTCCTCCAAAGAAAACTCATAGAAGTACTGAAAAAATCTTAATTTTAAAATAATAATCTGATCTAGTTCACTGATGGTGCCGCTTCACATTATGAAAATTTTATCAATTTCTGCAATCATAAGGCTGACTTTGATATTGATGCAAAATGGCATTTTTTGTTACATCCCATAGGAAAGGACCATTTGATGAGTTGGAGGCTCTATTAAAAAATAAGCAGCAAAATCAAGCAGGCAGTGACCCGATAATGAACAAATAATAACAAGACAGGTGTTTTATTCTGCAAGGAAAAACATTTCAGGCATAAATATTTTGTATTCCTCAAGAAATAGATGGACAAATGAAGCAGAAAATTTAAAAAATCGATGAAGAAAAACCTCAACAATTAAAGGAACTCAGAAACTGCATACTTTTATACTTTTGTCCCAGGAAGAGCTAGAAGTAAAAAAAAATCAAATAAATTAGGAAATAGAATTCCTTGAAATAATCTTAAATAAAGATACAATCAAAGTTGGTCACCACAAACAAATTTGTGTGAAAAATAAGTGGTTTGTATACCTAAGTTTTATTTACTATTTAAACATTTATTCCAACAAGCAGAAAATAAATTTACTTGTTAATCTCTTTGTTAAGAATCTTTTTATAAATATACTTTTCAATGTATTACTTTTTCATATACAAACTTAATTTCTTAGATACAAAAACAAAAAAGAAGCATTGAAAATTTGATATTTACCGTGTCAAATATTAACAAAAATCTGTTAAATATTAGCATCATTTTTTGCATATTTTCATATTGTTCTTTGTTAAATTAACATTAATACATTACGCTTTTTGAAATAATTATTTCGTTATGTCATTTTTCATATAAAAATTTACTTGTGGCATAATAAAAACGTAAACAAAAGCCAAAATAAGGTTTTTTGTTTTTCAACGAATTGTTCGAAATGTAACCACAGTTAACACAAATTCTGTTGATCATATATATATATATTTTTTAATCATGTCACCTCAAGCAAGGCGAAAACGTCACTGATGCGCAGGAGGCTACGTAAGAGTGAAAAGATTGAAAAAGAGAGAAACCGGAAACCACAAACTAAACAGGAAACAAGGGATGAGCCTCTTCACCTGTTCAATAGACGTGGGTGGAGTGTGAACCGGGCGATAGTTTAGACTATCTACTCCAATAAGCCTCTTATATGATTATAGTTATTATGAGAATATTAATAAGCATTCAAAGAGCTTTCTGAAGATATACAACTTGGCCATATTAGAAAATGTTAACATAAAAAGGCAACTAAAAAAACTCCATTTCTAATTTGGCCCAACTCAGTCAAATCCTTATAACTCAGACCACAATCAAAAGTCCACCCCGAAATTGTGTGCATATCTTGCCATAAGACCTACATATTTGTTGTCAAATTTAAAAGAAAATGAAGGAAAGGGTTTTTGAGAAATGAAAGGTAAAATTTAAAGATTAAGGTCACATAAAATTATTTGCTATTTAAAAAAAAATCACCTTTTAGATGTATTGAAGCAATTTAAAATAGTATATAATTTAGATTTATAGCTCATAAAACAACTGAGATACTAATTTTTAAACTTTGTGAATATTTTACAAATTTCATATTTTGGGGCAAAGTTCAAAGAGAAACTAGCGATATAAAATAGGTACCATTCAATTCGTATCATGAAGCTCTATAAGTGTACCAAATTTTGAAAAACATCTGTGTCGATGATGGTCTTGTTGACACTTGTTGCTTTGACACGGAGTAACTCATGTTTATATATATATATATATATATATATATATAAACATGAGTTACATATATATATATATATATATATATATATATATATATATATAAACACTTATGTCTGTGCGTGTTTTGTATATATACGTGTGTTTATACATATATGTATATATCTATGTGTGTTTGTATATATATGTGTGTATATATACATGCTTGTATATATATATATATATATATATATATATATATATATACTTTTATGAATCTGTAGATACATATTGTTTTATATATGTGGGAATCGATACATCTCTCTGTATATATATATATATATATATATATATATTACTTTCTACATTTTAATGAAATATTACCCATATTAAAATTTCGACAAAACACAGCTATGCTAAAAAATATGTATAATATCACTAATCTAATTAGTAAATAAATATTTAGTTTTTCTCCTTATTTATTTTTTAAATTATTGTTCGTGTGCATGAACGTGTGCCCGCACGCATCTGTCTGTAAGTTTATGTGTGCAAATGGAATCTAAGAAAAGTATTATTTAAATAAATAAAGAAAGTGCAATGTAAAGCCTCAAATCAACCGGAACGTAGAATGAACCAACGCGACACTATTTTTGTAGTAAGATGAATTAAATACTTGGTTAATGGAAGATAATGAAGCTGACGCTGCTATTGTTAATAATGATTGCGAAATGATAATACGAAGACAATGACGATAATGACGATAAGGAAGGAAAATAGAAATCCTTTCCGCGGCAACCCTTCCTATTATTAATGCTGGCGACATAGTTATTGTTCGTGGAAATCCAGACAACATTCGACCAATTAGAAATAATTTACGCTTAGGGTTACTTTGGTTAGCTTTTATTTTCTCCAGGTTACGCTCTTCTTTGACCAGGTCATTTATCTACACACGCACTGGCGTACACACATACAGGTGCACGTGGGTGCAAAAATAGGCAAACATATATATATGTATATATAAAACATACAAATAGGAAAAAGAAAATGTGTATATAACAGTATATATGTCTGAGAGTGTATTTATATTTTTTCATTAACATAAATAAACAATTATGTTTTATAAATCCTAAACAGTTACATAATTGAAAAACTCAGACTTTAATACACACATATATACATCGAGATGCACACACGAGATGTATGTCTATATATGCGTATTTACGTGTGTATATATAAATATATATATATGTATATGAACATATATATATATATATATATATATATATATATATATATATGTATGTTTACATGCTCGACGTATGTATTTTTGTGTATATATATATGCATGTTGGTGTGTATGCATGTATGAGTATATATATGTATATATGTATGTATATATATGTATATATATGAATATATATTAGAGAGTGTTTTTAAATATGCACGTGTATATGTACATGTGTACAAATATATGTATATATACATATGTGCATACTAATGTGTGTGTCTGTATGAATATATGTGTGTGTACGTATATATATGTGTTTGTGTTTGTATATATGTGGATATGTATATATGTGTAGGTGGATATATATATATGCATGTGCTTATTATATTTATATAAGTATTTGTGCGTAAAGATATATATATATGTGTGTGTGTGCTTATGTGTGTGTATATGTATATATGTGTATCTATATATATGTGTGTGCTTATATGTGTGTATAAGTATATATATGTATATCTATATGTATGTGTATATGTTTATATATGTGTACATGTATATATGTGTGTTATGCATAAGCATATGTATGTATATATGTGTATGTATAGATTTGTAGGAGTATATATATGTGTGTGTATGTGCGTATATTATGTGTATGCGCAAATGCATATATATACATATATATGTGTGTGTGCGTTTGCGTGCCTGTCTGTCTGTCTGTCCGTATATGCATATATACATGAGGGCGTATATATATATATATATATATATGTTTGCGTATAAGCAATAATATATATGTGTGTGTGTGTGTGTGTGTGTGTGTGTGTGTGTGGGTATGTGTGTGCAAATGTATATATGTATGTATGTCTACATATATATATATATATACATATATATTTATATATGTGCATGTATATATGTATTTGTATATATTCATTTTTCTATGTATATATGTATCTGTATATATATATGTCTATACATGCATATATGTATGTATGTATGTATGTATGTATGTATCTCTCTCTCTCTCTCTATATATATATATATATATATATATATATATACATATATATATCTTTTATATATATATATATATAAAATAAAAATATCTATATATATATATATATATATATATATATAAAGAGGTAATTGAGAACAATTTAAAAAAATAAATAAAAATATCTATATATATATATATATATATATATATATATATATATATATCTTTTATATATATATATAAAAATAAAAATATCTATATCTAGCTATCTATATATATATATATATATATATAAAGAGGTAATTGAGAACAATTTAAAAAAAAATTAAAAAAAAATATATATATATATATATATATATATATATATATATATATATATATATATATATATATATATATATATATATATATATATATATATATATATATATATATATATATATATATATATATATATATATATAAAGAGGTAATTGAGAACAATTTTTAAAAAAAAGTTAATATTTAGCAGTTGTAGTGTGTACAAGTCATTCCTCCCCCAGGGTTGTTTTGAATTGTTTTTTTTTCTCCTAGATCTACGACCACCAAATTTGAACTCTGCTCGTTGATTCAACCCCCACCGCCACCTGTGTAGGTGAAGAAAATGATTATTCAATAAAACCCCGTCATTTCTGAATTCTGAAGAGAAGAACGATGCGGTCTTGAATGTAACTACATGATCGCATTACGAAATTTTTATTCATATTGTCCATCATATTCTTGATGGTAGTAAGTGTTCAATCCTCTCTGGTATTGGGAGATATCCGTTTGATATCCCTCTTTATGATGTCCTAGATGTAGTAGTTTAAATAAAGGCAGGTAGGCACCGACAAGTTGGTGAGTGTATTGCAAGATCTTAATATTTTCACTCAGACACTTACACAACTTATGTGAAGTGTTACTGAGTCCTTATGGAAATCGTACACCTATCCACCGACCCAGGAGGTGATAACCATATCTAGCGCCTCGATGGAAGCGGTGAAATTTATCCTGACGTTCTCTTGGAAGAAGTAACTTGGTATGGTTTGACCCTCATTGCTTATGATCCCCAGAATTACAGACGACCTAAACAAAAAACCCCGGTGCGTACCTGTGTGGGGTACGTTCAGTGCCACCTGTCACCTGGTAATTTTCAAGAAGCTCGCTATCTTTGTCATTATGTTTGCCGGCTAATGCCACTATCATGACATGTCTTTTCATTTCCTCTGACAGATTGGAAGCAGCCATATTAAGGCTTTCAATATGTCTGAAAGGTAAATGTGAATATTAAAATTTGGTGCATGCAGTTAAGTTGTTATTCTTTTCTAGATTGCTTTGTGTTCACTTGCGCATGCTGTCTATACGAGCATCTTTCTAAAAATAATACTTTTGATTATATTATGCTGGCACATGCCATAAGAGACGGATGACAGTAAAGGCTATATCTAACCACGAATGCCCCATAATGTTTTTTGTAGTATCGCAGTTGCGTGGCAGTTTGACAAAATGTCTTCTGTTGTGACATCTCGTACAAATCAGAGGTATGCTATTTAATAGTTCCACATAGAAGTAGTAACCTTTACGGAGACGAAATAGTGGATGTGAACATAATCGATGTTTATCTGCAGCGGCGACAGTGGTGTGTGTTAAAAAGCACGTTTACGAACGTGGCATACAAGATGTTTTTCATCACCGTATAAAATAAATGGCCAGTGGTATGAAATGCGCAAAAATAGTTTTTTTCTTTGTTAGTGGAAAACTTGCTCTGCCTCAGGGTGTTTTAGTGGAAATGAAAAAGAGCCGTTATTTTGGAGCAAAAAAATTATATATATATATATATATATATATATATATATATATATATATATCAGTCAATCAGTTAAGTGGCATACGTGATACACGCTTGGATGATCATGTCTTAACTGAGACAGGACTGACTGGGCAGAATATTAACCTGCAGTAGGTGCCATTACTTTCTTTGATATATATATATATATATATATATATATATATATATATATATATAAACAATTCTCCGAAAGTAATGTGTGTGTGCATGTGTGTGTGTGTGTGTGTGTGTGCATAACCATATAGTAGATTAGTGTTAGAGAAAGAGTTAATGTGAGAGGGAGAGAGAAATTGTGTATGTGTTTGTGAGAGAAAAAGAATAGTTAGAGAGTAGAGTTGAAAATAGAGATGGTTGTGATAAAAAGTGCGATATTGACTTAAGAAGTGAATCATTTTTGTCAGAAAAAAAGAGACCTAAACAATAAAAAACAAAAAGAAAACTCCTATATTCACCGTATTTTTTCGTCAAGTATATTTTCAGAAATATTTGAACTGCTGTTGCTGTACAATTATAGGACGCCCATTAGCTACTCATTTGCACTCCTTATTCACTTTGTTCTCTTTAAGTTTAGCAGTTCTTCTATGTCCCTTTCTTCTTGTCGGCTGCAGTGTTGCATTGTTTTTACTCCAAATCAAGTATATACGAGAAAAAATGAAATTCGTCAATATCAGCTTTAGCCACTGGTTATTAAGCAGGATAGGCTTAATACCCGAGAACCAAATCAGTCAAAATTGAAAATACAAAAAATAAATAAACAAATAAATAAAAACATAAATGAATAAAATACAATAAAAAATATAACGAGATTTAAATACATTGGTGTTTCGAACATCGATATTTATTGGAATTAAATTTACTTATTTAACCGATATTTAGTGAGAAACACACAAGTAGACATGACTACCTAATATAACCAGAAACAACATGTAAATACAATAAACATTTGAGATGGCGAAATAATATTTGATTCACTGCTAAACTCGCAATTAGATTAAAAATACACACACACACAAACACACACACATTCACACACACACACACACACACACACACACACACACACACACACACAACTAACTTGATATATTTATAAATCAACACATTGTGATACATATATTGGGAAAGTGCATCGATATGGAAGCATTACACATCTACACGCGTGCGCGCGCACACACACACACACACACACACACACACACACACACACACACACACACATATATATATATATATATATATATATATATATATGCCTGCGTATATTTATAGACACAACAGTATATTTTATTATAGTGCGTATGGAAACTTATTAATAAAGACTTGTGACCGACAATAAGTTTTCATTTTGTGATTTATGCATCTATTGTTTAAATTATAGGTGTTATATATATATATACTAATACTAATATTCACCCAATGCAAGGCCCACAGGTAGGGGTTACTGTGTGGAGATGTGTTAGCGTGAGAAAAGGCAAGATAACATGAAAGATGAGGAACCGACACATGCACACGCACACACACACACGCGCACACATATATGCCCCCACACACATTTATATACATACATATATAGACGCATATAAATATACATATATGTTTATATATTTATATATATATATATATATATAAGCATAAAAGAACATATATATATATATATATATATATATATATATATATGCACGAAAAATAAATTATTTACTATATCTATATATAAATATATATATGTGTGGGTGTATATATGTGTGTGTGTTCGTGCGTGTATGTATTCGTGTGTGTGTGTGTGTGTTTTCGTGTGTGTGTATGTATTCGTGTATGTGTGTGTGTTCGTGTGTTTCCTTACTTGATAATATTCGTGTCATTTTGTTTAATTTGTGTCAATTAAATCCTATTTTTAAGCTACAATACCATATTTTAGTCCAAATCTGTAATCTTCGAGTTTTGTGTTAGATAACTTTGTCTTGTTTGCCGTAAATATGCGCAGTCGTTGTTAAGAACAACAAGAATAAAGATACACATTTAAATTTTTTTCGCAGAAAGATAGGTAAACAGATATTTTTGATCCGGCAGTTAAATTTTCCCTTTCCCGGCCGCCTTATGTATGACAAATTTTGAAAGCAATCCTATAGGATGTTTTTCTACTATAATGTATTTGCTATGGAAAATACAAACATTATGATTCGATTTATTTAAAAACCTCAGTTTTTTTTTTTTAGATATAAAGTATGATCACGATCACCATCATATTTTGAAGGCATAAATTTACAAGAACTATTTTATCATTTAAATATACGCTTAAAGATTTTTTAAATTTTTCTCCAGCATTTTAGCCACATTATTATTCTTGACAAAAATTACAGTCGCAGCGTCTAAGATATCCATGATAAAAAAGAATTAATGTAAAGTATAAAAATATATTTGATTTCAGCAACACTTCAATTGAATAAATATACGATTACAATATATATTTGATATGCAGACATTTTAAACGATGTCTATTTTCTATTTAAGTGGTCATATGCTTAATTACAAAATCAAACTGGATAGAAAACGTAGAAGTACTTCGACTTATAAATAAAAGAGATTACGAAAGGAACCCAGATGTACTACCATACAAAACCAGTGTATCAATCAGACAAATATTCTCAGAGGTCACATACCATACCATTTGGAGAAAAATAAACATAAGAAATATAAGGTATATGGTAGAAAAACAAAACAAAAATAAACCCTATATATATATATATATATATATATATATATAGGCCGGCAGACCTAAATTTACAGCTTTTGAAAAACAACGTGCCCATTAAATATAAATTTTGAACTCATCAGAAACACACACACACACACACACACACACACACACACACACGCACACACAGACATGTATATATATATATATCCGCAAACGGATCTGTTTCGCTGTATCACAGCTCATCAGTACGGTTAGACATCCGATTGCTTTTACCCAGAACTGAAACCCGACCGAAATGGCGTCAGAGATAGATAGGTAGATAAATAGTAAAAAATATAGGCTCTATCTTAAAATATAAAATAAACTGATGGCTCAATGCCATAGTGGACAGTTTCAATATAATTCAATATAATATAATATAAATTAATATTGTTATTGATACTATAATGTTAAAATTTGTCGCTATTTAGTATTTACTCAGACTAGTGGATTTTGCTTTTATATATATATATATATATATATATATATATATATATATATATATTATAAACTACACAGAAGCGCACTAACTCACGCATATATATATATATAATATTTATTTAAAATCTATGACATCAGTATGTTATAATATCACTACAAAGTAGGTATTTTGTTTCGACACTTCTTGTGTGATGGTGTTTATTGCGATTTTACTAATAGTGTTTTTTGGATACCATATATATATATATATATATATATATATATATATATATATATCTGTAAATTCAGATAAAACTTAGCGGGGAAATAGCCATTTTCAACATGTCATTTAATACATGCTTTCTTCAACCCCTTATAAACAGAAAATGTGGAAAAATTCTAAACCCAGAAGTTAGCTTAGGTCAAGGAAGGGGTTAGGAGGTATTGGTTTTATTAGCGTAGGGTTAGTGAAAAATTTAGTAGTAATTCCTCTTTGGTAGTGGGAGGTATGTGACTTGACCCTTGAGTTAGTAGTGGTAGGTGATAGGGAAGTAACTGCTTGGCCAAATTAAAAAAAAAAACTTAATGTGACTATTTGGATAATTATTGCAATTTGTACTTATTTCTATATAGATCTATATACTTACGATCTCCCTGAGTTTATTTAGGAGTATATTTTGGTATTGAAATTTTAAAATTTTAATTTTTTCTGTCAAACATAGATTACATCTATCTCTCAAGCTATTAGGGTCCTAGCCTTGCCTATGAGCTTCCATTTTATCTGGGGATTTAAGTTACTTTCTTTTAATTCCCAGTATTTTCTAGAAAGGGCTGATGCATGAACTGTCCATAATTTTCATTTTATTATGATGGACGCAAAAAATATCAGTTTGACATATTTTCCCATCATTAAAATTCTTAAAACCGATGTGAATGGCGGTCATTCACATTGGTTTTTATGAAAATAATATATATATATATATATATATATATATATATATATGTGTGTGTGTGTGTTTGTGTGTGTGTGTGTGTTTGTGTGTGTGTGTGATACAGCTTGTGCATCCCCAAAACGAGAGAGAACATAAAAATAAGATCTACAAATAATTTTATCATTATATCCAGATACTTAATATAAGTTTTTTTAACAACTTGATTCACTTCCTATATGCAAAATACACAGATAGCCTTATCTAGCTCATGTAAAAGACCAAGCACACTGGCATAAATCCAAATATATAAGTAAGACAAGTATAAACATTAATGCATAAACACGTTTTGATATAGTATTACTTTATATGAACTCATAAGGAAAAATATGTCGTAGATTAGCTAAAAGTTGTTAATTCTACGACTTCCTTATAGCTATTTCTAACTCTCTCTATTTCTCTCTCTCTCTCTTTCTCTCTCTCTCTCTCTCTCTATATATATATATATATATAGAGAGAGAGAGAGAGAGAGAGAGAATTGATAAAGTAAGCGATGCAATGGAAAAGAGTTTTAAACATGTAATTTTTTTTCCATGGTTAATTATCTACGAAGAGGCGCTGAAAATTTCTAGGCGAATTTTGGTGAAGTGGGTTGGACCGAAAACCTTTCAGCAGCTCCTTATATCTGTCTGCGTGCACACACACAGATAAATATTTGTTAAGCTTATTTTTGTCATATACGAGGCCGAATCGTGGAGCAGCCAGTGAGAACCCAATTCATATCACCTACTGAACTAAGTACTTGGCAACAAAACACGATAAAGAGTTGAAATAGCTGTTCAGAAGATACTGAACATAGATTATATATATATATTATTACTATAACTGTTATTTTAGTTGGTACACGCGTTTGGGTTGCTATCTCTGTTATCTTACTAAACAGTCAAACAGCTTCATTAAGTATCATATGTAATACACGCTTGGGCATTCATGACTGACTAGGCAAAATATTTTCCCCCAGTAGGTTGCCATTACTTTATGCGATAGACTGGTTGCCAACCAAGGTTATCGAATCGAATCTGTCCTGCTATTTAACCCATAGCTGGAGGGAGAAGCGGCGGATTCATACCCTACTTTGCGCGAATATGAATGCAAGAATTTAACAGAATTTGAACTCTGCTCTCCGATTTCTTCTTCCGAGCCCATATCCACTGCACCAAAAAGCACAAAACAGTAAAACAACAGGCTTAAATTGAGAAGTCCTACAAAATAAACATTGTATATATATATATATATATCGGAATTACAGTTTTAGCACACTTACAACAAATGTGTATTATTTCATTAAATATGATTATATTCATAGTTATAGTTTTGTAAATTTACTTCAACAATTGCTCGTTGATAACTTAAAACTGGGGGAACAGAATAGAAGATAAAACAAAAACACTATCTAGAATTCAATTGTCTATGCTTGCCATAATGAACTTTTACGTAAGGAATATACTTTTTGTTATTATTAGTAGTATTATTATTAATAGCAATAGCATTAGTAGTAGTAGTAGTAGTAATGATATATATATATACTTTTATTAATGCGTCTTCTTATGATGTTATTTAAGCAGTTAAAGTTATTAAATATTACTGCTATTTGTTTTTTAAGACATAAATTTCTCTTAATTTTATCATCTTCTATTGTTTCTGTAGGCTTTTATTTTGTAAGTTCTATGATTACTAGGTTTATTCTTATAAAAATATATATTTTTATAATAATTTAATTATGCCTTAAATGTGTATACAATTTAAATTATCTCCTTAAAAATTGAATATATTAAAAATGTATATGTATTAAAACATATTATTAAAAATATATACAATTTAAATTATTTTATTAAACAGGTACTTGTATATTAAAATGTATATATGTTAAAACACATGTATATGCATTACAAATGCATGTAGAATTAATATTATTTCATTAAATACATAACATATTTATCGTGGCAATTAAAATCCCTCATCATTACGTAATTATGTATTATTAGTTATGCCAAATTCCATATTTACAAAGAAAAATTATATTCTAGTTTTAGCGAAAATGAATATGTGTGAGTTAAGATTTGATAATGTTTAAATCAATTCCTAATACAGAAAATTCAAAATTCATAAAAATGGTTTTAGCATTTTTTTTGTTTTTGAAAATTGACATTATTTTAGAGATAATTTATATATGGCATAATAAATAAACACTATGAAAAAATGTTATCTCCCTTTGTATATGCGTTGTGAGGCATAATTTTGTAATGATTCCTGTGTACTTTTTAACACGCTTAGATAAGTGTATACAATATGATAAATCTTCAACAAGGAGGTTGCAGAGAAGCTAATTAAAAAGTTGATTTGGTTTAGGGAATGACTATCTGTTTTTTATTTGTTATGATTATCATTAAATGTATTCTATGTTGCTATTTATTAATATTAGCCTAGCACCACACAATAAAAAGTATTTTTTGTTGGTGACTTCTCCCCAACAAAAGTGTAGTAACTGTTTATCCAAGTTTATAATTGGCGATACCAGGTTGAAGATGTGGAAATAGGATTTTATAAAAGTAAAAATAATAAAGAAAAACCAATGAAGATTAATACTACAAATAAATTTAATCAGGAATTCATTTCTATTTTCGCACAGCAATAAATCAGAATTTATGTATTTATCTATTTTTTTTATAGAAATAGATTCATGGGTGCAGGCCACCACCCACAAACACATTATATGGTTACAGCAGAAGAGAAAAAAAAAAGATAAACAAATATAGATAAAGGTAAAAAAAATTAGTGAGACTCTTTTGAAAACTAAAGAGTAGTGTGTTCAGTCCTTACCGCATGTCTCCCAACTTTGGCCTGTGTGAAACGAAACTATACTTACTAACAACACACACACACACACACACACACACACACACACACACACACACACACACACACATGTATATATATATATATATATATATATATATATATATATAAGACATCAAAATAGATTGTGCACTAACTTGATATACACAAATGGAATAAAATGAGAACAAATTGTTATGCAGAAATTTATTTAGCGACGATGTATTGTAAAAGAAAGAGATATAAAAACTTTCTAAATAGTAAATTTAAATATATTTCGGAAATTTAATATTTGTATTAATCATAATTTCCAGACATGAAAATAGAAACATTCCTATATTAAATACAGAAATAAAAAACATTTTAATAATAATAATAATAATAATAAATGAGACAATAATAATAATAATCTCAAAATACAAAAAAATAAATTATTACGTTTTCTTGATTACAGAATTTTTGCTGTAAATTGTGTGTGTAATTATACTTATAATAATGGAAATTTAAGTTTTTACTTTCATTTCTGCCATAGAATAATCGCTAAAAATACAAATTCATGTATGCAATAAATTCGCGTTACAATAAGCGTTCCATTAAAGCTGAATTTGAGGATTTACAAGTTCCTTCCCATATGTACACACAGGCCTGTTGCCACAAAGGGCCTGGATCCCCAAGATAAGCATCTCCCCACACACTGTGAAAATGAGATGAACTAATTTTAGTGCACAAATTTATCCTTGCGGCCTCCTTGACATAAAGGCCATCCCACTTAAAAACACTCTTGTGATGGGCCTCTGCACACGTATGCATGTATTTTTTTGGTAAGGGGGTATGCATGTATACGAATATGTATGTGTAAATATGAAATAATTAGTGATCGTAAAACAGAGAGGTATTTATTTTATGATATAAAACACAAAGGAATTTTATATACTTATCGGTCACGCATCCTGATGCCTTCTACTTAGGAATGAGCTATTATGTTGTTAACAGGAGGCCTTACTCGACCTCAGTAAGCAAGGCTCTAGTTACAATTACATCGGTAGCAAAAGCGTGAACAAGTTGCTAATAAATTTTTGAAATTTTATTTTTTGTTATCTTTGGATATATTTTTTTTATTTTTAACATTTAAAAAAAGAAAAAAACACCTAACATTCTTCTATGTGTGATTTTACTTTAGGCCATAGTCCTCCACAGTATTCTATCTTTGTAGAGCTTAACAGTATCTATTTTTTTCTTATCTCTCTAACACTCTGTTCTGCTGTCATTTTATAAAAACGCGTTAGATAGTTTACTCGCTGTTTCTATGAGTTCAAATTTCCAGAGCCTTCTTTCCTCATTATTATATACCTTAAAGAGATAACTCTCTTTCTGGTTCTAAGTGTCAGTTCTTGTTAGCATTTTCCTTAAAACTCCCTCTTTGTTCACATGCTCTGTCTATGGTATTCTGTGTTTACGTCTGTAGAACCTAATCTCTGTTGCTTCAAGTCTTCTCTTGTTTTTGAGGATATTGTTCCAGTATTCACCGCTATAAATGACGACTAATATTACATACGACAATAACATTAATATTACAGAAAAATCCAGGTTATTCATGCAGTTAATGAAACCAACGCAGTTGCAAAAGTATTTAATGTAGTCACCATTTTTTTAATAATACAGGTAAATTACGTTGTATTTGAACGAAAAGAATGATCGCAAAAAGTGGAAAATGAAATTATAATCTGCCAGAGTTATGTGTAAAATAATAAAGAATATAATGACAACAAATAAACGAAAAAACAAAACAATGAAACGAGAACAAATGAACAGATAATTTGAGAGATGAATATCAATTCGATATTTAAATTGATCTGAATAAAGTGATAGAATAAACAATGAAAAGCGAAAAAGGTGTTGATATAATAAACATCGGTAATGATGTGAAAAGAAAAAATGTATAGAAGTCTGTAAGCATATATAAACAGATGTTGTAAAGTACTCAGCCTGATACACTTTTCAAAATCTGATCAAAGAACAATTTTTGGGAAGAATGGTACATTGTTATTCCCCGGCAAAAGAGCCGACCTATACATTTGCAACACATAGTATACTATAGCATACGATAAAACTACATATATATATATATATATATATATATATATATATATATATATGTATGTATGTATGTATGAGGCACACACACACTTATATATATATATATATATAGAGAGAGAGAGAGAGAAAGAGAGATAGAGAGAGAGAAAGATATATGTGTATCTCTGTGTGCGCGTGGCATATATATATATATATAATAAAGAATACAGTTTTATGGTATGCTATATATATTTATATATATATACGTATACGGTAGGTATGGATAGAATAATATTCCGTATCCAAAAAAAGCACTATTTTTAAAAAGTGCTCAATACAAAGTAGACCTAATAATATTTATTCAGAAATTATAACATGAATATGTTATAATATCACTACTAAAGCAGCTTTTTGTAGTGATATTATAACATGTTCATGTTATAATTTCTGAATTTACATTTTATATATATATATATATAGAGAGAGAGAAAATGTTTTAACACAGTTTATATTTACAATCAATACATGATATGCGAACTGTCTTATAAATATAGTATTAATTGCAATGTAATATATGTATGTGTCTATATGTAGGCATATGGGTGTGTACTATGCTTATGCGCGCTCGTACAGACAAAGTCACACACATATATATTAAGACAATCACAATTTATCAGTTGGCTGATTTCCGTTAAAGCTAATCACAATTTGCGATATCACTTTTTCGGTAAATTTGCCGAAGTGATTAACCGTTTGCATCAATTGAGTGTATTTTAAAGATTCCTGTCCTACAGATTATTTGCGTTAATATTGTTAGTGAAAACGATCATGCGATTAATTCCGATTAAATGATCGTTATTCCTGGATCGAAACCAGCTTATTGGTGGTACCAAAGGCAGCCTTGTGGAACAATAAATATACTTCTTTCCTCACCTTTCACCACAACTGAGTTTCATGCACGTGGCAATCATCAGGCACTCACTGTGTACTATATATATAAGCTATATTTCTCTTCATAAAATACCGAAATATATATATATAGATATATATACTATAGTCATGTGTGTGTGTGTGTGTGTGTGTGTGTGTGTGTGTGTGTGTGTGTGTGTGTGTGTGTGTCTGTATGTGTGTGTATTCTTCTCTAGTTCATTGTAGTAATAATGACTTTTCATTAATCATTTTTAAGAGAAGCTCTCTCAGTTCGAATGAATGATACAAGTTTTTTTCTAGCTCCAAAACCATCTGGGTTTGTTTAAAATTAAACAGTGATTATCTATCTATCTATCTATCTATCTATCTATCTATCTATCTATCTATCTATCTATCTATCTATCATATTTATAATAAATCCGAGCAACGTTGACAGATAGATAGTAGATAGTTATGAATATACTTATTGAGACAGATGAATATATAGACATGACTAGGCATAGATAGATGAGGCGATCTACTGATTCGGTTCACAGAAAACATTTAGGCAAACATGACCCATATGAGAAGAAAATTGCAAAGGCTAAAATATCAGAATAAATTGATATCTCTTCACCGTGTTCTGCCAAATATATCGAATGACTTATGTCATTTACATCAAGAATATTTAAAAATAAATAAATAAAATATAATGTCCTATATTTATGTTTGATTTTTTTTCGATGTACTGACAATATTAGGAAATTATATGAAATGCATTTGCACCGCTTGTATTTACATATAAAAAATAAAAAGGAAAAAAAATCAAAACGTTGCCTATTGAACATTGTCAATTCAAAAAATTCTTTATTTTTCATCCTGATTTTTTTTATTTTCTGGTTTGTCAAAAATCATATGTGTAAATTTATGGACTTGTAAATGTGCAGGTTGAGATGGCAGGTTGAAAGGGGACACATACACATAAACACGCACACAAAAAGTGCACACACAAGAAATCGATTTTCTAAAGTTTTTCAAATTAACTTAAACAATATATATGTGTATAATATACACACATGTATATAATATACATATCTCTATAGAAACACTTAAGGTAGGTGCGTAAGTATATGTATATCGATAATTCACACTTTGAATGTTTGAATAAATATATTTACAGAGATCACAAATTGTATGGATGTTTATTTATGCATATATATATATATATATATATATATATATATATGCATATATATATGTAAATACATATGTATATATATGTATATATATATACGTATATATGTATATATATGTGCATATATATATATACAAATATATATATATATATATATGAATATATACATATATATGCATAGATATGTATATATATATAAATGTATATATATGCATGTATGTATATGTATGTATATACATGTATATATATTTATATATATGTATATATATATGAATATATACATGTATATGCATAGAGATAGGTCTCTATATATGTATATATACATAAAATTTTATATATGTATGTACACATACATATGTATATATATATATATATATATATATCCCAAATTTCCTTTCTAAATCAGTATTTACTCTGCAGACAAAGATTCCAGTACCAAATTACACGGACATATATATGGACATATATTGCTTATTATCTGACAAATCAATGGATAACATTTCCTTACGTTTAGCGAGGCCTTGTGCCAATCATTTTGTGTTCTGTGGGTTCTTTTGGCAGCTGCGGCAGATAATAAAATCGCGCAGAAGCCAACATTTGAATGTCAATTTTAATATCACGACAATCATTCACACCTTACTGAAACAAAGCTCTATGCCTGAAAAAAAGGTTTTAACGCGTAAGCTTGTTTGAACTCTTTTTGAAATATTATGCAAATATTTGAACTGTGACGAATGTGGTACCTTGTTTGATAAATCTGCTAACGTTTTTGAAAATTTAAATCTGATAGCAAGTTTTTTGGCAATACACGACTATAGTCTGTTTTTAATGTGAAAAATGTGTTTCACGAAATGCATTTCTGTGTGTGGAAGTGCACGTAAAACTGACCCCTTGTTACATTGGTCATAACTGCACATGCACGTATTTATATAAATATAATATGCCAATTCTCATAATCATTCTGTATTCAAGTCACTTTTTTTACCCAAAAGGAAAAGGTTTCTGTGGGGTATGTGACAGAGTTATTAACAGCTTACTTTTTGACTCGCTTACTTAAAATATAGTGCAGAAATGTCATAGTCTCATTTATTTTAGCATATTTATGCCTTCATGTGTATCTATAAGTATCGTGTGCATTAATGTGTCGACATGTTGACATTCATATGAGCCGCACGATTTTTTCCTAGAGGGATACAGTCGCTTGTGACACTTTATACGCATTTTTGCCATTAATAGCAACAATTTTTGCTACATTTACGGAGAATGTCACCTCATCAATTATATTTTATTTGAAAGAGTATGAAGAAAAACAGTAAGTTTGCAGCTCAAATTGCTACAAGGTCCTTTTTACTTCAATATATAGATCTAAACACACTTAAAGGCAAACATAAATACACTTATAAATGAGGAAAAAGACTTGAGGGCACTTTTATTTTCCGTGTTGACGTTTCGTGGTCATACGCGACATCTTCAGAGTTTAACCAGCATGTGAAAATAAGACTTGAACGAAGTCTCAAGGGATTTTTTGCAGTTATATCACTTAAGAATATCTATGAAAATATGGCCTAATAAATGGATATCCAAATCTTTCCCGTAAAATTTCACTTTATTTTCACAGTCTGCAGTTCGGTTTCAATGGACAGAATATGA
The DNA here is from genome assembly GCA_037127315.1 of Ascarosepion bandense. Taxonomy (NCBI): domain Eukaryota; kingdom Metazoa; phylum Mollusca; class Cephalopoda; order Sepiida; family Sepiidae; genus Ascarosepion; species Ascarosepion bandense. The sequence continues at coordinate 3,187,087 of JBBBDQ010000191.1, forward strand.
TGCATGAATTTCAGTCTAAAAAGAAGAAAATAAAGAGGAAAAAAACACTGACTTCTCATTTTGACATATATTTCCCAAAATTGCACAAAATATTTTGCAATACTAAAAAGTAAATTTAATGAATAAAACTGCCGTTGGCTTCAATCATGACCCCCAAACAACTTCGACATCTCCTGTATCACTTCTGGACAGTTTCCTCGTTTAAGTTGGTGAATGCTGTCATAATATTTGCTCTCAGTTCATCTTTGGTGTTACAAAGAGGTTTTGTTGGTTTCTCACTCTAATGCATCATACACATAATAACCAAGTGGGTTACAGTTATGTGGTCAGATGTAAGAAATTGTCTGACAACCATAACTGGATTCTCCTGTTGGTGTGGCATAGTGCTGAGTCCTGTTGGCCAACATAGGGTCTTTCAGCAGCTACACACTTGCTCTAGGGCAGCAGTATCTCTTCCAGACACTTGATGGAGGCCACCATGTTGAGTCTGAGACCCTGTGGGAAGATGAATGGAGACATAGCGTCGCCATCACTAGTGATCATTCTAAACACCTTTAGATTCTTAACTCTTTTCAAACCCTCATATTGACACCCAAACACTCTGAAATCTTAGTATTAAAGCTTCCGGTGGGAATGCTAAACAGTACAGTATGCCGTTTCGAAATTTTCTAGGGAAATGAATTATGTCATAGTGCTTCTTTTTCTCAAAGACGGTGCCCAACTGACTATAATACAATGATAAAATCTAAAACAAACAACACGCATGCGCAAAATTAAAAATATAAAATGGCTACACTTTACCCATCGCACCCTTTATATGTGCGCATTCGTCTGCGTGTGTGGATGCTAAAGTGTCTTAAAACCGAATTTTCTTTTCAAATATTCTGCGATGTTAATAACTTCAACTAATACTTTAGAAGATATTACATTAAAAAATGCAATATATAGATATTTAAATGTAAAATTTATTTTTAAAACATTTAACTCTTTTTTGTATTATTCAGTGAAAATAAAATAACTAAAATGTTTATATTCTTTACAGATTTTGTTCTTTACAGAGAAATTAAATAACGAATTTTTTTTTCTATTCTCTTATAAGTGCGTCTTGATTAAAGTCAAAGTACAATCTTTGAAGATATGCATGGAACAAACTAGATACTGGTCACTGTTAGGAATAGAATTGGCAAACATTTTAACAACACAATTCAAATGTTCTTCAGTGATTTGAGAATATAAATTTTACTTGTTTTGCGTTGTCGCTATCGGCTTGGAAAGAGAAATCTGAGAAGCGAGTTCGAATTCCAGCTGAATTTGTTGTGTTTAGTTACACACAGTGATACATACATTCGGAAAGATATTAGCCCGTCTCTTCCCTCCAGCTATAAGTTAGATAACAGAACAGATTGCGTTCTATAGCCTTGGTTGGCAACCAGTCTTCCGCAGAAAGTAATGGCAGCATAGTGCGGAAAACTCTTCTGCATCTCCTCCAGTCAGTCATGTCCCTTTCTAGAAATGATCGCCCAAGCTTGTATCACGTATGACACTTTTTATTTTTTTATTTTTAATCATATCACCCCAAGCAAGGCGATAACGCCACTGATGCGCAGGAGGCTACGTAAGGGCAAAAAGAACGGAAAAGAGAACGCCGGAAACCACATCCTAAACAGGGAACAAGGGATGAGCCTCTTCACCTGTTCAATAGACGTGGGTGGAGTGTGAACCGGGTGATAGTTTAGTCTATCTACTCCAATTACTGACTGATACATTTGACGAATCACTATTTTCATATAACAGACAATATATAAAGTAGCAGAAAACAATTTTTTTCTTCATATTAAGAAAACACACAGAAACACACAGAGAATCAGTAATTTGAAGCTTTTATGGTACTGGTAAATTTGCTTGCATTCGAGTCAATATAAAAAGTTTTCAAATAGCCCATTTTACAAAAAAACGCATATAAAAATTATGCAAAGTGAGAAAACTAGTTCCACAATGGTTGACTTTGCAGAACCAAGTAAATATCTGGAAGACCATAGAAAGCAACAAAATATTGCATGTAATTAAATTTATTAGTTGTTAAGATTAAGAGTCTTACAACTTTTCAGTATGTCCACAAAAATGTGTCTAATGTAAATAAAAGTTTTTATAATGAAAACAAAACAAACTGTGAATTATGTCAAAATATTATAAAATATTTATTTTAAAAATCTTGAAATATTAGTACATATGAGAAAGACTTTTATTCTCCCGGGGCTTTGGTTAAATAAACGATCGTAATTAATTGTTTGTTTGCATTATTTCTCACTGTGTGTGAGTATTTTTTTAATATCTGCTTGCTTTCATATATTCTTCCATGTCCGTATATAGAGACAGACGCAAAACCAGACAAACAAATATTTGTATGCAGATATGCGTGTGCATTTATGCGTATATGTAAAGAGGGAGAAAGAGATAATATATATATAAGATAATTTTTTGGTGAATATATGTGTGTGTGTATTTATGTATATGCACCCATGAATATATATATATATATATATATATATATATATGTATGTATGTATGTATGTATGTATGTATGTATTATTATTATTATTATTATTATTATTATTATTATTATTATTATTATTATTATTATTATTTGAAATGTTATTTTTTTCGGGCGAAATCCCGTTATAGAAGAGACACTACATTCATAATAAAAAGTGTTTCGACTACCGGTCTGCTTACTAGAGAAAACTTAAAGAAAATGTGCTCTCTGCTAGAATTTCACTCAGCGTCCGTTTTTGTAGCAGAGACCATCACCTACTCAAATACGGCTATCAACGAAAACACTAACGTTTGAAGTGTTAAAAATATGTCGAATTAAGAGAAATACATTAATTCTTTAGAAAAACATACACACACATGCGCGAAAGCACACACACACACACAGACACACACACACACACACACACACACACATATATATATATATGTATATAATTATGAATAAACACAAAAAACCTCTTGACACTGTCCTTTTACAGATATATTTTTAACTATATCTACAATTTTATACATACATAATTATTCTAATTATTTTATTACTTGTGTGGTTCGCATATATATATATATATATATATATATATATATATATATATATATATATATATATATAGTTAATTAGTTCAGATCAGTGATTCATACAATTATAAATTATAAATTTACCTCAGTGGATTTTCTTCATAAAAAACCTTTTGAATTACACACATCAATTTGCAAAACTTGATACATATGCTTAGATTTGCATGTGTGTGTGAAGGAAAGTGCGTTCGAGTTTGTATAATAAATACACATGTACATCAATAAATGTGATGTGCACGGAAGTTGCACTTTAATAAAATGGCCCTTATATTTTATAGGGCATTAAACAAATGTAGAAATGCAGGTTTAAGCAAAATGCGTGAGCCTCTGAGTAAAAATATATAAAATTTAAGTATAGAAATCAAATTACACACACGCAATCAGCAATTCACACGTACATAAAGAAGCTAACATTTACATGGCCACATTTTATGTATGGAAAACTAAACATCTTTAAAAGCTGATTAATTTTTAATAAAATAACTTTTTAAGAGAGGACGGCAATTTATTTTTAAGCTACGCAACATCAATCCAAACACTTTCATCTGCTTAATAAATTGACATAGCAAAATATACAATGCAAAAATTTTTATGTAAAAAGCAAAAGAAATTCCTAAATTCAGAATAGAATGATAAATAGTAAGTGACATTTTTAAAAATAAATAACAAGAACAATTTTTCTTCCATCTTAAAAAAAAGAATCCATATAATAAAAATGGTAAATAAAAATATATTAAAGAAATTATTTTTTATTTTACAGAGAGTGACAAGCAATACACTGAATCATAAGAATGAGAATGTAGAATACACGAACAATTTAGGAAAAAATAGAATCAAGGGGAATTTCCACAATTAGAACATTTTAAAATAGAATGTTAATGCTTAGTAGGTCACAATATTTGACTCCTGAACACACACACACACACACACACACACACAATATATATATATATATATATATATATTACAGTGTGTCTTTATGTACGTGTGTATGTGCACACAGATATCGCGTATAGGCAAATTGCCAAAAAAAGGTTAAAATTGTCGGTAATAAAAAAAGATATTGACATATATATATATATATATATATATATATATATATATATATATAACTGATTAATAGGATATTTTTTCAAAATTACAACTCTTTCAATCAATCTCTCTCTTTCTATGTTTATATATATGTATATGTATATATATGATACATAGATATTCATATATATATATACATATATATATATATATAAATACAAATATATATCTTTACAGCTATCACTTTCACTTCTCCATCTATCTATCTATCTATCTATCTATCTATCTATCTATCTATCTATCTACACAAACCGCGTGAGAGGGGAGAGGGAGGGTTTGTGTGAAATAGCTGCAAATGCGAAAAAGTATCCTATTAATCAGTTTCAGATTTTTTATCTGATCAATTACTGTGAGGTTATCTCCCTTACTTCAATAGCTGGACACTGGCATGTCTACTCACGTATTTGCGGGCGCACGAGCACACACACACACACACACACACACACACACACACACACACACACACACACACACACAAATTCATACAAACATACATGTCCACACACACAAATTCATACAAACATACATGTCCACACACACACACACATATATATATATATACATAAATATATATATGCATATATATATATTCATTTAGCAGTAGGCGTTAAGGCTTACTTAGAAAACATTATTTTCGTTAACATTTGCTTTAAATGTTTGTCAGGTGGTACAAGTAAATATATCTTCCTATGTCAGGCCCTGTCAATGAAATGTCTGCTGAATAGTTGAATATTCTAAATAGAGGCGCGCTGTAAGCAACATAGTATCTATCCTGTCTATTTAGAAATAGCTAATAAACATTTATAATACATGGCCATTTGAAGGTAGCGCGACAAATATCTATCTATCTATCTATCTATCTATCTATGTATCTATGGTACTTCGGCGTAGTGTAATGGCTAGCAAACTTGTCTATTACAACTGAGTAGTGAGTTCGGTCCTCAGTGGGTAGTCCATACTTTCGGCCTTGAGCCACATCTAAGCGGCGCTTAGAAAATCCGCAATGTAGGTATTTCTTTTATTTGATTGCGTATGAACAATAAGTTATTTATGTTACACACACACACACACACATACACAAATAAATGCATACATACATATATACACGCATACATATGCATATAACTACATATATATATATAAAATATGTCCACACAGATACACACACATACACATATATAGTTATTTAGAAATTATAACATAAATATGTTTTAAAATCACTTCAAAAGTAGTTATTTTGTTTCGGCACTACATGTGTCTATCTTACATATATATATATATATATATATATATATATATATTGCAAATGTGTTATTTGTAAATAACATATTTGCAATATGTATGTATATATATATATATATGCTGTTTATAAGTAACATATTTGCAATATATATATATATATATATATTAATAATAATAATAATAATAACAATTGTAATAATAATAATAATAATAATAACAATTGTAAATTTATTTTAAATCTCGAAAAACCCACCGAGAATAAACGTGGAGGGGAAAAAATGGAGACAAAAAAAGAAACGAACTAAGTACTTGAACATAAGTCAAAGTAGTCGTCAAAAAAAAAAAAAACCGTGACGAGAATCCTAACACTAAAGCGCTCAATACAATAGCAGAGCAAACAAATAAGTACGAATCTAACCTAGAGCCAACGGACCTACCTAAGTTTCACCTAACGGATCGTCAGGGCAAATATAATATATATATATATATATTGCCAATATGATGTTTATAAACATAGATAATGTATTGTTCATTCGCGATCATACTAAAGAATTATTCAATTTAATTTGCAATTTTTCGTTTTAATATTCCTTACTTGACCCAATTTAATTCACTTTTATTAAATTAAAAAAACTTCTCTTATAATTTAAATGCAATTTTTTTAGGAACATAAACATAATTTCTTAGATGGTCACACACACACACACAAACACTCACACACACACACACATATATATATATATATATATATATATATATATATATTCACATATGTGTGTTGTACACCTAATCATACTTTGATGCAAACCGATTGTGAATAGTAAATTGGCTGGTAGTTAACAAAAATCCTGTAAAGTTCTGTACAAATATTTTATTGACAAATTTATTAAATCCCGCCGAAATTTACAAATTAGGGGAATAAAATGTGACTTATCACTATTTTTCGTAGATGATGAATTGTTTCCGAAAAAGATAAAATGACGGAAAAAGCTGAAATAGAATAGAAAGAGCGTGAATTTCCGCTTTTGCGCTCTGGGTATTTCTGATATTCTTTCACCCACATCACCAAAAGGGGGAAAAATAATATTAATAGCCAAAAATAAAATAAAAACATAAGTATGAATAAAGAGAACAGGAATGAAGTTGGAAAATCATTATTGATAAGCCAACGATTTTGAGGTACGAATGCTTTCAAAATATCTGTAAATCACCTCCACACATACACACATGTAAATATTCCAACATAACACATTCCTCGCTATCTATGAATGGATGAATGCATCCATCCATCCATCCATCCATCCATCCATCCCTGTGTGTGTGTGTGTGTGTGTGTGTGTGTGTGTGTGTGTGTGTGCGCACGCGCGTGAAAATTTCGTGTGCCGACCCAGACAGAATGACTTAAAATCACAATTTAACTTTGAATTCCTGCATGTTATATAACAATACATATAGCTTTTTTTAAATGCAAAAAATGCGTGGTGAATGCTTAATTTCGGATTAATTTGATGATCAGAGAAATTGTCGAGGAATGCAAAGACTGATGCGTGATCTGTAAGTAAATTTGTTGCTTAGAGTAAGTACATCTTCACTAAATATTATCTGGTTTTACGCTCACTTTTTAGCATAAAGATAACAAATATTCCACCACATATTTGATAATGAAAAATACTGTAAATCAAAGTTCAGTCTTCAAAGACGGCCAGTTTATCAATAAAAACCAATTAAGGACACTTATAAACTTTCTAGATACACTCACCCTCTCTCTCTCTTTCTCTTTCTTTCTTTCTTTCTTTCTTTCTTTCTTTCTTTCTCTCTCTCTCTCTCTATCTGTCTATATATATATATCTCTCTCTCTGTATATATATATATATATATATATATATATATATATATATATGAATAGGATTAATATATATATATATGAAAAGGATTAATATGAAGTAGTTTGTCGCTTAACTGTCCAGAGTCAAGCCGGCTTCGGAGTTTCGTGAAGGCGTCATTATGATGTCTTCAGCAGATTACAATTAATGCCTGACGATTACGACATCATAATAGCGCCATCACGAAACTCCGAAGCCGGCTTGACTCTGCACAGCTAAGTGACAAACTTCTCTTCCTTAATCCCGTTAACTCTATATCTCTTTCGATATCGAGCACTTTATGACAAAAAACCTGCTTACCAAAGTATCTTTTTATCACTAAACCACTAAAACAACCAATTTTAGCACCAATCATTATCATATCTCAACACTATATATATATATATATATATATATACATGCAACACCATTTAACATTTCAGCTTTATTATATTTAAGCTTACAAAAAGTTTTAAATCTTATGAGTTGATAGGTGTTATTATTGAAAAGAGTGCAACACAATTACTTTTATTTATGAATAAAAATATGATCCTAATAACCAAATATTTGAATAACACAGTAATCCACATATATGAATAAATTTAACCTTTTTACCCGTTAACAACTTTTAATACTGATTTTAATATAACAGTTTTATTATTTCCCAGATATCTTCATTCTTGGAATATTGTTTTCCCTTCTACATCTTCTACAAAACTAAGGTATACAAATTAAATATTAATTCTTTCAAATTAAATAAACAAGTTATTCAATTTAAAACTAAAACATTCAAATTAAATATCATGGCGTTCAAATTAAATTATAAGCCATTCAATTTAAAAGACTGCAGTATTTTTTTGTTATCAATATAAACTGGTATCAAAGTCATCGTCTAAATTAAATTTGCACTTTCCAAAGAAAAGAGGAGTTCAGACGAACACCAAAAGAGGCAAAATTGTACTATCCAACTCTGTGGTACTAACGTAATAATTGTATAATTAAAATTAGAATTAGTGAATTGTAATTTCATTTTTTAAATTGAATAACTTGCTTTTTGTATTTGGATGCACTATTTTTTTAAATTGAATGTCTTAGATTATAAATTAAATAGTAAATAGTGTAGTCTGCATTTTTTAATGATGAGCAACAGCTCCAATATTGAATTAATATCCACATAGTTTAGAGGAACTTCTGGAAATTTGGTTTATTTAAAAACATTTTGATGGGCAATAATTAACTTTGTCTTTCTTGCGCTTCAGACTGAAGCTTCTTGGGAACTTGGTTGGCAAGGATCGTGGAAATTTTGACATATATTACACAGGATATATATATATATATATATATATATATATATATATATATATATATGTTATTTTCAAGACGTTCAAGAGATGATTGTAGAATTCGATGTTAGGAACTGGCATCAGTGTAGGGTTGATGAGCCCTACACAGCCAAAAATAGAACAATGTGGGTTAATAGAACGTCTTTTATCCGAGTTGTCATCGCCAGAAAGACATCATCACGAATCCATCAGGCAAAACCAATGAAAAACGAGGGAACAACATTCAGTCCGAGTTTTCATTCTTTGTAAAAACCAGGAATGGTAGATGTAATAAAAAAGTGAGCCTAGACACACACACACACACACACACACACACGCACGCACACACACACACACACACACACACACACACACACACACACACACAATGTACTAAATTCGCATGATATTGAGATGTAAACGGGTTTTGCATTATTCTAGAGTTGTGCAACTATGAACTATGAATATCCCTTGTGTTTCCATAGGAAACAGATGGAAGACCTACTTTCCAAGCAACAATGTCCAGAACAACGTTCAATAATATCCTGAAGTGCGTCTGGTTTGACAACCGACCAACCAAAACAAGCAGATCACTGACAAAGCTTGCTTCTTTCAGGCTATGTTTATTGCGCACTTAGCCAAATACTAAATTCCTGGTATTGATCTGTGTGTAGATGAACAATTTGTAGCTTTCAGAGGAAGGTTATGATACAGGCAATATATTCGTTCTCAAACAGCTAAGTAGAACATAAATATCAAGGGAAAATGTGATGCCGAAACATGCTAACACGCACACACACACACACAGGGAGAGAGAAAGAGAGAGAGAGAAAGAGAGAGAGGGGAAGAGAGAGGGAGAGAGAGGGAGAGAGAGTGTGCGATGGATGAATTGTCGTCTAGAATACGCAAAAATAGAAATAACAATGACATCTCATATTAACACAAATATTTACCAAAAGTAAAATTTATTCAATAAATTGCCATTGGCTTCAACTACGGCCTTCAGATCTCTACTAAAGCTCTTGCAACTCTTCTTCTTGTTTAAGTTGGTGAATGCTGCCATAATCCTTGCTTTCAGTTCATCTTTCGTGTTACAAGGAGTTTTGTTGGTCTCTCGTTCGACGGCACCCCACACATAATAATCAAGTGGTTTCCGTTTGAGAAGTTAGGTGGCTAGATGGAAGGGATGATGTGGTTGCCTAAATTGTCTGACAGCCATGTCTGGGTTCTCCTGCTTCTGTAGCATAGTGCAGAGTCCTGTTCCCTGACACACGGTCTTCCAGCAGCCACTCTCTTGAACACTACCTCCTCAAGGTACTTGACGTAGACCCCTGTGTTGAGCCTGAATCATTGTGAGAAAATGAATGGAGGCATAACATCGCTATTACTTTTGATCACTTCAAACATCTTCGTAATCACCATTAGATCCAGCTCTTTCCGAATATTGACACCCAAACACTCGGAAATGTTAGCTTCTAGCGCAAATGCCATGAAGTGTAGCATTCGTTTTCTAAACTTTCTAGGAGAGCGAATTGCGTCATTGTACTCCTTTTCTCAAAGACAGTGCCCAATGACCCTTTTGTACTGTGCTGTTGACAAAAAGAAAACAGCGCACATGCGCGAAATTAAAATATAAACTGCCAACAATTTACCCATCACACCCTATATACATATGCACATATATACATGCACATATATACACATACAAATATATACATACATACACGTGCACATTTATACACGCACATGTGTGCATGCACACACATGCACAGGAATACACACACATACATACATACATATATATATATATATATATATATATATATATATATATATGAACAAGGACAAAGAAGACATCATGTTTCGTTCTCATAGGTCAGAAACATGCTGGTTAAACGTTCTATGTATTAAATATTTCATACAAAATATAATCTAAGATAAGTTTTCTTTTCTTTTCTTCTTTATTCATATTGTCCCTTTGCAGATATAGTCTATGTAAAATTTCTACACATGCATTCCCATATATATATATATATATATATATATATATATATATATATATATATAGGGAACAAACCAGATGAACACTGGATGTATGTCCACGGGGGAGAAGTTGTCAAAAGGTCTCACATTTCTCTGGTACAGAGGTGGATGAAATATAATTGCAGATATCTTCACTTCACTCGACTTTTATGTAATTTTGTTCATACAATTATTAATCCTTTTTCTGGGGTAATAATTGAAAACCACGTTTAATTAAATTATAATATTTTATAATATCCGTCGTCTATAGACGACATAGTAAGTGTTGGATAAAAAAATCGACCCATTAAAACGTATTCCAGTATAAAATATAATCAAGTCATAATTTACATCATTCGGTCATTTTGGTCGATAAAATAGATTACATTGTAGAAGGCATAATTTAGTTGTGTACATGTCATTAGCCAAGGTTTTTAATATTTATACAATATTTGTAACATCAACTTATTCGAATATTTTCTTCGTTGTCAATTCTGTTTACTTGCTTACATTGAAATAACTTTTTATTTAATTTCTAAAGACAGTACTTAACTTTTTATGGATACGTGACCTATATTCAACATTTAACCATTTTCTAAATGTTACACACATCACTCAATAACATAACAATATCTTGTTTTCCTTTAGAGGAAATCCTCCTCATCTCTCTCTCTCTCTATATATATATATATATAGTTTTTATTGTCCCAAGCGCTTTGGGTCACTTTTATATCCATTTTCAAGGAAAAATGACAACACAAATAACAAAATCAGCCTTGAAAATGGCTATAGAAGTAGTGCTTGGGTCAATGAAAATTATAGACAATTTTCATATTCCGAATTTACTGTTAAATGTAAGAAAATCTTAGGATATTGAAAAAAACACTTAATAAAAAATGAATCACATCTTCCTTGTCGGTCGTATTTAATGAAGGATATTTGAAAGAACGGTTGTTGTCCATATATATATATATAAATAATATTTTCAGTGGCGAAAAACATCGAGTTGCATAATGACATCTCATAGCAATAAATAAATTATTGTAAGTAAAACTAACTGGTATATGCTGAATGTTTCGTGATATATTTATTATTTATATATGTTGAAGATTTTACCTTCATAAGTAGTTTAATATTGATTTATATGTTGGAAATAATGACATGTTAAGCAATTAATAAGATCAGACATGTATGTGTGTATAAACAGAGGTATATATATATATATATATATATATATATATATATATAAGAAACAGAGAGAGAGAGAGAGAGAGAGAGAGAGATCGAAACAAATGATCAAAACTCAAATGAATTTCTATCCAGTTCCCTACAAATAAGCTAATGCGTTTGCAATAGATACGCTACCTACTTAATTTATGCATACAAATGCAGACTAAATAAAAATTCAAAACATCTATCTATCTATCTATCTATCTATCTATCTATCTATCTATCTATCTACTTTATATATATATATATATATATATATATATATATATATGTGTGTGTGTGTGTGTGTGTGTGTGTGTGTGTGTGTGTGTGTAATCCATTTCTGAAAAAAATTGGGTGAATAATGTATATATTCATGAATACGTCCAGTTGCCATTCCTCGATCTGATATGTACAGATGTGAAGCTGCTAGAAACTTCGGAGACCGACTCTCTTCACTAAATATGATTAAATAATCAAACATCACATTTTATTTTGGAAAGACCTAAAATATTTTTGCACTAAAAAAAAACGCACATACAAAAACGTTTATATACATAAGAGCCCATATATATATATATATATATATATATATATATATCATGTGTATTTATAAAGATAATTCTAATTTCTAGGCAAGGAAATAATACCGTTCCTACTGCGCGGCTGTGTTTATGCACATGCACACATATGACTTTATTCTGATTGTTAAGTGAAGCATTGAAACTCATCTTATTTGCAAACAGACACAGCTGCAGGGAAGCGCTGCAACCAGCTGCCGAGGCCAGAACCCTCTTTAACCTTGTGTGTTTTTTCATTACATTTCATCGAACACTTCCTTGGGCCTTGGCCTTTCCTGAGTGTATCAGCCGCGTCGAGCGCTTCATTCTGCGTGCTGCTTGTTCGGTTTGGGCGCCGGTTGCAACATTCTTAGGTCGCTCCATGTACTGAGCAAATGGTCGTCGGGTCACTGTTTGGTGTCATAGCTGGCTCCCTACGACCTAGTGTTCCATCTAACAAATCTTATTGATCAGGCTGTGGTGGGAGCAATGGCTATCTGATTCGAGCATTTGTATGGTCGGGTAACAGAGAATTATGAAAACTACAAGAAAAAATATAAAAAATATAAATAATATCGCTCAATTGAAGGTGATTTGCAAAAAAAAAAACAAAACAAAAAACAAAACAAAACAAAAAACAAACTAAGAAAAAAAAAGTAAAGAATTATATATTGCCGAGAATATTTTTGTGGTAATAATGAGATAGAAAATTTGGAAATCTACAGTATTTACGAAAATATTTTTTGTATTTCTGAGGCAAATCATCGAAAATATTCTAGGTTTTATTGAATCTAGCGCGTTCACCAATCTCTGCTTTTCGGGATAAAGTGGGTTATTGACTATCAGTTTGTAAATTAATGTAGAAGCAATTGCAAAAACATTCAGGTCATCTATAAAAAAGACCAAATGAATCGATCAAAACTCTTATCATCGTAAAACATTGGTTAAATATAGCCTATCAAATGAGGGACAATTCAACAAAATTGCATTCAAGTTTAATTTTTATGTTAGCTTTTATTTATGATTTCTTGTGAACAGTTACAGACACATGCTTAGCCTTATATTTTACTTGTTTTAAAACGTTCAACTCTAAATATGTTAACTATATTTTTTAAAGAGATAAAATAATCTTATTAGACTGTAATTCAATGGACAACCTCAAGTTATTATTAATGTCATTATTATTTTAATTTTATGTAGTAGATGTTTAAGTTTAACGATTATTATAACGAAATAATCTGTTTAATTATGTATTTCATTATGTCCTATGATATCTGTGCTGTTAAAATAAGTTACTAATGATTCGAATTCAAAAAATGTCGGTCATCTCAATAACAAGTTTCTCAATCTGATTAAGAAAGTCTGGAATCAGAAACGTATTCCAAAAAGTGCTTTTGTTTCCGAATACAAAATAGTCAGCCCTCAAGATCATCACACATACAGAGATATATCGACTGGGTTTATAATGATGAAAGTATTAATGAAAATTTTACAGTGTGTTCCTAAATTCAGATTATATCATAAAATATATTTTTTCCACTTCACAGATTAAGCATAATTTTGTCGAAAGAAGAAAGAATTTGCTTTTTTTATTGGAGTATGCTAAAGGAGAAATTGTACTAAATGAAAATCACAGTTGTAACACACTTGATTGAGCACATAAAGAATAAATGTGCTAAAATTGATGTCAGTGTAGAGCAATTGCATCGAGTTCACGTGAAACATGCAAAGCGCATCAACCTTTTCATGACAAATATGGAAACCATATTGTTAATATTTCAATTTAATAAAATGTTGTTAAAAATATAATTTCTTGAAAATATGTATTTTTGCCTATGTGCCCAGACTTTAGGGATTAAATTATGAACTCATCGTTTTATGAAAATCAACTACTTACAATCCTGTTTAGCTTTCAATCTGGTAAAGTGTGTATTGATGGCATATACATCAATAAGCAACTCCAGGAGATTGCATACCTCTCCAATAGAAAATTGTGTACCTGCCATGTCGATCTTACAGCAGCATATGGTCACATCAATAGAGACTTCCGCTTCTCACCTATTAGAAAAGAGATACATCGGATAATGGAGGAAATACATTGGTTCACAAAATCATAAATCTAACAATGATCCCAGTAAGAAAAAAAAGCCAGCCAATTTAATTTAAGTTTCCTTAAACTATATTCTGCAAATTTACAGAAACTGATCATTTAAACATTCCGTACCACATTCCGAACGAATCTACTAACAGAAGACAGTGATCTTATTTTTTCTCGAGGCCAATGTAAGGATGATGAGGGCAATATACCGACGTATCGGGAACATTCTAGGTAATCGCTATCCAGTGGAATCATCTATAGTTGCTGAAAACTATCATGTTTTTGTTTTACCCCCATACCTTTCTACAGCTTCTGGTTGAAAGTTTGAGTTGTTTCTCACCTGCCAAACACGGATAGGGTTCAAGTTCTATTTAACTCATAGCAAAGATGAGAACAGATGGATTCATATCTTTCCCAAGGTTATTTCTGAAAACGTGAGTGTAAAAAACTCGACTGAAATTCGAAAGTGGCACGTCAATTCAGCTACTTAATTTACGATTCCTTGCTTAATTTACAAGCAAATAAAGTCCTATAAACTTGAATTCTTTCTGAAGTAGAAACTTGAGAAAAACGAAGTCAAAGAGAAATATAGAAAAAAGTATGTCAAGTAGACATGAAAAGTTTATATAAACAGTTCTAAACTCATCTGCATTAAATGCTGTTTTAGTAAAGAAACATTTTTCCACTCATAAAGATTTTCAGTGAGAACAAAGTTGATATTCATTTCACTTCCGAGGAACGTCTGAATTTCCTTAGAAATTCTATTCAGTCTACGAAGAAAATGATTGAAGAAATAGGAGTATTGATTCATCACAAGGTGGCCGGATATTTCATTTCTTTTTAATTGATATGGATTAGTTCATTTATTCTTTTTTCGATTTTTGTTCAATTTTTCCTTGATTCACCTGACCAAAGATCGATATTAAGGAAAGTGGCAATCGGCTTTTTGAATTAGCTGTGATTCGCATTTTAAGTGGATAAAAAACGGTAAATTACTACTTCATTTTATAAGATATACCTCTAGCAATTTTTCTCTATTGATGAAAAATGCTCAAATATAAAAATGAGTAACATAACATTTTTATTACATAAATCAAGCTTAGCTCTAAATTCATATCTTCGCTTTCAGGCCTACATTATGCATTATATTGAAGATGTAGTTGACCTTGTATAAAGCGCAACGTTTCGAATTCGATTTGAGATTATTTGTCCTTTTAATTCTCAACAACCTACTTCAGTACGTATCAAAAATTGATAGTATCCAGTTTATTTTTTGAAAATATTTATTTGGTCCTATGCACCATTTGATAAATTACTGAGTTTAGTCAGGCAAAAGATCAATGGCAGGCGATCATATTGTGCTAATTTTGGCAATTAAGAAAGTTGTTTTATAAACCTTTATGGCTTTAATCAGGATTCGAACAATAACTATAATAATGAGGATTTTAGAAATTTTTGTTGTTTAGAATTTTGATTGTGTCTGTTATAATTTTAATACTGTTTTTTTTTTAGAATTGTAATGTTTTTTTTTTAAAAAGCCTTGGCTCTTTCATTCATACGCATGTGTAGACGTACCAACTTGACAAATTTCGATGAAGTCTTAAGGGACGAAACGCGACACAAGTGAACGTTGTCCACCTTGACATTTTTTCTTCTTCTTTATTTATGTACCATGTCCCTTCATGACGTAAACGATCATGGCTTTCCACATCTCCCTGTCTCTGGTAGCTCTTAGCACGCTTTCTTCTGTTGCACCATGCAACCCTCGTTCTGTCATCCACCTGATCGGGTCCTTCAAATATGTTATCCGCTGCTTTCCCCTGTCTTTTTTCCTCTCTATCTGGCCTGTTAGTAACAGGTTCTTCAAGCCTTCCTTCCTCATTGCATGTCCCAGGAACTTTAGTTGTCTCTTCCTGATGCTCAGTATTTATTTCCTTTTCGACTCCTTTCTTTTCAAAACCTCGTCATTGCTCACATGCTCGGTCCATGGTATCCGCAGCACCCTTCTGTAGACCACATTTCAGTTGCTTCAAGTTTTTCCTTCATCTTCGAAGATATTGTCCAACATTCACTGCCATATTGAAGAACTGACATCACATAACAATCCAGTACTCTCCTCTTTGTTTCTTTTAATTTCCCCAAATATTCTTCTTGATATATACAATATATAACGTTATCATATATATATATATATATATATATATATATGTGTGTGTGTGTGTGTGTATGTGTGTATGTGTGTGTGTGTGTGTATGAATGTGTGCATGTGTGTGCGTGAATGACAAAACGCGAAAAACGTAACCTATTTAGAGACACAATACTTTCCGAGCAAAAATACTTTTCAGACGAATGTCGTTTTATTAATGGAATCTGTTTTATATATAAAAGTTTGAGTAGAAAAGCAGCAAATATCGCTTACAATTTACATTGAAACATTAATGATACATATGTATATGTATATATATATATATATATATATATATATATATATACTCTGCTTTAATTTTTCATTTTGACATCCAGTGTGTATTTAGAATTTTTATCATTTTTTCTTTATAATTTATTTCTATCGTTATTAATTTTTTATTATACTATATTTATCAGCAAAATCTTTTGAAAGGAAAAGAGATATTTTTTATTATCGTGGGCGTAAATTAACCACAAAGCCTTCTGAAATTAGCGCACTTTCAATATCTTTATTATTACTATATTACTATATTTTACTCAAAGTTTTATCTTAGGGTCATATCTATTATGAGAAAGACTGATGCATGCATTAAATGTATTTCGTAAACGATTCCTTTTGTGTTAAGTTTAACGTTTATTCAAATTCCTAAACGCTTCACGTACGTATTTCTTGCAAAATTTATAAATTTCTGCTACGGTTAAATGTTTTTATTTCTACTTGTGTTGATTAAATATCTTATTGTTGTTATTTAATCAAATTTGTTTTATATCTTTTTTTTAAAATTTTGTTTTCCTCTTCGCGTTTCTATTTTCACTTACACAGAAATAATAATATAATCAGATATATAAATCAAATTCCATCACAAAACAGTCAAGTAAATATTACTTTATTCAAATTCATTTATTCATGTCTTGCTTCAAAGGGAGAATCAACAAAGCGGATTTTTTTAATATTTCAAATTAATATATGTTTAAAAATAAGCCGTGGAGTGTTTATCTGAACGCATCCCTCGTTCTATTAAGGAAGTTTAGGAGACTCATGAAATTCAACATGAATATAAATAACTACAATTATTACCCATGAGGTAAGCTGATTGATTACTGCTTCTCGTGAGTACATTGCACAACAATGATATAGCCGATATTCAAATAACCGAATGAACAATTGTCACTTGATAATTACGAGTGCACATAAGCGTAGCTCAGGAGTCTAGCAGCTAAACCTCGAGCGAAAGAGCTGAAAGATTTCAAATCAGTTAGAAGAGAAAACCAGATAACTGATCTCTTCTTGGCAAATGCGGATTCTTGGCAACTACGGATTGTGAGGCAATTATACAAGTATCAGTTGGAGGAAATGACGTGTGACGATTGATGCTCAACTGAATGACGTCCATATTACACCCTCGCTTGTCTCAAAATCTCAAAACTTGACCCTCACAAAGCGAGCGGAGGAGACGGAATCCCAATCATAGTCTTAAAGAAATGTTCCCCCGAACTTTCCTCTGTACTTTCTAAGCTCTACAACTTCTGCCTATCTGCTTCCTGCTTTCCTACCTGTTGGAAATCTTCCTCTGTAGTTCCTATATTTAAAAACACTGGAGAACCCTCGGACCCCGCAAATTACCGACCTATCAGCCTTCTTCCGATCTTTGGCAAAGTGTTCGAAGCCATTATCAACGCCGAGGTCGTTCAGCATCCCACGGTCCACGGGCTCCTCTCAGACAAACAGTATGGCTTCCGCTTCACCAGGTCTACTGGTGATATGCTAACGACCATCACCGAATACATATATCAGGCACTCTATAGGAATGGTGAAGCCCGAACCGTTGCCTTGGATATCTCTAAAGCCTTCGACAGAGTTTGGCATGCTGGCCTTCTATGTAAACTGCGGAGCTATGGTATAGCTGGACAATTGTTTGAACTAATCCAGTCATTCCTATCTAACCGCACATTGAAAGTGGTATTAAACGGACATGACTCCCAGAACTACCATACGAACGCGGGTGTCCCTCAAGGCTCTATCCTAGGTCCTACGCTCTTTCTGATCTACATTAATGATCTCCCTGATACCATAAGATCCCAAGTAGGTATGTACGCCGATGACACCACAGTTTATTCTCGCCTCGACTAAAAATCTGGTGTGGGCGACAAAGCTAACCTTGCAGCCGAGCTTGGAAAGGAGCTCCAATCCGTAGTGGACTGGGGTAAGAAATGGCTCGTAAATTTTAATACTTCTAAAACGAAGCTACTATCAATTAATCATCATAGACAATCGCACCTACCTCCTATTAGCATGAACCAGGCTTGCCTCCCAGAGAGTAAAACACGCTCCTTGGTCTCACACTTTCAGCGGACCTCAAGTGGAATGACTATATCGAATCCATTGCTAAATCCGCTGCTATGAAAGTCGGTTCTCTGTGCAGGGCCCGGAGGTTTTTCCGTCTGAATCTATCCTGCACATTTATAAATCTACCATCCGCCCGTGCATTGAATACTGTTGCCATATCTGGTCGGGTGCCCCTGCTATTCTCCTTGGGCTTCTCGACAAGGTACAGCGGAGGGTGTGTAATGTGATCGATACCGACTTAACAGACCGCCTGCAGTCTCTCTCTCACCGGCGAAACGTGGCTTCCCTGTGTCTCTTCTATAAATACTTTCACTGCTTCTGCTCGAATGAACTTAAATCACTGGTGCCTCCTAGGTTCGAATTTGCACGAGATACTAGATTAGCAACTAGATCCCACCCTTTTACAGTGAAACCAATAAAATCCAACCGCAACTTCTACTCCAACAATTTCTTTTCTCGCACTTTCCGACTGTGGAATTCTCTTCCACATGACTGCTTCCCCGACGGCTACAATCTCCAGGAGTTTAAATGTAAGGTCAATAGACACCTCCTAACAAACTAACTTACATTCTTTCAAACACTCTTCCCACCCACCCAACTATCTATCCCCCCCTTCTGACATTTCCTATATCTAACTACTCTTCCTATTTACCTCCACATATGTAGCCCCAAGCGCAATAGTGGCAGTGGAATGCCTTACTTGGGGTGAAATGAAAAAAAAAAAATTAAAAAACATAGCACCTAAGTAGAATCTAGTAAATGTAAAGAAAGCAAGGTTCATAAACATTTATCAAAGGATGAATAAACTAGTCATTGACTGTTCTTCGTTTGAAACAGGCTGCCAAATATTGAGTATGAGAAGAGGATTTGATTCAAATGAAATTGGTAAAGGGCGCCTACAAAATAAGGAATATCCACAAATGATTTTAATGAAATTACAACTGGAAAGATTTTCACTAGAACAGTGTGCCAAACTTGTTCAGCAACAACAACTGATTCCAAAATTTAATAAAAGTTACGGATTTGACAGTTCCGTTATAAAAACGTTAGACTATTTTGAAGCTTATGTGGAACAAAAACAAGTTTGACGTATTACCATTTATCGTGGCAAAATGTGAAAAGAATCAAAGTTTCACAGGAAATTATGTGTTGAACATAAATTCGACAAAATTAGTGAAAACCTAAAGGCAGAAGAAACCGAAATGTTAAAAACAAATATGAAGCAATGTTAAGACTAAAGGATAATGCCCCTACCCTCATATTTTCACGCACAAAAAGTGCCTGTCCAATATTTGTGGAAAAGCTAAAAATAAATTAGTGGAGCAAGATTTACTTGAAGAAGTTCTGCCTGGAGGGAGCAAATAGGCCTCCACATTAGTAATGTTAAGAAGCACGATTGGGATCTGCGCATTTTAACCACAAACTGTGCAGACTCATATCCAATGCAAGTGTAGAATGGGTTTTGAAATTTCCTGTGCGCATGAAAATATTCTCTAAAACTGATCTAAAATCGGCATACCGTCAAATACCTATCACAACATTAAACACGCCAATGAAGTTGTTAAGACGAAAAAGAATGACTTATGTAATTAAAACTTCAAATATGACTTTTTAAAAGGGTTATCAAGTTATTGGCAGTGATATAAAAAAATACAATATGCTACCAGAATGACATTTGTATTGTTGCTGTTAACGACGAAGAGATAAAATGGGAGACCATTTTGGTTTTGAATAAGTAAAACAATTCTGCATTGAGAGTTAGCAAAAAATAATATATATATATATATATATATATATATATATATATATATATATATATATATATATAACACTAAAAAATATCATATTTTGTAATATTCCATATTTAACGAAGGTATATCACCGGACCAATCGTTAATTAACAAAATATTAAAATTTGAAGTATATAAGAACAAAAAAAGAATTGGAATCTTTCTTAGGACTTGTATGTTTCTACAGTAGATATGTAGAGCGATACTCGGAATTGATGAAGCCTTTTGCTCCTTTAAAGAAAATAAAGTGGAGTTTATTTGGACAAAAGAACAATTTGAAAATTTAAAAGCAGTTCTGACAAAGAAGCCAAATGTAAAAGCATTTGACTCCAGAAATGAAATCGTAGTCAGAACGGAAGCAAGGGAACACTCAAGTTCAGGAACATTACCTCAGGATGTTTGTCTTACGTATCTTTCGAGAAAATTGTCAAAGCCAAAACATGCTACTCAAATAATGAGAAAAAAGCATTTCCCCTAATATGGACGACAAATATTGCTCGTGAGCTTTTAATTAGGAACAAATTCCTACTAAGAAAACTTTAGAATTTATATTTAATTCTAAGGAGTCACTTCCTAAGTTAACATAGATTAAAATTATAAGATGGGCCTTAGTGCTAATGACTTTGATATTGAGTACGAGAAAGGAATGTAGATGCTTTGTCAAGATTGAGGTTTATTACTTCTGAAAGTGAGAAAGAGGAGGAAAAATTCGAAGATAACTTTCTTACACTGGGTCGAAACTTATATTTTGTCGATATACAAATTAGCTGAGAATACGAAGCAAGATCTTATATTGAACGGCATATTGTTCAGAATAAAAAATGTGGAATAATTGCTTACGGGCAGAAAGGCGTTTTAAAGAGGTTAAACACAAGTTAATTGCTAAAAAAGGTGTAATTTGTAATGGAAACGTAGTCGTTCTGTCAGCAACGCAAAGAAGCAAAATTATAAAAAGCGTATATAACGATATTCATTGCGGAAAAATGTCTACGCAAAGGAAGTTACAGTTATAAGCATGGTGGTCAAACTATTCTATAGATGTAGACGAATACAAAAAACGTGTAAAACGGGAATTGAAAAAAAAATAAAACAGACAAAACGCATACATGACCCAAAGAGTCGCAACTTTGAGATAGTGTTCACATGGATCATGCTCATATTAATGAGGTGGGGTTATTACTAATCTCGTTAGAGGTATATTCAAGTTGGTCAGAAGCAATACAGGTCTCCAAGAAAAGAAGTTCGACCGTGAAACAAGCGTTAACTATAATATTTTCAAGAAATGCAATTCTGAAAACACTTGGAATACTGTTATGAAAAACGAAAATAATCAGGATCCCTCATATCTACACAATCACTTAGGAAGAGGGAGGAAGATAGTGGGGAGATAAATGCTCACAGAAGAAGTACCAGGGAAAATAAGGGATAAAATCGCTTTGGTACATGGAGATTAGGTGACTCATTCCCTTAAGAAGTCACCAAGAGTAACAATAGCTACAGCTATTACCCATATGGTAGTTAAGTGCTTACCACTTTCGGTTAGTTAGTAACACTCAGTTAGTCAGTTAAGTGCCATGCGCGATACACGCTTGGGCGATCATGTCTCGAAAGAGACATGACTGACTGGGCAGAAGATTATCCCGCAGTAGGTTGCCATTGCTTTCTGCGGTAGACTGGTTGCTGACCAAGGCTATAGAACCCAATCTGTCCTATTATTTAACCCATAACTGGAGGGAATAGACGGATTAATACCTTTCCCAAGGGTATTTGCGCGTAAGTGAATGCAAGGAATTCAACTGGAATTCGAACTCGGTTCTCCGATTTCTCGTTCCGAGCCGATATCCACTGCACCACAACGCACATCCGCCTACACAGCAAAAATGAATAATATTTAAATCAACGCTTAACATTGAGGTTTTATTTTTCACTTCTGTAATTAAATTATGTTTCTACTAAAAAAATTGCATTATCAACTATAAATTAACGACATCTACATAAATACATCAATATTTACGCAGGGAGGGTGCGCACAAAAGCTGGCGGTCTGACCGACTTTACCAAATCAGTTTTTCTATTATAAAAAATTTCAATATTGTTTTGTGAAGTGGGTCGAGCCTGTAACTTCAGCTCTCTGTAATAAGCCTAACAGTGTAGATTAACATAATAGGGAATACGAAAATCGTGTTGTGCCATTTTTTACGAAGTTAACATTCCGAATATTAATCATTAGCGATGACAGTATCCACTCAGTGTACACTACCAATTGTAATAACAAAAAGAAATATATATATATATATATATATATATATATATATATATATAAAGAAAAAGAAAAGGCGATGGAAAGGTTCAGGATGACCTTCATCGACCTTCATTATGATATTTGATTAGAAAGAATGGATCAAATCAAGCAAGCGTCCAGTGATACCATAACCCTGTAGCTTGCGCATAAGGCCAGCGTGCCAAACCTTATCAAAAGCTTTTGAGATATCCAGGGCAACAGCTTGAACTTTGCCGGAATAATCGAGGGCCTAGTATATGTACACGGTGATGGTCGTTAACATATCGGCAGTAGACCTGGCAAAGCGGAAGCCATACTGTCTGTCTGAGAATATTTTATGGGCAGTAAGATGTTGAATTATTTCAGCATAGATATTAGCCTGGAACGCTTTGCCGAAAATCTATATGAGGCTGATAGGGCGATAATTGGATGGGTCCGAGGGTTCTCCTTAGTTCTTAAATTCATATATAGAGAGTGGTGATAGAGAGATATATGGAGAGAACACACACACACACACACACCACACACACACACACACACACCACACACACACACACACACACACACACACATATATATATATATATAAGAGTAAACAACAATCTGTGGTAAGAAAACTTTCCATGGTAAATAATCCAAGTGAAACCTAGCAATATAATATTAACATTATAAAATATTAAAAATCATCCCTAAAAAGAGCTGAATGTATTTAACTACAGAGCAAATACTTATTTAACTATAACTTTCGAATCACCTCTTATGGGGAATAGTCTATTTCGGTAAACGAAGATTTTAGTCGTCTGTCTTATTAACCCCAGCGTGGACTAAGATCGTATCGAAAATACAAATTTCGGTCTGACAAAACGCACAAAATAATGGTTAGGGAAGAAGTATTATGAACATAAAACCCGAATATTAACCGTATGATATTTCTTTAAGTTTATAATTAAATGTATATATATATATATATATAGAGAGAGAGAGAGAGAGAGAGTTCAGAATTAGTTATACTTTCGGTATTAGAAGAATTAGAGGGGAGTGAAGATAAGGAATTATAATAACTATCTGAGTTACGTGTATATTATGGAAATTTGACTTTGTTTTAATACCGACATTTAAACACTACTTCATTTCACTAATTCAGTAGTTGGCTTTGCTTATTGTATTTTATTATTCTACTTTTTTTTCTAAACTTAAGTTACACCAACCTCTAAGACTATTAGGAGTATGTGCGGAACCTATAATCTTCGTAACTATTTGTGGGTTTAGACCTATCATTTTAATTCTCAAAATTTTCCAGAAATAGCTGTCTCGTGTTTTATTTTAGCGTTAAAAATGAGTGTCTGTTGGCATAAAATCTCCGTTTCCTTTCCCTCGTGGAAATTTCAATGTAAACAGTAAAATTTTAAAAAATTTCTTTGGGGTGGGGAAAAATGATCCCTTGAAGACAGATAGGAGAGACGACTAACACCTTCGTCTGCTGAAATACACTATTCCCCATATGAAATAAGTGATTCAAAATTTATTGTTTAATATATATATATATAAGAGATAATAACTATACTCGTGCCGAAAAATCTTCCATGCATCTTCGAAGAAGGGAAAATGGTTTAAAAAAGAAAGAGCTAAGTACATGAACATCAGTCAAAAGAGCTCAGACCGAGTTAGCACGTAGCTCAAAGAAAAAACACCGACACGACCAATCAACTAACAAAAAAGTGCTCAATACTTAGGTAGAGCGGAATAAATAAAGAATACCTAGAGAGCCAGACAATCTACCTAGGTTTCACCTAAATGGATCGTTAGGGAAAACCAGCTTTCCCTGATGAACTGTTTAGGTTTTCTGGCTCTCTAGGTATTCTTTATTTATTTATTTAGATAGATAGATAGATAGATAGATAGACAGATAGATAGATAGATAGATAGATAGATAGATAGATAGATAGATAGATGTTATATATATAAAGATAGATATTTAAGAGAGATAGATACATATGGAAATTTATGGAAATAGACACACACATATTGATATAATGAATATGCATACACCTTGGTTTTCCCTCATAGTAATATGATTGGCTGGTACCAGCCATAAATACAGACTAAGGCTGGGACGCCTAGTAGTACGCCTATTGGAACGCCTATTGACTACGCTTATTGCATACTGCATACGACTACGAAGAAAACCGGTTCCTTACGGCTACTTGCTAGATTATCGTATCCGGTTATATTTGCCAAAACCACTTACCTTCTTCAAACAATATATATATATCTTTCCGGGACATGTCAGTTGGCGATGAAAATTCGAAACGACTTTAAGAAAAAAATAATACAGTTGACAACACTTACTAACGAATAACGTTAGAAAAACTCGTTCGACACTTACAGAAAGTAAGTAATTTTTCCTCATTTTTTGTTTAACGCTTATTAACGAAGAACGTTAGAAAAAAAACTTGTGCAACGCTTACAGAAAGTAAGAAATTGCCTTCTCACTCTTGTTTGGACTTAGAAGCTTTTACTGTCTACATATATTGGAGCAAAACTTTTTGTGGATACGTTGGCAAAATGGAATAAATTGCGGAATTAACTAAGATGTTACAAGTCACTTTACAGCAACATTCCCAACAACAACAACAACAACAATTTATGCAGCAGCAAGAAAGGTTTGAAAAGTTATTCAAACAACAGGCAGAAGACACTAAATCACTTTGGGAAGACGTATTATCAAGGAAAACAAAAGAACCGTGTTCTAGATTTTTTTCTGCTGAAGGAATTTCAAAGGCACTCTCTGAATTTAAATACGACCCTGACAGTGGTTCAACGTTTCGGGCTTATTTTTGTAGGTTTGAAACAATATTTTCGAAAAGATGTGAACAATGGTCTGACGAGAAAAAAATCACTCTATTGTTTGCAGAAGTTGGGAACAGAAGAAAATACAAAATACGGAAGTTTAATCCTCCCAAAGAAACCAGAAGAAATTACATTCAGCGAAACAGTCGAAATTTTATGGAAAATGAAATTTCCGATAAAAAAAGTCTATTTCATACAGGATACAAGTGCCTAAATATCGTAAAACAAGAGGATGATGATTTTGTCACGTATGCAGGTATGTTTAATGCACAGTGTGAGACGTTTAAATTAAAGGAAATGTCAAGCGACATGTTCAAGTTTCTAATTTTTGTGCAGGCACTAACGACACCGAAGGACACAGAAGTTAGTTTAAAAATCCTCACTATCATGGAACCGGATCCGAAGATTACGCTACAAAAAGTAACAGTAGAATGTCAACGACTTATAAATATAAAAAAGATAATACTTGGATTAAGGAAAAGAGCATTTTGCAAGTACAAACTGTAAGACAAAAAGTGGGTATAGAATAAAGAAAGAAAAATTATATGCAGTTCGTGTGGCGGACAGCATATGAAGAAGGATTGTTTCTTTAGGGATGAAAAATATTTTAATTGTGGGCGTGTAAGCTATAGAAGTTCTCATTATCGGGCAAAACAGGAAAAAGTAAAAGTCGCAAACAAAGATTAACGTAGTTTAATAGAAAAATGAAATTGGTGAGGGTAGAAGAAGAAAATACCCGAATGTAAAAATAAATGGGCAGAGCGTAAGATTATTACTCGATTATTATTACTCGATTCAGGAAGTGATATCTCGGTAATAAACGAGCAAACATGGAAAAATCGATTATCGCCGTTGACTAACACAGACAAAATTGCTTGGGGAGTGTCAGGAAAAAGACTTAATTTAAAGGTGAATCAAAATGCAACATTTCGTTCATAGGAAAAATTCACAAATCGAAAGTGTATGTGCTCCCTTGTTCAGTAAACCACTTTGGTTTAGACTGGATCGTATTGTTTAACTTATGGGAATTACCGATAAAAGCTTTCTGTAAAAATGTTAACGTCATAGAGAAAGATAAGACGAAGAAAACAGAAAGATTTATTACGGATTTGAAAGCAGAATCCACTTACGTCTTTTCAGAAAGACTAGGTCTGTGCACAAAAATAGAAGTTAACTTCGAATTGAAAGAAAATGTTAAGCCAATTTTTAGACCAAAGAGAAAAGTACCATTTTCAGCATTAGACACAGTAAATGAGGAATTAGAAAGGTTGGAGAAAAATGGTGCAATATTAAAAGTCGATTACTCGGATTGGGCGTCTCCAACTGTATATATAGAAAAGAAAAACCGAAAAATCAGAGTGTGTGCTGACTTCTCGACAGGTTTAAATGACTGTTTGAAAGACCATGCGTAACCTCTACCATCTCCGGAGGATATATTCACTAAATTAAACGAAGGTAGAGTGTTTTCAAAGTTGGACTTGTCGGAGGCTTACCTTCAGGTGAAAGTCAGTGAAGAATGTTCAAAGTACCTGATAATAAACACGCATAAAAGGATTTTTAAACTAAATTGTCTTCCGTTTGGATTGAAGTTAGCTACAAGACTATTACAGCAAATAATGGACACAGTGTTGGCTGATATGGAGTATGCAATCTCATATTTAGATGACATTTTGATTAAAAGTGAAAACAAAACCTAACACAAAACGCATATTAGAGCAGTATTTCAGAATTGAGAAATACAGGTTCAAGCTAAGTGCTGAATGTTAAAGAATGCGATTTCTTTTTAAAGAAGATAAAATATTTAGGGTAGCTCATTGACAGTGAAGAAGAAAACCGGAACCAGAAAGGGTTGAGGCTATAAAAAATATGCCAGCACCTGATAATGGGGCTAAACTCCAGGCGTTCTTGGGATTAGTAATTTACGATAGCATTTATATCCCGAAAACGTATGATATGAGAGCTCCTTTAAATAAATTGGTAACAAAGGGCGCAAAGTGGATATAGTCGAAAGAATGCGAACATGCTTAAAAAAAAATAAATAAAAAGCTTTCTATTAGTAAACCTATCGTCAGTGCATTTCGACCCGAAGAGGAAAATTATTGTAGCGGCAGATGCCAGTAATGAGAGACTAGGTGCTGTATTGCTTCATAAATTCGAGGATGGATCTACGAAGCAAATGGCACATGCCTCGAGAACGTTACTGCCCGCAGAAAGAAATTACAGTCAAACTAAAAAATAGAGTTTAGCAATAATCTACGCTGTAAAAAAATCTCACAGGTTTCTATAGGGAAGACAGTTAATTCTGCAAACAGACAAATATTGATAACCACTGTTATGAATATTTGTAAAAAAAATAGGTATACCAACTCACACGGCTGCGTTGGGGTATAATTTTATTGAATTATAATTTCAAAATAGAATATGTGCCTTCAAAGTAGCTAGGTCAAGCCGATGGGTTATCAAGATTGATACCTGAACAAACGGAACCACTGGAAGAAACAGTAATAGCGGCGCTAAGAGACGAAAGTGAAATGTCGGGTCTGTTATGCAACATTATTAGAGAACTACCGGTTACATTAGAAGATGTGAAAAAAGCAGCGAAGAACGATGATTTCATTAAAAAAAAAAATGAAAAAGCAAGTCTGGTTGAAAACTAAAATAGGAATTAGCGTGTCACCGTTTTCAATCTGTGAACAGGTATTACTATAAGAGTTGTAATGCCGGGTACACTGCAAAAGAACATTCTGAAAGAATTTCACACTGACCATCCAGGGATTTCGAGAATGAAATCTCTAATGAAAAGCTATACTTATTGGCCGAGGATGAACCAAGACATAAAAAACTTGGTGAAACAGTGCAGAGGATGTCAACTGGCAGCAAGGGATCCACCGGTAAAGATTCAATCATGGCCAAAGACAGATGTCCCATGGACTCGAGTGCATATCGACTGTGCAGGACTCATAAATGGATCTTATTACCTAAATATAGTGGATGGTTTCACTAAGTAGCCAGAAATTGTTAAGTGCTGATCTCCGACTGCAACAATTACAAGATGGAGAAATTCGTGGACACCTTTAAACGAGGGATGAAGAAAAGTCAAGGCGTGGACACGAATGAAAAAAGTATTCAGAAATTTTTGGCAGTATATAGAATCACGCCAACCCGAATATGACGTCAGGGTTATCGCCAGCAGATTTAATGTTTGCGAGAAAAATACGCTCTGTATTCGACAGGCTGTTGCCTAGTCCGGGGAAGAAAACTGCTAAAATAGTAAACCAGATGACTAAAACGTATAAGGTAGGTAACAAAGTTTTTTCGGGAACTTAAGGCTGGAAAAATGTATTGGGAAGAATGAATGATAACCAAAAGAATTGGACAGATCATATATGACATAAAAGTGAAAAAGTTTCGGTGCAAAAGACATTGGAATCAATTGATACCTAAACACACTACAAAGGCCACGGAAAATACCGAATAAATTCCAGTGGAAGTCCTGTATGACGCATTTGAAATTCCCGTTCCAGCAACATTCGCCAATGGAGATATTCCCGACATCATGGCCAGAGGTACCAGTGTGTCAGACGCCCCCACGGCAGGGAGGATTGAGGCGAAAAAAAAACTTAAGAAAAAAATCAATCGATTATGTCCAGACCTTAACAAAAGAAAATATTGAAGCTAAATTTGACGGGAATATTTAGCTCAGGGGGCTCGGTGATGTAAGGAATATGCGTACACCTTAGTTCCCCCTCACAGTAATGTGATTGGCTAGTGTCAGCCATAAATACAGACTAAGGCAGAGACGCCTAGGACTACGACTATTGACTACGAGTATTGCATAAGCCTACGCCTAAGCATACTACATAGGACTATGACGAGTAGCAGTTCATTGTGGTTACTTACTAGATTGTCATACCCAGGTACATTTTCGAAAACCACTTACCTACTTTGAATAATATATATATCCATTTCGAGACATATCACACACACACACACACACACACACACACACACACACATATATATATATATATATATATAAAGTAAAGAGAAACAAACTTAGTTATAGAAATATATATATAGAAATAGATCGATATGTATGTATGTATGTATGTATGTATGTATGTATGTACAGATAGATATAGACAGGTATAAATATGTATACAGAGAGCGACTGATAGGTATATATATACACAGAAATTTAGAAACATTGATTGAAAGAGATTAATATACATAGATAAAACGATAAATATAGAAAGTTATATATATATATTTTTAATCATATCACCCCGAGGAAGGCGGTAACGCCACAGATGTGCAGGGGGCTACATAAGAATAAAAACATTAGATAGAAGAGAGTGAAGGGAAGGATGAACCATTTAGAAAGGAGCAAGAGAATGAAAGGAATACAGGTATGATGACAGTTGCAGAGGTGGAGAGAAACGAAAGCATATACAGGATGGTGAGGAAAGAACTAGGGTGAGTAGTGACATTGCATTTGAATTCCTGGAGGTTGTAGCCGTCAGGAAAGCAATATATATATATATATATATATATATATATATATAGAGAGAGAGAGAGAGAGAGAGAGAGAGTAAAAGACAAAAAAGATGGGTAGTGCGTATGTAAGTATAGATAGATTGATAGATAGGTATGAATAAATAAATATATAGATAGGTATGAATAAATAAATATATAGAAAACAGTAGAAAGGTTGTTATATATATATACATATATATATATATATATATACACTATTGTCATCCGCAGACAGATCTGTTTCGCTGTATCACAGCTCATCAGTACGGTTAGACTCCGATCGCTTCCTAACCCAGGATTGAAACCCGAACGAATCGGCGTCAGTCGGCGATTCTACCCCTATATATATATATATATATATATATATATATATATATATATATACGAGGTGCTTATATATATACAACTGAGTATTGAGATCAATCCTCACTGGGTGTCCCATACTTTCGGCCTTGTGCCATTGTGCAACAACTTAGCTGCACTTAGAAAATCACTATTGTAATTTTTAAATCAATGTTCAGACCAAGTCCATCTTATCGTCTGGTTTGTAAAGGCAGCATTGTAACAATGACATCCACGTTCAAATATTAACATTGTATGTTTGATTTCCTCTCCCAGCAACAAAATGTTTTCCTTCTTCCTCTTTTCCATTCTATTCCTTACATTTGGATAAATGTAACCCATTCATTTTTTTTTTAATTCGGTTTGATTAGTTGAATATTTTTGTAAATATTCATGAAATAAATAATCAGCGATGGATTTATAAATTTTCAAACTTATTTTCATTATAACACACTGTTAAATTCTAACATTGAGTTCTCATCTGATTACAACGCCCCGTGGAATTAACTTTACTAATTACCAAGTCTACTCCTTAATTATATATATATATATATATATATATATATATATATGTGTGTGTGTGTGTGTGTGTGTGTGTGTGTGTGTATGTATATATATATATATATATATATATATATATATATATATGTAATTAAGGAGTAGACTTGGTAATTAGTAAAGTTAATTCCACGGGGCGTTGTAATCAGATGAGAACTCAATGTTAGAATTTAACAGTGTGTTATAATGAAAATAAGTTTGAAAATTTATAAATCCATCGCTGATTATTTATTTCATGAATATATATATATGTGTATATATATATATATATATATATATATGTATTAATTGTACATTGCGACGCGGAAATTTCTATGTTTCGAGATAGATTCACTTCATCAAACAATGTTTGATGTTGATTGTACAGATGATTTACTTTTAAATATAAAAACCTTCAGTTTGCTGCGTATGTATGTGGGAAGATATAAACTTTACATGTGTGTTTCTTTTAACCAATCAGAGCAAAGATTCATTTTGGAATTGCCCCCAAAGAATACATACTAACCTTTTCTCTTTTTTTACTCCTTTTTCCCTTCCCTTATCTTACTTTTCTCCTTTCTTCTTTTCCTTTTTTAATGGTTAAGATGTCAACCTGCATTTAACCTAATCGTTTCATTTTCTTTTTTTCCTCGCTTAGTTTTATTGTCGTTGATGTGATGTGCCCATTTAGTACCAAGGCTGTCCTTTACACTTTCTTATCATTTTTGGTCTCCTACTTGTGATTTTCTCGAAACCTTTGATACGTATGTAACTTTTTGTTCCTTTTTTTCTAATTTACTTCCTGCTATCTTTATCCCATCTTTCTAATATCTATTTATTTGTTGTAAAGCTTTTTTATAAAAAAAAAAAATATTTTTTTATATAAATAATTTTATGCTTCAGTTTACTTTATTTTGATATTTCTTCAGTAATTGTTTTACTTAAGCTCTTGTTGGTTATATGCATGTTATTTCATTTAGATTTTATCCTTATTCTAATGTGAACATTTTATCTACATTCTAATGCGAACATTTTGCAATGTCTGCATATAACATTTATCTCAGTGCGTTTATTTATTATATTTTTAGTCTTAAGTGATTTAATAATGTAAAGTTTTTTATATAAACATAATGAACATAGTTCATTTAAGGACGTACATGTTTTAGATTCTTTTCGAATTTTCCACTTTATTGTTGGTGTTTTTTGTTTTCTTTAGATATCAATAATATTTTGATAGGGATGTTCTAGTTTTGTATTTGCTATTATTAATTAAGGAGGTGTGCTGTTAAATCCGCTGCTTTAAAGTATTTTTTAGTACTTCCTATATAAATTTTTATATTATTTGGGTTTTCCTTTGAAAATATTTCGTATTGATAGTCGATTGATTCCGTTATTTCGTTGATTTCTAACGGGAAGTCTATAGGGTTTCTACAATTACATTTTTTATTGTCTAAATTGTTATTTTCCGTTATCAGGTTGTTTTTATTAATTTTTTCAAGTTTTTTAAAAGATTATTATTGTGTTGTTTTTATTATTTTATTTTCTCGATTGTTCATACAGCAGTAACTTAATTTTGTAGTGTTTTTATTAAAGATCTTACTTAATGGATTTTATTTTGGAAAGTGTTTCCCAATTAACGCGGGGAATTTTCTCCTCAATTTATTGCTAGTCATTTGGTTGAAAGGCGGGTGTGTACCAGATAATATTTCTATTCCCATTTTTTTTCGGGGGTTACTTTTTTTGTTTCCTTATTAAATATTTGGGTTTTTACATCCACTATTTTTTAAAGCGGTACTATAAAAATTGCTACGCTTGTTAAATACTTCTTCATTTGCTGAATTTCTACTAATTCTATATTCTGTTGATAAGGGTACATGTTTGATAACAGATGGAGGGTGGTTAACTTCGGGTGGATATAGATTAGATAAATGGACGGAGAGATAGATACAGATAGAAACAATATAGAAAGATAGATGTAGAGAGAAAATAGATAGATAGGTAGATATGAATATACGCTTTATCTTTGAAGAAGCATTCAAAAATACCCTTTGGCAAATTCTTAATCAAGCTTATTGTATGATAATAATTTTAGATGTTTCCCCCAAATAGTTCTACCCTATTTTACAATGTAATTTATTTTGATTGAAATCGAACTGTAATAATCACTTTTGCATCAGTTTGGAAATAGCCGTTTCTACTCTTAAATGATATTGTTTCAAAAACTAAAAGATAAAAGAATACTTTTTATTTTAGTGAGAATATAAAAAAACAAGACACGGTTTTAATTTTGAATATGTTTATTAAATACAAAAATGTTTCATCTTGGCTGTTCTAGCAATCTTTGGTGCGCAAGAATATTTTTGTTTCATAAACCTCTTTCAAAATATTTCGATATGTTTTCTTATTGATTTCTTTCACGATTGTAACGGAATCGTGTATATTCGTTCAAATATATTCGTATGTCCAGAGTACATTAAAACTCTTAACTGAAAACATTGACATTTTGTTTATTTTCTTTCAATATTTTTAGCGTATTTTATTATAGAATTAATGAATAACCTTTTTATATTCCTACACGGAAACGCACGTCCACATTTATACTGATTTTGTAATCATCATTAAATAGGTTTATAACGAATTACTGGAACCAATGATCAGAATAGCATATTTATGTGAGCAAACAGCACTTTTGTATATGAGCATTTATAGAGAGGAAATATATGCATGAATTACTGTGTTTACATGAATACGTGTGTGAGAAGCATACGTGTATGTGGGAAGGTGTGTATACATGAAGGTGTGTGAAATAGCGTGTGGTGTATGCCTGCAGGCTATTTGAATCTTTTCCTAGATTAACGAAAAGAAAAGAAAAATAAATGAAAAAAATATAGAAATAAAATAATAAAATAAAAAAGGAGACCTAATGAATGGAAAAGATCGAATGAAGATTATACTGATCAACTAAAACTGCCTGAAGGTTCTTGAATCCGGCACTGACTACCTTGCAGCTAGTGCTGATAAATTATTAATAAAATCTGTGGTGGAGTGAAAATAAAAAGAGGCAAGATATTACTGTAACGACTATTATCAATACTTTTTTTTATGACAACATTAATAACAATAACCAAGACAAAACAATAACCAGTGTACCGGAGGACCACAGAATAGAACTAAGAGGGTCGGGGAGAAATGGAAAATATTAGAAGTTCACACTCGACGGATTGAGAAACAGAGGAATATTAAAGTGATACTTGTGCTTATAATCAAATTCCAAATAAAACAGAAACTTTAAGCAAGGAAAAACGGTGAGAACATGAAGAAAACTGAAGAACGAACTCTACAGTATCTTTTCCTTACCTTTGCGGTTAATAATAATAATAATAATAATAATAATAATAGCAGTCAAAGATTGCATACCTCTACCAAGGCTATACCGACATGATCTCAGCGATTAGCAAGTGATGTTTATTAAAATGAAAATGACTGCAATGAACTTGACAAAAATTGGCTAAAAATTCGTTTTCATTTTTCAATATCCCAAATTTGTATCTTGACTCATTTTCTGTGGATTTTATCTTTCTTTTTTTAGCTTTTGGATTATTGAAGAATTTTCAGCATAAAAATATTTTTTCAATGTATTTGTTTATTTGTAAATAATATATATCAGAATATACCAGAACTGTGCATAGAGCTAGTGATAAATTTACTCATTCAGCAACAATAAATTTCATGGTTAAATTTTCCGTCGATTTGGAATATGTTTGCTGCGACAATATATAAAAACGAAAAAGGTACTTTACCAGTAACCAAACTTATGTGCGTCAGGTGGAAATGAATGGCGGAAAAAATGATAAATATTAATTAAATAATGACTAATATATTTATGAATTTGTATACGTGAAGGACCTGTATTTTTCAGATATGTCATGCTGTTAAAAAAAGAAAAAAGAAAAAAAAGAAAACTCATGACGGACAATGATTTGAACCATGATAAAGGTTGAATGATCAATAACTAAAAGTAGGGAGACAAATAGCTTAGTAATCAGCAAAATAATTTCCAGCGTAGCATTAAGAACGGTAGCTGTCACAAAACAATATGAAAGAGTAGAACATCTACCTGAAATCACAGATCAGAATGAAGTGTTCATTAGTCTTCTCATTATTTCTGTATGCCGGCGAAGCTTTCACATGACAAACAGAACTACAGAGAGGATTCCAAACATTAGGAATCTTCCATAACCATCAGAAGAATTTACAACAGAGACCGCGTAACAAATGAATCAGGGTGAAACGCCATCATCATTGAAATACTTCATCAGCTTAGTCAAGAGCACGAAGTTAAAATGAGAGAACCAACAAAAATGAACAATCTTTCCACTGCCATTCCACAGAAATTAAGAGGTAGATTGAGAGAAAACACAGACTGACAACTTCACTGACTCGACTGCAAGATCTTTCAGAAATTCGAACATTGCACACAATGGTGGTTGGAACTGGTCAGGTATTTAGCTATACAGTGACCCTACAACTACACCTTGTCTTGGTACCTATGATGATACGCATAACAAAAAATTTATCTCAATTTCCAACAAAATTTTAAAAGTCGATATTCTTTTGGAAATTATTTCCTTAATTTCCGTCTCGCTGTTAAATCAAATTTAATGTTTTGCGGTACAGAAAATAATAGGATATAAATTATTCTAGTTTCTTTATTTCAATCTAGTGGTAAGTTTGGACTTAGTCCTTACTTGTTTAATGAAAGTTTTTCTCTGTTAATTCAAGAATCGAAAGGGTGTAAGATGACTCTGAAAAGAGAATCATCGGTGAATTCGGTCAAGTGTGACAGCAACATAGGTAGCGTCAGGAGGTGATAAGAATATATTTAAGTCACCAAATTATAAGTTAGAAATTGTCACACGGAACAATAGCATAGTAGATTAAAACGTTGGTTCATTAATTTAATGAGAGTAATTTTGATTTCAATTCATTGGTCATATTTCGACAATGGAGGGCGTGCAATAAGTGATCTGTATTAAAATGAGACATTATTCCTAAACATAAACAGCGGAACAAGGTTAATATAACACTGTAGATTAAATAAAGTCTTCAGTTCGAAATTCCCCCAATTTTTTACAATAATTTTCACCCTAAACATGGCCAAAAAGCCACTCGATATATTTACCATAGCAAGCAATAAAATGCATATTTTATGGATATATATATGGGGAAGATAACGTCTAACCCTAGACTTGAACAGGTTAAGATTGTAGCGATCGGAAAAGTATCCTCTTAGGAGTCGGTTTCACAAAGTAGCGGTTCGTGGAAAGAAGTTGTTCGAGTAGAATTTACAATGGAATATAAAGGAAATGAGAATTTTTCCCTACAATGTGCGTTACAAGGCGGGTCCTTACCGTGAAGGTTAGAACTGGTGGAAAAATCAATGGACACCTGAAAAAGGCCTAAGCGTTGTGATAATGAAAACAAGGATATGGCGACTTTAGTTCAAGTTTTTAATGATTTCGGACATTTCATTCAGTGTATTCAGGTCATTTAGGAAGTGCTTCGCATACAGTGGTGCACAAATAAAATAAAATGAAACGTGCAGGCGAATACATTAGCATGAGAAAATGATGATGATGATGATGATGATGATGATGATGATGATGATGATTTAGAAGATGCTGCTGATATTTTTTCCTTTTCCAATTTGTTGCTGCTTTTATTTTTTGAAAATCTCGGTCTCGGAATGAAAGTACGTCGATTAAGAAAAGATAAAAAAAACAAAAAACAAAAAACCAAAAACGGGACCATAAAATGATTACTTGACTGAACAGAAAATACCAAATGAAGTTTGACCATGAGTTCGTAGCGTATTTCAAGAAAAGAATTCTACATCAATTTATTTAGTCACATATATACAATCATGTTCTATTGAATTTCATCATATTTGAAACTTCCTGATTCCAAACTTCTA
This sequence comes from Ascarosepion bandense, assembly GCA_037127315.1. Lineage (NCBI taxonomy): Eukaryota > Metazoa > Mollusca > Cephalopoda > Sepiida > Sepiidae > Ascarosepion > Ascarosepion bandense. The sequence goes on from JBBBDQ010000191.1 coordinate 3,224,467, forward strand.
GAATTTATCACCTTTCAGGTTGATGAACTGGTTCAAGTCATTTTTACAGGCTTTCAGAGAATTGAATTTTTTTTCCATCAAGAGAGTTTTGTATGGATTGAATCAAATGATAACCCGAAGGGGCAAGGTTATATGAGTACGATGGATGAAGTAGGATACCCCGCCAATCTGTAACACTTTCTACTGGTAACTGTCTATAATTCTGAGACGAAGTATTGTAACTTTTTCATTGTTTGGCCTGTTGTTGTCATCTTTATTGCTATATTCACGACGTTTCTGTCGTTGTACGGTTAGTCCTTCTATCGGTAATACACGTTGGAATTTAGAACGGAATTCTTTATTTCGTCCACTAGTGTAGATTGTTCTAGTTCCACGTGGCATACCTTTTATGGATATTTCAGTTTCCGTTTATTTCTCTTTAGTAACTAATCTGAATTGACAATATGACAAAGATAAGAACAACAGTTCGAACAAGGTAACTTGTGTAAATAATTTCTACTGGGTTCTTAAAGAGACATGAGGTTTGGTGTTGCCTAGATATAATAGGAGGTCTTTCCAATTAAACAATTACAGACGCTTTCCACCGACTGATGCATAAGTGTTTTGAACGCCTTGAAATGCTCAATGGGGTGTTATAATATAGATTTCCTATGTTGTGTATGTTGTGTAACCTGAATTACTTTTAATCATTGTTTCGATTTCGTTATAATCAACAACTGCAGTCCTGTAGGAACTTTCTTGGCTTTGCTTATCTAAATTTTCACTTGCGTACCGCACACACACATACACACACACATACTCAATCACACGCATGCACAAACATAGACATATATATATATATAAAAGAAAAACGTAAATCGTTGATGGAACCAACGGACAGCATGCCAAACCAGATAAAATCTTGAAAAAGGACAATACTAGAAAAAGAAAAGAAAAATTGCCTCGAGGAAAAATTACCTACTCAGTTCTTAAAGCCTAGATTGCCTAGACAGAGCAGAAAACGCCTAACAACATTAATTCATATGAAAGCATGGCCCTAGTCGTAATCTGAGTTTCACACTAACGCGATCTTCAGACGTTTAAAACGGAAATGGATGAAGTGGGAGACCAACTTTATATAACCCGTGACTATAAATCACGAACCTTAAAGTATCATTACAAAAAAAAAATAAAAATAAAAAATAAAATAAAAAATAAAATAAAATAACCACACTTTTACAGGGGGAAATAATAAAATGGACAAAGAAAATCCTCTGTGGGCGAGCTAAACTATTAACGGCTGTACTATAGGGTCGGTTTAAAAAAATGTGATTTATGGATTGTATAAAGATAAATCTGGTCCTCACTTCTTTTAATTGCGTATAAGTCGTTTGAAGGCCGCGTGAAACTTGGGCTACAGATAGAGCCATCCTGCCATATATATATATATATATATATATATATATATATATATATATATATATATATATTGTCATCCGCAGACAGATCTGTTTCGGCGTATCACAGCTCATCAGTACGGTTAGATTCCGATTACTTTTTTACCCAGGATTGAAACCCGACCGAAATGGCGTCAGTCGGCGACTCTACCCCTGGGCTTTGGGCGTTCGGTGGAAGTAGGCAGACTTTTTGCACATATCATTATACGCCCCCAATAGCTAGAGCGCTCTAATTCATTTCACAATAATTATTCAGATGAGCTCTTCTCTATGGTACCTAGACTTGAATTTAAACGCAGTATCAGACTGGCTTCGAGATGTCATCGGTTTATAGTTGAGCTGGCTAGATGTAGCCGTAAGTTCCATGCTAACAGTTTCTCTTTCTAGCACATCTCGCTTTTGGACTTCGCTTCTGGCTCCATGCTTTCTAGCCAATTTTAATCTGCAAAAATTTAAATGGAGTGTCAATCGCTATCTACTGTCCTCCTGATTACTCTTTTCGATCATTACTTATGTATCTGTTTCTTATTATTCTACATCTCTTGTGTTTTAGTCGCCCTACCACAATGCAAGGGGTGATACTGATTATAAAAATATTTATACATATATATATATATAATGTGTGTATGTAATTAATTTAAGTCACATTACAACTAAATGACGTGTTCAAGCGCCACCTGTTGAAAAACAATACACACCTTTGTTCCAACCCAGTAGATGAATATATATTTGAATACAAGAAAAAAACATTGTTTAATCTGCTATAAATACTTTTCTTTTATTAATCTCTTTAAGTGGATGGGTAATGAATTTCTCTCTGTTTTCTAACATAACAGATTTCGGATACCGGTGTTAGAGATATTCTTGAAGAATTTTTTTGTCCAATCTGCAGGAATAAAGCCGGTACTCCAACGTTTTTTAGAGATTTATGCAGAAAAATAAACCCTGTTATGAAGAAACTCAAAGCCATCATAGACCAAAATACTGCTTTTGGATTAATGTTCCAAATTGGACTACAGAGAATGCCAATTGTTAATAGAAGAGAGAGAAGAAAATAAATTACCGGAACCCAATAAGGTTTTTTGCTTTGTATCTCTTTGTTCCTGCTGTTTCTATTTTCTCAGAAAATTTCACAATCAAGTGATCACTTTCATCATGATTTTTCTTTATTGTCACAGTTGACTCCTTGACCTGATTTGGTTGATCTGTGGTACCTTCTTTTAGCTTATCAGTCGCAACTTCTATCACCGAACAATAATACGTATCTTTTACTTCATTGTCCTTCCTAATAGCTACCTTAGAAGCCTGTTCTACCACCGGCAGACTTGCTCTTGACATTTCTATTTCTCTTTGTGATTCGACAGCAATTCAAAACTGGAAAGTCTCATCGAACTAAACAGTTGTTCGTTTTTTTTCCGAAGTGTAGACAGTAAAATTTTCAACATACTCAAAAAGCTACTGTCGTACATCGATTAAGATCATTTTGTTTTAGAAAGATTTCTACAATTGATGTATCGTTTTCTTGGAATATGCGTAATCGAGTTTCCACATTGTTTTTTCGAACGATATTATCTGCCCAGATTCATGCAAAAGGAAAAACATATACATTGTTAGTAATTTTGTTCTTACGTTGCCATAATTGATGACGTCATGTAATTATACTTGCAACGAAGAAATGCTACGACTATGGTTTTGAAAATATCTTCGCTTCGCAGTTTATTGATCTGAGAGACAAACAGTCAATTGTCAGGAGGCCCGTATTCTCATACAATACTTAGGGTGGCTGGCTTTATTACATGGCGCTTAAAGCTTTACCAAAATGGGAAGTACCGAAAGGATGTACTATTTTGGGACTCGTCTCCCACATCTTAGTCTCATATTATACCAGACCAAGCCTTGTTCGAGAGTTCAGATAAATATCATCGCTTCTCAGCATTTGTGTTGAAATCAGAGTATAGTATTTGTTCTACTCTTTAGCCTAGTTTCGGAGTACCAGCACATTTCTCGTTGCACTAAAAAGGGATGGTTGGTGTAGATCAACTCCATCATGACAGTAATCATGGGGAATATTCAGATTTTGTTCTTTGCCAATATGCATGCATAAGTGCATCCTATATGAAACTGATCTTCTGTCATATCCTACCACTGTAGTGAGGTCGGCAAATTTCCGTATATTGTTAAAAATTTGTAGACCTATATCAATAATCTCAGTCTCATTATTTCTAAGTATAATAGATTAATCTTCAAGTTATCATCATCGCAGGCAGCACCTATCCATTGCACTTCAAGGAGAACATTTAGGATATTTTTATGCTGAAGGCCTTCCATAACAAGTAGAGTAATTTTTGTTATTAATTCCATGACGGGCGGGGTTCACGAGTTACAGCCTTCTATTTTTAGTCGATGTATGGATAAATAACATTGATTCCTGCTTAGAAACCTCAAAAGCTCTGATCCAAGTTAACCTTCACAGATATGTTGAATGAGAGTCCACACAAAAATGGCTCATTTGCTGTGGATCCATAATTGTTTGATGATTTATAAGTATTTATTGACTGAAAACTATCTTTCTAAAGAAACTGCCTCTGTTGACATTCCCAAGCCATTGTTGGGGAAAAATTATTTGATGGATGTATCTATATGAAATTTTGCTTTTTCCCATTAAGTAGCGCATTGTAAAGTTCAAGGGTTAACAAAGAAACGAAAAATAATGGTATACATTAAAAAAATAATAAAAGCATATTATACATGGTAGATATCATGTTTCATCTCTATAAATACTCCTAGTTTATGTAAATGAAAAATAATAGTGACGTATGAGAAGCTCAGGGAAAATAATGAATCTTTATATAGTTCAAACTGAATATTGTACATTTTCCGTGACATAAGCAATAAACTAGCTATCTCGTTAAGAATGTTTGTATAGAAAATTTTTCGAATTTCGGTGGAGGCTTATTTTTGTTTCCAATTCACGATGATTTTTTAAGTTCTCACAGAAATATATTTATTTCATTTTGTATTATGGATATGAATGAATAATTTAGAGAATCGTACTTTAATGTGTAGACTTGGTATGTTGAATAGAAGCTTTTGAATCTCAATATGGCTTATCTAAATTATATACAACGGCTACAGTGTCAGTGTTTCTAGCTCACAGCAGTGATATTAAGTTAACATAAATGCTTATTGCAGATAAACAAAGTTTCAACATAAACAACTTAAGTATATTGGGGAATGGATTTCACTTATACAGAAAGTGAAAAACTGGGTTTAAGTCTAATGCTATTTTGTTGACGTGTTGATCCAATGGTCTTAAAAATCACTGAGACGAAATACTTGCTCCAACATGAAACCTAGAGAACCTAGACAATAAAAGGATTTTTAGTCGATACCAGTCGACTCTTCAAGACAAATAGTAAATATCAATATAGTAGCAATATCAGGGGAAATTGCTAGATGCATAAATTGTATTCACTGATTTCTTGGCGTCTAAGCTTTTTTTAACTATTAGCACTGCTAAACACAGTGAATCAAATTAACTTTGATTAAATATATTTTGAAGGTTACAGCTTTTCAATATAAAGCTGTAACCTTCAAAATATATTTAATCAAAGTTAATTTGATTCACTGTGTTTAGCAGTGCTAATAGTTAAATCGAGGAATGATATTGGACGAAAGAATATTAGGTTGCTCGGAAAATAATGTCTTATTTAAAAATCAACCCCAACATCTATAAATTTCTACCATCGAGTTACAAGTTTATACGATAAAACTCTCTAAAAGCTTAGACGCCAAGAAATCAGTGAATGCAATTTATGCATCTTGTTTGAAATGGAATGTTTTTTGACCTAAATAAATGTCAAGAGGCTTGAAAAAGTGATAACCAGTGAGGGAGAGATCAGAGGAATATGGCGGATGTGGCAATATCTCGTATTCGAAGTCGGTGAGTTTCTGCAGTGCCATCCTGGCAACATGTTGTCGGGCATAGTAGAATTCGACGTAGAATTCGACCTCGTCGAATAACCTGCTACGGTCACAAGCTGTAATGGACACAAGACAATTGCTATAATTTTCTGTTGATACAATTTCGCTTTTGTTTGGTTGCTTAGTGTTTGCATCCTTCATCATGATTGAACTATTCAGTTGATTTTTTACAATTGTCTTGAAGGATTCATTTCTCATCAGAAGATACTATTTGATCAAGAAATGAAGCATTCAACTATCTTAGATACATCATGGAATATACTTCAAAACGTTGAGTTTGTTTTTTCACTTTTATCGAGTTTCTTCGCCATGCCATTTTTTCAGATTGTCCAATCGTGTTAAAATTTTGACTCCTATTATCTGATGTATTTCTCTGACACTTTAACTTAGTTTTTGTTCGACGAGTGCTTTCAGATATTGATTATCTATTGTAGATGGATGTTATTTACCACCTTGATTTTCAAGACTCATATCCTAACTCTGGAACTTCAGAAACCACATGGTACTGTCCAATTGCAAGTGGATCCTTCAGTCCAAACTCTGTTGGCAGCAGTTTGAGAAGTATTACGACCAAGTCTGAACTCATGCCAAAAATGTAAACACATTTCTTCTCTTTTAATCTTCATGATGAAGGTTATATAATGCTTTCCCTTGTTTCCTGTATGGGATGCGGTTTCCGGTTTTCTCTTTTCCAATCTTCTCACTTTTTCTTTTTCAATTGGAGTAGATAGACTAAACTATCGCCGGTTCACACTCCACCTACGTCTATTGAACAGGTGAAGAGGCTCATCCCTTGTTTCCTGTTTAGGATGCGGTTTCCGGTTTTCTCTTTTCCAATCTTCTCACTTTTTCTTTTTCAATTGGAGTAGATAGACTAAACTATCGCCGGTTCACACTCCACCTACGTCTATTGAACAGGTGAAGAGGCTCATCCCTTGCTTCCTGTTTAGGATGCGGTTTCCGGTTTTCTCTTTTCCAATCTTCTCACTTTTTTTTAAAATTGGAGTAGATAGACTAAACTATCACCCGGTTCACATTCCACCCACGTCTATTGAACAGGTGAAGAGAATCATCTCTTGTTTCCTGTTTAGGATGCGGTTTCCGGTTTTCTCTTTTCCAATCTTTTCACTCCTATGTAGCCCCCTGCACATCAGTGGCGTTACCGCCTTGCTCGGGGTGATATGATTAAAAAAAAATTATGAAAGAGATTAATATAAAATTAACAAAAGGATACTTTAATCATGAGGAGTTAGTAATATATTTTGTGAAACTGCTATAATATTAGGATGCAAAACGTTTATTCTAAATTGGACATTATTTTCTGAACAACTAATCAGATTCGTGTGAAATCAGAGATAATCATTTACTGAACGAGGTTTTCCGCAAAAACCAACAGGGTTTAGATAAATCTGGGAAAAATAATTTTTATCAAATTTGTGGTTTTACCTATCAAACGAAGAATTTAACGGGTTAATTTAAACACTTTCTAAAAAAATGTAACATTTACTTGCAAATAAAATATAAGCTCACATTACCGTTTTTTAAAAGTTGAAATGAAATAGAATGTTTCAACTTACATAGAACTTAAATTTTGAAGATAAAACAGGAAGAACAAATACGTGAAATACTACATTATATTTATAATCACAATGTAAATTTTGCCTATTCAGCATCCTGAATGACTGTTATGTTTCGCGATGCATAAATTTCCAATTTGAAACTATCAGAAGCACAAAACTTAAAAGATCACGGAAGTGATGTTGAAGTAAACATTTTCGTTTCCTCCATCTGCATTTTTCCTCCCGCTATTTTTCCTTCTCTTTCTTCCCTTTTTAACTCTTCTCTCCATCTGACGCCTTCCTTTCCAACTTCTTCTTCTTCTTCATCATCATCATCATCTACTTCTCCCTACCTTTTATCCCCCTTCTTTTGCTCTCTTTTTCATCTATCCTTTCTTTCTTTCTTTCTTTCTTTCTTTCTTTCTTTCTTTCTTTCTTTCTCCTCTAACTTGTTCTCTTACTTTTAATTGTTCTTTTCATCGCAAAGCAATTTAAAAATATATTCATGTAAAATATTATTCCAATCTTCGACAAAATTTGATCATTGTTTTGGATGTTCCCTTTGGAATAAACAATAATTCTTTTTATTTCTTCCAATCTAGAGATCAATGTATATATACAAAAATGTTAGGCAGATTTCTCTCTCGCGTTTGGTCAAAGAAAGGAGAAATTTGGGGAATTATGTCTATTGTAAACTTGCACACACACACACACACACACACACACACACACACACACACACACACACACACACACACACAAATCCACCTTATTCAAAATGGCCCCACAACATTGATCTAGCATGGTGTAGTAGATGTAATTTGACCAGATCTTGGAAGATAAAAAGCTTGTCTCGTAGACCAATCACCAAATTTACTTAGACAGATTTTTCCGAAATACAGGGTGAGAAAACATGACTAAGAGAATTGATAAACTTGATATCAATTTCCCTTAGTCACGAAAATAAACAGCACCGTCATCATTATTAACAAGGATACTAATAATAAAAATATACTATAGATGATAGCGATGACGATAGTTTTGCTAATGGAAGAATTGACTCCCAGTAAAGAATTGAGCTTGAGATGATACTGAACAAAACAAATTATGCAATTCCTGAAAAGTTTTCGCTTGAGTTAGATTTTGCAATTTTTATAAACGAGTTTGGGTAAAAAGCGCTTAAATATACTTAAGAATTTGAATGCTTGGGAACACCTTTAATCAAAGACCACCTGTGCAAACTGGGTCACTCGACACGATGGCGTTTTCTACTGTAATCTGCATGCAAGGTTATGCACTAATTTTATGAAAACTGTAACCATATCATGCATATTTGGCTGTGATGCATGTGTCTGGTATAACCTTATCAGATTTGCTATCTTGCCAGGTAAATTGAGCCTTGTTATACTTGTACCCAAGCATCACTGTTTTGGACTGTTGCTCTCACACTCAATAATAATAATCGGTAGAAATACCTGTGAAAATTTCACAGTTTTCCTATTTTAATTTTCCGATGAATGAATAAGCTCCTTACATGTTTCAAAGCTACGTTCTAGACGCGAAACTCGCCAATTCCCGTATTAAACCTTTAAAAATTTGAGGTTAACAAATTTAATAAAATATTACAATAATAGACATAAATATGAATGCATGTCATTATTTAATGAAAAGGATACAAATGAAAATATTTTAAATTGAAAGGTTTTCCCATTTCTCTGCAGAAGACGTTAAACGCATTAGAATTTTATCACCTCCTCTATCTTCCCTTTCTTTCTTAATGCAATCAAACGGCGTCTCTGATATATTTTTTCATTCTTTCCAAATGATCAAAACTGAATGCCATCATTTATGAGGTATTCGAAGGATGTATCGAACGTGCTAAGGAACAAGTACTATATATATAATAATAATATTTAAAATAATAAAACGTATTCTTCTCCCATTATCTGAGTTTAAAACGGATCAAATAATTGTGCATTATAGTGTCATAAGATGTCAGCTGGGAATGAGAAATCAGAGAGCGGAGTTCGAATTCCAGTTGAGTTCATTTGGGAAAGGTATTAATCTATCTCTTCTTCTTCCAGCTATATGTTGAATAGCAGGAAAAATTGTGTTCTGTATCCTTGGTTGGCAACCAGTCTACCACAGAAAGTAGTTTTCAACAGCGGGGAAATCTTCTGCCGAATCAGTCATATCTTTTTCGAGACATGATCAGCCAAGCGTGTGTCACGTATGGTATTTAACTGACTTACTGAATTGCCTGTAAAATAAACTGAAAACTACAAAAATAACGAAACAAAAAAAATTAACAAATAGAAAAATCAAACGTTGCATGTTTCTATTATTTAATTGCATGATAAAAAAAATCCAGTCATATTTAAAGGTAGAGAATAATGAAATAAAAAGTATTTATGATAATTCACCATGGATATCATCATCATCATAATCATCATCATTTTCATTATCAGCAGCAGCAGCAGCATCAACAGCAATGAAAAAGACAAAGCTACAAACATAACGCTAGGTTGCCATAAGCATTTAGGAAATGATTTTAAAGAAATTTGTTATCAACCCTCATCGGCGCAAATTTCTTAAATTATCAACGGATCGGTTGAACTTATCTTAACTTCATTTTAACTAATGCGATTTTAATTGTTTTAATGTCTCTTTAAATAAGGGTTGTCAGTCAAAATGAATCCCTTAAATGAAGAAAAAGATTTATATCTCGACTGTAGGGGGTTTAATTGTGTGGGAAAATTCGGTTTCGAATGATTGGAAAAATCAATACTTTTTAGATGGTTATAACAATAATAAATAATTCTTGAAATTTAAAAGAGAAAAATTGTAACGTTTTATAGACAAAAATTAAATCAGCTATAATATTCTTTTTTTTAAATATGCTTTACTGGCTATGAATGGACAAATGAATAATTAAAGGACTAATTATGAAACAATAAAATACATTTATCAGCTTAGGAAAATAACTGAAAAGTAACCAAGACTAACCCAGACTTAGCAAAAAACTGAATGAGATAGAGGAAAAATAATATAAAACATTTGAACAAGTTAGAATAATGTAGAGACATAGTCTTGTCTTATCACTTAATACATTTTAAAATTAAAATAATTAAACTGTGGTAAATTGATAAACAAAATCGAATGAGTTAAATCGAAAGAGTCAAAATTTTCTGAAACCAGAAATGTTGAATTGATAGAAAATTGATTAATATATATTTAACTACTCAATCATATATTTACATCTTCAGCCTTAAGCAGGTGTCACCTTTACTGATTTGACCTTATATTGATCAGAGTAATTGAGTTTCCTGATTATTACTTTGTACAACTTTATCAGGCCAATTATATTATACATATTCGCTTTCAACATAAAAACAAAAGAAGAGGAACAACATAACACTAAGGATAAAAGTTGTTATAATAATTGTAGAAATCAGTCGTTTCGGAGGCGGATTTTTTGTTTTTGCTTATTATTTATTTCTGACCAGAATCTCATTCCGACTGTTTACGCATGGTCATCAGTAAAAAGAGAAGCCCAAATTCCCAACTACAGGTCGGGGATACTAAAATCAAGCAGGTGCAGAAATTTAAGTACCTAGTAAGTGTTCTGACAGAGAAAGGAAAATGCGACACTGAGATCCGAAGGCATATTTGCATGGCCAATGACGCATTTCAAAAGCTAAGCAGAGTACTGAGAGACAGGAAGATTTCGTTGAAAATAAAGAAAAGGATATTGGAAAATAAAGAAAAGAGTATTGAACTGTTGTGTAATATATGTCTTCCACTCTTACATGGCAGGGAATGCTGAATAATCTTCTTAATGATGGAAAAGAGACTCAAAGCAACAGAAATGTAGTTCTACAGAAGGATGCTGAGGATACCATGGACCGAACATGTGAGCAACGACAAAGTTTGGAGAGAATGCAAACAAAAAAGAAACTCATACTTAACATCAAGGAACTGAAGTAATGCAGAAGGAGGGCTTGGCGAATCTAATACTCACAGGGCGGATAGAGAAAGACAGACAGGGGCAAGCAATGTGAGACATACTTCATGGGCTTGAGCAAGTGGATGGCGAAGCAAGATTTAGGAGAGATACTAAGATAAAACGTTATTAAGTGTAACAAGGGTAAGTGAAAGTTTATGATCACTTACGTTCTGAAGGGACATGGCACATAAAAGAAAGAGAGACGTTATGAAGCCACATTGTTTAAAGTTATGAGACGAACATGTAGAAAATAGGAAATATCTGGGTTTTTTTTTTTTGAGTGCTGTATATATTCACAACATTTTAAGAAGTTTTATTAGTTTAATAGCATTGAATATCTCTATGTATTTGTTTTGGAGAAACAGATTTACCAAAAGTGGTCATAAAAAGGGGAAATGGTTTAAAAACGACACGATCAAAATTTAATTAGAATACGTAAATAATTTTAAAATTATTTTTTGATAACTTTCGTAAATTCAAATTTTAACTAAATATGATTTTTTAAAAATGAAATATGCCCAAAACTGTTTTGCTTGTAAATGATTGCTCAAAGTAAACTAAAAAAAACAATAAATCACTGACAGCATAAAAGGCAAAAATTAACAAGAAAAATCTGATAAAGCTTGAAACAGTTTAGTGAAAAATCCGATTTTTGATGAAAGAAATAAAATTAGAAGAGCAGAGTTATAGGCAAAGAAAGAAAAGAAGAAATGAAATAATATGTGCGTGAAAATGCAGGCAGAATCGTTCTAAAGTATTTTCAAAGCAATTTTACGATCTTTTAAGGAGTTCATAATTTTTATCTCCATTCAATTCATATAATGCACTGTCATTTTGACTCTAATTTCCTTTCGAACATTGGCTCGGCCGCTTTTTTTTCCTCCTATTTTGTTTGGTTTATAATAAATCGTTCTTCAGGAAATTCTATAGCCGCTAATGACATCTGTGAAGTAATGCAAATCATTTACTTCTACAGTGAAACATCAGCTACAAACAGCCGCTTTAGAGTTGCATGTCTTCTAAGATTGTGAAAGCGAGATTGCTACTTTGGTTATTTTGTCTGGAGGTTTTTGATAAATTTCTACAGACTTATCCATATCTACATTCACACAATTATATATATATATATATATATATATATATATATTGTAAGGAAAGTATTCATACATATAAATATGCATGTATGCATTTAAATACACATATATAAATATATGTACATACACATATATTTTGCACTTATATATATATATATATAACACTTCTCATATGAAGAAATATATCCACATAAATAGACACATGCACGTAAATATATACATTTGTATAAACAAATATATACACTTATATATATTCACATATACATACACACACACACACACACCTATATAGATAGCTAAACGAGTGGTTAGCACACACATATCTAATGTGACGGTACTTTACTTATACACTTAAAACGTTGATTTCAAAGTAATATCGGATATTTTTGCTTAGTTAACTTCATCTTTTCTGTTTTTGAGATATAATAACACTAGCATTTTCTACAGCTGAAACATAATTAAATTCAAAGTATTCGATGTATTGTTTTTAGCAAAAGAAAATTGAGCAGATCCGATTACTTTTTAAATGGTCTTCACACACACACACACACACACACACACACACACACACACACACAAATAAATGCATATATAAATATACACAATACAGAATGGTATGCTGAAACATTTTTTGACCGATTATGAGATTCCAAACTATATTCTGGTATCTGCTTATTTGGGTAGGTTTTTGTGAAACAACTCAGGTCAAATACTTTACAGCATCTCCTCCTATCTGGCTATTTTAACGAAATGATTAGCACGCTGTTCTCGTCGACCAGTTTTGCCTGTGTCATGAGTTTTTTACTTACGTGATGCTATCCTTGTAATCTATCTTCAGACGAAACTAAACTCATTAAATATTGAGCAACTCTCGTTAGTAATGATGAAAAAGCTAGGTGGCGGACTTTTACCGCATTTATACTGTATACTTGCAAATTTCTTCAATAATAAAATAAACTCAGCATGCTATTATATGGCTTCAGGTTTATCACGACAAATTGGCTGCAAATTCTAATGTACAGTCACTTGGTCGGACTTTCAGAAGCTGAGAACTTTTCATCAACCGCTGTGTAATGCCATATAAAGAGACAATCCACATATATACATAAAATATGCTGATTCTCTATTATTCACATACACACAAAGAGAGAAAGACAGAAGTGCAAAAGTGAGACGAGTGTTGAACGAGAGAATATATAACAGAGTGAGCAGCGGTAGATATTTATGACGAAGCCCATTAAACAAATAATATGTATTAAACATAACAAAACGCGGACTCAACCCCAAAAGTCATTTTCTTGATTCTGTGTCTCGGACAATCAAAACTATTATATTTTGGCTTTTTTTTTGTTTTTGTTTTTTTTGGACCAGACATTAAAAAAATGTTCTCATCTTATTTTATTACAATCGTAACTGATCAAACTAGAGTCATAAAAATGAGGCAATCGGAAGCCGGCAGACGAGTACTCAAATGCAAATAAATACAAGAATACATTTACTTACACAAATGCGTATAATACAAATCAATATATATATATATATATATATATATATATATATATATATATATAAACCAATACACCTATCTAAATAAATGCATATACCCAAATTAGCATAATATATACTTAAATAGACATTACAACACATGCACGGACGCGGACACAGTCATGTTGAAAATAATGTTCGAGAGTATGTTCAGCACATATATAGATTTATGTCTGTTCTTTTATGTATGTGATTGAAAACTGAAACATTCTCAGCCGAACAAAGAAACCCTTTCAAAATAATTTTTATGTTTAGATATTTAATCAGATTTTAGGAAATGGAATGGGTAGAGATCTTTTCATCATTCGTTTGTACACAGATACCCATAGCATAAACATGAATGTTTTTTTTTCATTTTGACGGCTCATCTGAACTTTGTAGGTTATTTAAATGCAAAATATATTTTAAATTTCACGAGGGTGTTTACAGTATCCGGGGTTCGCAAATGTACCACCGTCTGACGATAATCAAATTTGGTGATCGAACAGAAACTGATGTTTGAAGATAGTCAGCCTAAAAATGAAAAAATGAATATCACTATGCGTATAATTTCCTTCTCTGTTGAAGAACTTATTATGCGCAATATCAATTACATTGATTGAACATTATACAGTGAAGAATTTCAGGTAATAACTGCTTCAGGATACAAACTTATGCGTCTCTCTCTCTCTCTCGCTCTCGCTCTCTCTCTCTCCCTCTCTCTCTCTCTCTCTCTATATATATATATATATATATATATAAATTAGAGAAAATTTTCAAAATTCAAAGGTGTCGGATGTACATTTCGACATAGGATCTCTAATAGAGACTCTACATCACGTCAGCGACATTGTTTTTTCCAATTGGCGAAGGCCCTGAGAGAGTGTGGAGGGGTTTTTGGTTAACAACGGTCACAAAGTGGAAAAGGACAGAGCTGGTAGTCGCGGGGTTACAGGGTGTTGAAATGGTATATTTAGGAAGGGGAAGAATAAGAGTTCATATTTTATAAAGATAGACAACTAAATGAGTTAAATTACTTTTCCAATTTGTAACCGTTGTTAACCAAAAACCCCTCCACACTCTAACTCAGGGCCTTCGCCATTTGGAAAAACAATGTCGCTGACGTGATGTAGAGTCTCTATTAGAGATCCTATGTCGAAATGTACATCCGACACCTTTGAATTTTGAAAATTTTCTCTAATTTATATTGGCTCTGCATTCTTAATACATTGAGCTCTCTGCCTGCATCACTTTTTAATATTAAATTTTTTTAATATTGATTAGGATCAGGTTCTTAGAATTTACCTTCCTACTCTTCCACTTCGGATTAAAGAAAAACAATATATATATATATATAATTTGTAAACGAGTTATATTACGCAACCCAGGTTTTGACCATCTGGTATCTTCAGGCGATTTAAAATTTATTTTACCCTTAAACTATGAATATGCACTAAGAAATCTGGGTATAACATTTTAGTATACAATGCGCAACCAAACAGACAAATAAAAAACAATGATAGAAAACGAAACGTTATCTGGTTCAGCACACTATTTAACTTAAAAGTAAAAACCAAAGTGGGACAAATATGTTTTTGAACTGATCAATAAACACTTTCCAAAAAGCTCAGAACTAAACAAAATTTACAATAGGAATAAAATCAGACTGAGTTATAGCTGTAGTAGTAATTTAGAAAATTTCATAATGAAACAAAACGCCAGGAATTTAAATAGCAGCATCCAAAACAAGATTATTAAGGTATGTAACTGCAAGGAGAAAAATAAACTTCAAGGACTTAGTGGTACAAAAGAAGTCATTTACAAAGAAAAAGTACATGATTTAAATGTTCAAAACATAATATATTTGAGAACAACCAAAGATACTTTAAAGACCAGATGTTTTAATCAAAGGTCTACATTTCAAATAGAAAACGTTATACAACACTGGCTAGCCATGTGTAGAAATTAAATTAAAATATGGAAAAGACTCAGACATAACGTGGAGTATAATAAAAAACAAACAACCACACTTTACAACGGTCGTAAAATGTGTAGACTGTGCCAGGAAGAAAAGTTAGCTATTATGTTATTCCCAAACAAAAATGAATTCCTGAATTAAAAAACAGCAATTATGACAAAGTGTAACCATATTAAAAATACCTATTAGAATCATACAACCATGTATAAAAACGTTATAACTTCTAATTTGGAATTTTTAAGTGAGCTTTCATAAAAAAGGTAAAATCGGTTATTGTAAATCGCCTGAAGACACCAGATCGTAGAAACTTTGGTTACGTAATATAACTCGTTTACAAATGAAAAGGGATGTGCGTTGTGGTACAGTGGATATCGGCTCGGAACGAGAAATCGGGGAGCCGAGTTCAAATTCCAGTTGAATTCCTTGCATTCACTTACGCGCAAATACCCTTGGGAAAGGTATTAATCCGTCTCTTCCTTCCAGTTATGGGTTAAATAACAGGAGAGATTGAGTTCTATAGCCTTGGCTGGCAACCAATATACCGCAGAAAGCAATGGCAACCTACTGCGGGATAATCTTCTGCCCAGTCAGTAATGTCTCTTTCGAGACATGATCGCCCAAGCGTTTTCCACGTACATCACTTAATTGACTGACAAATGAAAAATATTCAAACGTTCTATAATATAATTGTATTGAACACTTTATAATACAAATGTGTACTGGTCTAATTTAATTATGACCAAAAACTAATTAATTGAAAAATTCATTTTTGGTGTTACAGGGAGTTTTGTTGGTTTCTCGCTTAACTGTGCCCTACACAAAATAATCAAGGGAATTGTAATCTGAAAAGTTAGGTGGCCATATGTAAGAGCTGATGTGGTCGCAGAAATTGCCATATTTGCCATGTTCATTCAGGGCGTTGGCATCACAGTTCGCCACAACTTTCAATCCTTCTTACCTCTAAATTTGTCTCTTCACAACCCCCACCAGTCCCTGTTCTGTCATCCATTTACACAAGCACATTACGCAGGTTACTCAGATTTTACGAATTTATACATTATAAAGATTCCCCAGATTCTGTTCGAGTAATCGAGTTTTATTTTATACAGTATTTTGTGAATATTTTTTAAGACTTTTCTAATTAAAGGTTTGTGTGTATATTCATTAGTTTAAACGTCTAAAATTTCTATATTTTTGCGTTGTTACGTCGATAACTAAAGACTTTATACGAATTATTCATCTTCCCCGTGAATTTGAGCTGGTATATTAGGTTATTAAACTGGAGCTTGTGGTTGTATTTAAACAAGATAATTTGAAAAATATATCAAAATCTTCATCTTCGTCAGTTTCTTTTATTCAACTAAAAGAAAAAAAAAAGATCAATGAATTCTTCTTCAATGTGATCCTCACCAGAAAACAATTTTTGCCTGAAAGGATTTCCTTGACATAATTGAAGAAATAGGAATCTATAGGAAAGAAACTGATTTAAATGTCATTATTTATATTTATTGGGTTAGAACAAAAGTTCGTAGCGATTTTAAGAAACAATGGCTATTATGTACCAAAATTTGTTTATGCAATATTCATTCGCAAGAAAATCAGAATTATTCTTACAGTTCACAAGATGATTCAACATTAAATAATCCACAAGGGATTGAAAAGTAGTAATATTAAATCAATCGACAACCTAGTATCATAATTTAATCCGCCCAGTACTGAACATCTTTCTGGGTTATTGTTGTGGAGTCTCCCCTTTTTCAATGATAATGGACTCGACTTGAGTATACGTATACTCCTGCCATAGTGAGTTACCGTTAGAGAGTTATCGTAAGACTCCGACAGATACCCTGGTTTCACTGAGAATACAGCGTCAGTAGTTCATAGTAGCTCTGAGTTCCACTCAGACAAAAGATTACTGCGCAGCACCCGTCAGCTTTCGATGTGGACATACTAATGCTACTACGAATTCACTTCAGAGACTTATATATATCTATATTTCTTACTAATCGTATCCCTGGATTAACTAACCTGCGTTCAATTTTGTATCTTTACTTTTAATATACTTATTTTTCTATTTCCAATTTTGGTTGTTATTCAATTATTTTGTGCGGTTCCCATTGCCAGAATCCACAACAGTTATGAACTTTGAAAGAACTGAAGTTCTTCCCATAAGAAAACAAAAATTTTAGGGATCGAAATATGTGTTAATCTGAAGACTCCAAAACCAGATGAATACGGCGGTAATACTAAAATATTCTAGCTAAGCTATACCAATTTCTGTCGGAACTACAAGAGAAGTGAGATCTGGTGTTTTCTAGTTGGAAAACGATACTCTTATGATTGTCCAATGCTGGACGCGTTTCATCGATTGCGACTTTTAATCGGTCCAGTTGGGGACATTACACGTGTGAATTCAACGTAGAAGCAGCTTGTAATACACAAAGTCTTTTATGAGTATAACGTCGCCATTTTATATATTTAATTTCGCGCATGTGCAAAGTTTGTATTGGATTTTATTGACTGTAGAGAATAATAGGGTCGGTTTGGCACAGTCTGTGAGAAAAAGAACACTATGACTCAATTCACTTCACCGGAAATTTAAAAATGGCTTGCGATACTACTTAGCTTCGCACTTGAAGCTCCAGTAGGAACATTTCAGAGTGTCTGTATGTCAATCTGAAGACAGTTCAGTTTTGAAAAGAGTTGGATGAGATTAGTGGTGCTTACAAAGGTGCTTGGAGTGATCACTGGGAATGGCAACTTTATGCCCCATTCATCTTCCCACAGGGCCGCAAACTCAACACGCAGATTGCATCAAGTGCAATGAGTCAAGAGGTTAGCTGCTAGAAGAGCCTATATCTAGCAAAAAGACTCTGCACTATGCCACACAAACCGGAAAAAATAGTTCTAGGTTTTAGACAATTTCTGTGACCGCATAACCCCTTACATCGGGTCACCTAACTCTTCAGACTGCAACCACACTTTATTATGTCTGGCACAGATGAACAAAAAAATGAACAAAACTTTTTGTACCACAAAAGAAGAACTAAAGGTAAGTATTATGGCAGCATTCACCACCATGAACAAAGAGAAGGTCCCAAAGAGATGCAGAAGATTCCAACACCAACGTCGATGTAATTCTATGAAATTTTTCTTTAGTATTAAAAGATATTTTTGTGCGATTTTGGTAAATGCATATGTTAAAATGTTGTTATTCTTTTCTCATGTTTTGACTGAAACGTAATTTATTTGGTGTTGTTTTGAAACATGATGAAAAAAATAACACCATTGAAAATGACCAAAGAAGTGGCTGAAAGCGCTTGGGAAAAGGAAATATGTTCGAATACTCTAAAAATTAAATAAAAATGAATAAAATCTTCCTTTTCAAACGTTTTCAAGGAAACATGCTTAAAAGAAATGTTGCTATCCAAATATATATATATATATATATATATATATATATATTGTGAAATGTATTGATATACGACGTATATGTATTGATAGTTATTAGGTAATGTCCTTAAGGTTACCAAGAACACAAGACGCTGGTGATGCACGACGACACAATGAAAGTTTCCGAGAATGTAAATGTGAGTCAGGATGATGGCTTTGTCGGCGCCAAACACTGTTTACATTTTTTGCTAGTATACCACTATCAATAGCAATTTGAGATCAAGACCGATAACCTTTTTTTTCACTGCTGGCCTGATGTCTGCATACATACATATTTCATATTTCCAACATACATATAGAAATATGTTCATAAAGCACTATCCCTGTATTCGCACGCCTAAATTTCCTTACATATATACGTGTGTGAATATATATATATATATATATATATATATATATATATATATATATATATTGTATACACTATCAAATGGTTATATATATGTATATATATATATATATATAGAGAGAGAGAGAGAAAGAGAGATATAGATATTGATGCATATTTCATTAAATAATATAGACAAGTTTTGTTGATTTATTTTATGGAAGTTCTTTTCATATCGTCTGATAAACTTAATAGCATTATCGTTGAAAGAGGAAAGAAAATCTCAATATTGATACATGGTTTTATTTAATGCTTTCTGAGCTTTAGGCTTTCATCAGCAATTATCAAAGATGAAAATAGTGTTGGATGTATATATATTTTTTCTATTTGTAAACCAGTTATTAAGCGACCTAGGTTTCTACCAGTAGTGGTGTCTTCAGGCGATTTGCGATATTCAAAAGTTCTACAATATAATTGTATTGAACACTTTTTAATACAAATGTGCACTGGTCTAATCTCATTATAATAAGAAACTAAGTAATTAAACAATCAATCAATCAATCAATCAATATATATATATATATATATATATATATATATAAACGTATTGTAAGATGAACCTTTGTAACTATATTGCATTCAGCTACACAATTGAAAATTACAAAATATTTTAATTTATATAAAGCGAAACTTACATTCGTATTTATAGATGTAATCTTATCTCGTTTTATTCCAATTAAAACAAAACTAATTTTTAATATCGAATTCATGAATATTAACGTCTACTGTGCTGTCATATGATTAATTTATTCATGTTTATATATATGGTGGTTAAGGAGCAGCTTTGTTTTGGAGCCATTTTCTACCCCATTCATTCAAAGATTGGAGGTCTTTTAAAGGGCAGTAACGAGGTTTACTTTCACATCCTTGACAGATTTCTTTTTGAGACTGAAGTAAATTGTCGTGTCATCTGTTTAGAAACTGATTACATCAGGATCATCATTGATGAAGATCAGAAAAACGTAAGACCTGGAGGACTTTTAACAAGCAGGAAAGCAGTGATGCAATAATTTTAGAGTTTGTAGAGAACCGGAGTCAGCTCAGGGACACATTTCTTTAGGACGATGACTAAAATTCTATCACATTCACTTGCCTTATGCGAGTCAAACTTAGAAATTATATTAGAAACCAGTTTAACTTTAATGTTTTTATCTTCATGTAATTTTTGTCTGTTTATATTATATTCGTGATAATTTAAAAAATAGTACCGTGACCTTATAATATTTAACTTCCACGAACATCGAGTGAACTTAAATTCAAATCACTTTTACGATCAGTCTGTAATATGCAGCTGATGCGTGAAGTCGTAGGTTAATATGTATATTTATTAATATATAATTAATAGCTCTGTTTTGTTAACACCTGCGTAATATTTTTATTCATGTGTGTTTCGATATCTACATTTATTATTTCACATATCTATATTCTCTCGACAGTCGATAAAGCACTGTAGGGGAAGTAGACTTTACAAACAGTAGCCACTTACGGAATTACCCAATGTTCTTTAGCTACTGAATTGAACGTCTCTCGACTCGGCTTGTCAGGTTGAACACTGTCCTTTGTTGGCAGTTGTTTACATCTGTAAATAACACGCTATGAAGTCTGCCTTTCTGTGGCGTGCGCCGATGACTTAGGGGTTGGGATCGCCGACTGAAATCTCCGACTAAATCAGTCGAGTTTCAAAACCAGCTTGAAGCAAACGTTTTATCTAGCCGAAATGATGAGCTGGAATATAAGACCTCTATGCTGATGATTATATATATATAGGCATCAACATTTCTTTTAAACATGTTTCGTTGACTATGACAGACAAAGAAAAATTAATTAGTTTTTCCAATATTCTTACATTCTTCCCAGGTGTAATCTGGAGAAAATACAAGATCTATAAAAAAGAAACAATAGGAAATGTATACTTACTCTTAACCGGTGCGTTTCGTCATCTGACGGACTTTATTAAGGCAAATATATATTTATTTCTCTAAAATAGAACAAATGTAGCACAAGGCCGAAGAGTATTATCTTAGCTCCGGCTAATCAGATTCACGACCCATTCATCCATTACAATTGCTCATTCACCGCAAAAACTCAATACTACATATACCATAATACCACAATTCACACGAAACCCACAAAAAGCCTCATGTTATGACATGAAAATGTCATTTATATACAAATTGTTCAAATATATTTTTTCAAAAAATTTTAAAATGCATAGTGATATAAAATGAGGGGCAGGAGATGAACCCACAAAACCAAAATAAATATGACAAAATATTAAAACTAAAAATAACATGTTAGTAGGATCTATCCACCCCACAAAATTAAGAGCGGCCGTGGAAAGGATATAAATAGTATAGTGGGAAAATAATAAAGTCGAGATAAAAACACATGGAATAAAAATCAAAATGGGGAGGTCGGGAATCTTGACATGGATCGTAACAAAACCAAACCAAAAAAGCCATCAAATGGCCGACATAATCCCAGAACAGGCGCACCTGAGGACAACGGTGGAAGTCGTGCGAGTCCTTTTCTCTAGACCAAGCTATCACCAATGACAGTCCGCCAAATCCACCCAGTCCTCTCTGAAATCTTTGTCATTGAGAGATGACGCGTTCCGAATGAATCGCCAGGTAAGCAAAAGTTGAGGGTTACTAAGGTATTCCGCTGCTGGCCATTAAGCCCAGAACCAGCGCAATTCAGTTGCCGATAAGCCAAGTCGTCCACAGAGCAGGTCCTTCTTGACCGCCTCTATAAACTTCTGATACAAGAGCAGCCTAGGCAGTGAAAGGTCAGTGGATCAAGGAATGACCTTCAAGTCCAATTGACACTCTGTGAAGAAACATTTTGATTGATTTCGGAGTTTATGACCACAGTCATTCTAAGTCTTTAACACTCCTCTCCAAAACTGAATCTTCTGTCAACGCACGGCGTAGGAAAGCCAAATTCGAGGCATGTCAATGACTCGTCAAGTGTGGGCTTTATGACACGGACGATGGACACAGACATTTCTGCAGATTTAATGCTTACCACAACCCCACAAGAGAGCGGAGAGCGAGCTAATGAGCGCCTTCTTATGATTCTTGCAGAGCAGGTGTACAGACAATCGATAAAAGATGCGGATAGAGACGTATGTGGGTCACAAACCAGCTCGACCCTTCACGGACAACCGCTTTTGGAGCCAATGATTTTATTTTATGGTCATCAGGAAAAAGAGGACACCAAAATCAGATCGGGGATACTAAAATTAAACAGGTGCAGGGACGTGTTCTGACAGAGGATGAGAAGTGCAACACTGAGATCTAAAAGCGCATTGTCATGGCCTATGACGAATTTCGAAAGCTATGTAGAGTATTGAGAGACAAAAATATTTTGTTGGAAACGAAGAAATGAGTTCTGGATTTTTATGCAACACCACTCCTCCTATATAGCATCACATGATGGAAATCTCCTCAAAGATGAAGGAGACACAAAGCAACAGAAATGTCGTTATACTGAAATATGCCAAGGATACTATGGACCAAATATGTGAATAACAGCAAGGTTGTTGAGAGGATGTAAACGAAAAGGAAACTTATGTTTTAGCATAAAAAAGAAACGTGGGAAACGTGGCGAGGAAGGAGGGCTTGGAGAATTTAATACTCACAAGACGGAGAGAGAGAAAAGGAGAGAGGGAAAGCAGTGCGTGACATATTTAATGGGTGGATGACGGAGCGGGTTTTGGGAGAAATACTAAAAAGAAAAGTGTTAAGAATGACAAGTGGTTGTTCATGATCGTCTAGGTTCTGAAGGGACAAAGAAGAAGAAGAAGAAGAAGAAGAAGAAGAAAAATGGATTTGATGAGTCTTGATTTATATTATAACTAGCAATATAGCCCGGCGTTGCTCGGGTGTAATGAAAGCTTTGATATATATATATTATCGATTTTCTGCACTATTGTAAGAACTGAAACCTTGAAATTTCTGAATATCGTTTCTTATGTCTTTGTCTATGAGTGTAACAAATTTGATTAAAATCGGACCACTCCTTCTATAACCCGATTTTTTCGATTATCGATTTTCGATATTTATCGGAGGTACCTCGACACAAAACCTAGCTAAGAACACTCGCAGACGCTAGATAGTACAACTGTGTAAATTTTTAAGAAAATCGGTTCAGCTGTTTCAAAGTCTATAGGTAACGGACACACACACACACACACAAAGACACACACACACAAAGTTCCATTCACAAATAAGTTTAGACAATCTAGACGTGGCTGAGTGACATAATTTTATATCTAATACCTAAAAATTTAAGTTAAACTGATGAATATTTATGAGCGTCTTGCAGTTTTAAAAATTTCGAAAAACTAGCAACATTTTCATTTAGTTTATAGATACTTTGTGTAAAATAAATTCATTTCATTTGGCTTTATTAGACGAAACGCGTCGACTAAGGCTAAGTATAGATTTTCTCATGTTTTTTCGTTCATATTGTCTTTCTACAGATTACAATTAAGAATATTTATATATATATATATATATATATATATATATATATGCAGATTACAACTGAGAATATTTACATATATATATATATATATATATATATATATATATATATATATCCGAGTGAATACAAAACGAAGAATTCTTACAACGTCCAAAACATTAATTTAAAACATTACTCGATATATAATATATAGAGCTGTGAATATTTATTATAAATTATATTTTAGAACCTGTACACATGTTGATCAGACGAGGTTTTTATCATGCTTATATAACACAATTTTATATCTATCGTAAACAAACCATATCTGCTCTGAAATGTATCGCAAATGTCAACAAATGTAAACATGTTACGGAAATTAACGAATTTTAACGAAACTTGGTTATAAGCAACCGACAATTTGTAATGAATTATTTTGAACATTATTTTTACCGATACTCGTATTTAAGTAGATATTCTGTTTTTAATTAAACAGTATTTTATATTTATATCTGATTATTTTACTATAAATTTTATTGCGAAAATGTGTGCTATCCAGCAGGATTCGAACAAGAGGCTATTCATGGTCGAGTGGTTAAGACAGTACCAGATCAAATGGTAGCTTCCCCTATGTAAATAGGGTTCGCAAGTTCGAATCCTGCTGGAT
This sequence comes from Ascarosepion bandense, assembly GCA_037127315.1. Classification (NCBI taxonomy): domain Eukaryota; kingdom Metazoa; phylum Mollusca; class Cephalopoda; order Sepiida; family Sepiidae; genus Ascarosepion; species Ascarosepion bandense. The sequence continues at coordinate 3,249,026 of JBBBDQ010000191.1, forward strand.
AGCACACATTTGCGCAATAAAATTTATCGTAAAATAATCAGGCCGGTAGATATAAATATAAAATACTGTTTAATTAAAAACAAAATATCTACTTAAATACGAGTATCGGTAAAAATAATGTTCAAAATAATTCATTACAAATTGTTGGTTGCTTATAACCAAGTTTCGTTAAAATTCGTTAATTTCCGTAACATGTTTATATATATATATGTATATATATATATATATTAAAATGAAAAACAAAAATTATTGAAACAACTAACAAACAATTTGTCAAAATATAGTCTAAAATAAAAACAACACTGAAAAAAGAAATAGAAAAAACCCAAGGCAATCTAATCTCCTAGTAAAGTGTAAAAATCCTTAACACTATTAAATTATATGAAAAGTAACTCGACTTTCATGCTTCAAACGAGCCGAACCTTATATATATATATATATATATATATATATAGAGAGAGAGAGAGAGAGAGAGAGAGAGACTTTGGTGTGTGTATGTGTGTGCATGAATATGTGCCATCAAAATGTCATATAAAATAACTTATTAAAATGATATGTTTAAAAAAAGAAATAGATTGAAATACAAAACATATATAAAATAAGAATTTAAGATTCTCATATCCAGAAATTAATTTTCTTTCATGATTTTATGTATTTTTGTTGTTTTCAGTTGTAAACTTAAATCATGATTACATCGAGATCAATTTTTATGTCTGTCTGGAATCTTTATGACATTGGTTGCTTGTATGTTGAAATGCAGCCGAGAAAATGGAGGCTAATATCTCTTATAGACAACCTTTTGTCCAAAACACGCAATGCTCGTTATCTACGCGTCTACTTATGAAAAGAAAGATTGTTTTCCATTCATTTAATATGAATTTAACTTGAATAATTATAATTTATTACTACTTATTGATAGCAACTAACTGCAGATGTTAGTCAGCCATTTATCTGGATGAACGGCAGAAGTTCACAGAGTGGAAAACGTGCCTAACTCGGTATGAATTTATTTACTTTACATACACACAACGATCGCTTTATCTAACGATCGATCTCTCAAGAGTAGTAGACATTTTTCATTAGTTAAAGGATTGTTAATTCAGTCCTTTATTCGAATAATCAGAAATCTAAAGAGTTTGGTTTAATTGTAGGAGCTAATAAAGAGAGAGAACAGTTAACAATATTTTGTCGTCTGATGGCATTATTCAAATTAAAGAATTTGAAAGTTGATTTCAGTAGTAGGATGATTTTCATTTAACAAACATAAAATACCAAAACTATCAGTATAATTAAGCGTTAATAAACTCTGCAAAGTACGGTACTTTTTATCTATCTATCTATCTATCTATCTATCTATCTATCTATCTATCTATCTATCTATCTATCTATCTTATTCTTTTCAGATCTATCTATCTATCTATCTATCTATCTATCTATCTATCTATCTATCTATCTATCTTATTCTTTTCAGATCTATCTATCTATCTATCTATCTATCTATCTATCTTATTCTTTTCAGATCTATCTATCTATCTATCTATCTATCTATCTATCTATCTATCTATCTATCTATCTATCTATCTTATTCTTTTCAGATCTATCTATCTATCTATCTATCTATCTATCTATCTATCTATCTATCTATACCTGTGTGTTCGTTCAATTCGATTTTTTATCTATTCATCTATTTCTCTGTGTTCATATCTATCTGCCTGTTGATATCTATCTATCTATCTATCTATCTATCTATCTATCTATCTATCTATCTATCTATACCTGTGTGTTCGTTCATGTCGATTTTTTATCTATTCATCTATTTCTCTGTGTTCATATCTATCTGCCTGTTGATATCTATCTATCTATCTATCTATCTATCTATCTATCTATCTATCTATACCTGTGTGTTCGTTCATGTCGATTTTTTATCTATTCTTCTATTTCTTTGTGTTCATATCTATCTGCCTGTTGATATCTATCTATCTATCTATCTATCTATCTATCTATCTATCTATCTATCTATCTATCTATACCTGTGTGTTCGTTCATGTCGATTTTTTATCTATTCATCTATTTCTCTGTGTTCATATCTATCTGCCTGTTGATATCATATCTATCTATCTATCTATCTATCTATCTATCTATCTATCTATCTATCTATCTATCTATCTATCTATCTATCTATACCTGTGTGTTCGTTCATGTCGATTTTTTATCTATTCATCTATTTCTCTGTGTTCATATCTATCTGCCTGTTGATATCTATCTATCTATCTATCTATCTATCTATCTATCTATCTATCTATCTGGTAACGCCACCATCAAACAAACTCTAGCATTCTCCTGTTGCGATGGATACACGCACACGTTTGCCCATCATAAATATGCATAAACACGCGTACATTTCTACCCGATTGCCTATCATGGCCAGTCGTACGTGCGCGTACCAATGTTTATGCAACAGGAGAAGTAGGTTCACTAAGGTTCAACCCGCTGTCTCGTAATAAAATTCCAGCTATCTTCACATCTTCAGTTATGAGTTGAGTGACAGGAAGACAAAATGATTTACCTTCGATAAAAATGGAGAACACATCATCATAGCAGATAAGGGAATAAGGACGTCGAACGGACTGACACATAGCCTTATGCGTATCTGTATATGTACGTATTCATGTAGGAGAAAGTATTTGTAATTTTAAAATTCTTATTGGGGAATAATAATCATAGACGAGAAGCGAATCATCAGATAGAACGGTCTAAGTTATTTGCACGCGCGCACGTACATATATCGCTATGCCCAAATGATACAGAGAAAGAGATTTCATGTCTGATATAGTTAAAGACTAAGCCCTTATCTAGAAAAGAGGTAATATGCGTATGTATGTGTGCGTGTCTGGCATATCCAGAGAAATATTAAAATTTATGTCTGGTGTGTGTTTATCGTGAACAGCAAGATAAATGATTATGTATAAAACCTCTTACCCCTCTTTCTTCGTTGCACATTGACACAAATATATACATATTAATGTATATTTGGGTAGCAAACTTTCTTTTAAGCATGCATCGGTGAAAATCAACGAAAAGAAAGATTTTATTAAAATTTTTAAAAAGTTTTTTTCAGTATTCGAACATGTTTCATTTTCGCTAGTGATAATGAAATAAATTAAAAGTGTTCCGTAATGATTTTCCAAGCGCTTTCAGCCAATTCTCTGGTCATTCTCAATATATATATATATATATATATATATATATATATATATATGCGAATTTGATATTTACACAAAAATTAATGTAGTAAGGGAAACCCTCTCGGTTTCTGCTTCTCTAACTTTTATATGTCCCATATCGAAAACACGGTTGATAAAAATGCAATCAAACTGAAAACATATGTCCGATATGTGGATGATATTTTCATTTTTTCTGAGAACAAAAACGAATTTGATAATCTTAAAACAACATTCCAAAAATACATTCCGTCCTTAACTTCACATATGAGCTTTGCCAAAAAATAAACTACTATTCAATGTTATTATCGTGGAGTTTATTAATAATACTTTCTTTACTTTACTCTGTAAAAAACCCACGAGTAAAAATTCTTGTCACCTTAATTTTACTAACGAAACTTTTGTACAATATTTATACAATTTATGTTCTGGAAAGAGAAAATATTACATGAAAAAATTATATAAAAAATGTAACCTTGTCTGTCACTTTTAACGGAATTTGCATAAAACTAGATTGCTGTCCAAATACACAATATATATATATATATATATATATATATATATATATATATATATATATAATCCAAAAGAATAAGCAGGTAGGTAAATCCCCAAAAAACCGATTCTAATTAATATTAAATTTATTAATACTAAAATTGATCAAGGTGGAGGGCTCAATGAAATTATATTCTAATTACAGAGCCAATTATAAAATAAAACAACATTTCGATGTTCAAATTCGTTGGATAGCCATTTTTACGAGAAAAATCTAGTGTCTTCAGCAACGAAATTTATTCAAATTAAAATGACAAAAGATTTTATACTGGCAGAAGTCCAAAAAGTTTTTTTCATCACAGAAAATTAAAAGGGGTGGGATTAATAAGGAAGCAGACAGATACCTATGTCTAGTTATTTAAGCCCCCTCTAACCCTTAACAGAATCGACAGTTGAAATTTAACCATGTCTGGTAGGAGGAAGAAGAAAAGATAAGAAAGAAAAAGGAAAGGAAAAAAGTAAAGGGGGAAGGGGTGGTTGATAAGGAAGTAAGCTAAGAAAAGAAAAAAGGAAAAAATCTTGTTCCATATAAACAAGGGAAATTCGTGTTGAAAAATATACCAAAGCAATTTTTAGTTTAAATAAATGGGACAAATTTTATAGAAAAAAAATTTGACATACAAATCTAAATTTAAATATAAAATTCAAATTTTAGATATAAATTAATAGATAAATAAAACTAAAAATATTAGCTCTAAGATTAGATCAATTCAACAAGTAGTCATACATATATATATAAACACACACACGCGCACACAAATACATACACTTACATATACAAAGATTAGTAGATTTTTGGACCATAAACAGATAGGTTTATATCGGGATGATGGGTTAATGTAATAATAGCAATGGACACTTTACGAATAGAATACATAAAAAGATCATTAAAGCCCTAAATTTTCTTGGTTTTAAGGTTGAAGTTTCTTACAATCTTAAAATTGTAAACTACTTAGATATTACTATTAACCTAAATGATGGCTCCCACCATCCTTATCTTAAAGAATATAGTTTAACCTCTTACATTAATATCTCATCTAATCATCCCAAAACTATTTTAAAACAGATACCCAATATCGTAAATACTAGGATTAACCGTTTATCATCTAACGTCAAAACTTTCAATGGAAATAAAGAAATCTACAACAAAGCCTTTCAGAAAAGCGGATTCAAAAATAAATTAACGGATATAAAACCAGCTATTAACCCCGAACCATCTAATACCAAGAATAAAAAAAATGTAGAAAAAGGAAGGTAATATGGTTTAACCCCCCGCCATACTGTAGACTAACTAATATTCATAAAGGAAAATATTTTCTCAAGCTAATAGATAAACATTTCAATAGCAACAATCCTCTACGGAAAATCTTTAATAGGAACACATTAAAAATTAGCTATTCCTGTACCTCAAATATGGACGATATCGTTAATTCTCACAATAAGCAGATTCTAAAGAATTTATATAATACCGATTCAAAGTGTGGAATTTCTAATGAATGCAATTGTAGCTCCGTGAGTATCTGCCCGGTGGAAGGCAAGTGTAAATCTATGGTGATACCGACCGAGCAAAAGCGATGGACTGGATGTTTGCTCTCTCACGAAAAAAGGCAAATGACCAAAAGTCGTCCATGCGCATCCGGGTTCGCGCAGATGGTCCAGTTGAAAACTAAAAATTAATCAAATAGTAAATTTCCATTTCGCGAGCCTACGCGAATTTTATTTATCAGCCAATGGGAAGCCCAGAATCAAATACGAGTGTGAAATCCCAAACGAGCTGCTGTGATCCAAAAAGCAGATATAAAAAGCGGATACAGACAGACCCCAGCTGGCAGAACTTGAGGAGAAGAGTGTAATCAATATCCCTTTGACCTAAGTCAAGTGGCTACTACGCTTGCCTCTTTCCTTCTCCCCTGTCTCAAAACTACTTACTGACCTAAGGAGCGACTACATCAAAGACATTCCTCACTTACACGCTCCCCACATTTCTAAGCATTTATTCTCTTTCAGCTTATTATTTGCCATGAACATTTGGCCCTATATTCAAGTATTGCTTTAATTGTAAAACATTAATTGATATGTGTTTATATAAAAATGTTATTTTCAACTCAGTTTGCTTTTCTTGATTTTATAATCATTTTATGACTTATAGATTGCTATCTACAACAAGGCCAAATTCCGTTAACCTGCAACGGTATACAACTACCCTTCACTACAAACGGGAAAACAATAGATAACCAGCTATAAATCCACCCGGGTAATCTACAAAGCTCAAATCTCACCATCCAACAACAGAAAAAAATACCGGACTTATACTGATATATCCGCGGGGGATTTTAAGCAACATTATTATAATCATAGGTATTCCTTTTCCAACTCAAATCAGAAATACCAAACAGCTCTTTCACGAAGATTTTGAAAATGAAGGAAGAAGGGCTAAACCCCATAGTTAGTTGGAAACTGATAGGCTCAGCTCGTACCCCTAGAAATGTTCACGATAGATGCAATCTATTTTTACAGGAAAAATACAAATTTTAAAATATCCAAACCAGCACCTACTCTTGAATTTATGAAAAGAATTCGTCAGCAAATGCCGTCATAAAGCGAAATTTGTGAATTTTTATACTTAGGATTTAAATTTTAAATTTAATCTATGATTTTGAAAAGTAAACTAATTTTTAATTAATTAATTAATTAATTTAATTTTTAAACTAGTCGATTTGAGCCCCACTACCGATTACTGATCCCAGCCTTATAGATTCCTTCTTTCTTCCTTTTTCCTATCTAAATATCTACTATTTAACATGTAAGAATCTGTAGACTAATTTTTAGTCCCCATTTTTTCCCGCGCCTTTATATATTTTATTTTGTTTTTGTGAAGATTCTTATTTCCATTTTGTTGGTCATAACAATTTGACTCATTTAACATCTCTGGGCTTTGTTATAATTGTACATGTATTTTTTGATTTTTTTGTTTTTATTTATTTTTAATGCTAAATCCAATTTACCTTTTACACATAAATAACAACCAACATGATTCCAGCAGCGATTGCTCATATGCAACCATCACCATTCAGGACAGAAATTGACGTAAGTATCGCCCGGTTCACACTCCACCCACGTCTATTGAACAGGTGAAGAGGCTCATCCCTTGTTTCCTGTTTAGGATGTGGTTTCCGATTTTCTCTTTTCCAATCTTTTCACTCTTTTTTTTATTTTATTTTTTTCAATTGGAGTAGATAGACTAAACTATCGCCCGGTTCACACTCCACCCACGTCTATTGAACAGGTGAAGAGACTCATTCCTTGTTTCCTGTTTAGGATGTGGTTTCCGGTTTTCTCTTTTCCAATCTTTTCACTCTCACGTAGCCCCCTGCGCATCAGTGGCGTTATCGCCTTGCTTGGGGTGATATGATTAAAAAAAAAACAAAAAAACATAAAGATTAGTTTTGATTAACTTTTACCAGGGCCCTTACAATAAAAATAAAAACAAAATAGTAGATAATAATTTCGATCTTTTCGTACTAAGCCACCTTTAATTAGTTTCTTAAAGTCTTCAAAATAATTAGAATTCAATTTAACTCCTTAATTGCGAATATCCTTTAGCTTGTTAAGTAAATTATGTTCAAGAATGTGTATTTGTGTGTACATATGTGTCTGTATGTATTTGTGTGTGTGCGTGTGTGTGTGTTTATATATGTGTGTGTACACTTGTTGAATTGATCTACACTTAAAGTTAATATTTTTATTTTTATTTTTATTTATATAAAACATTTGAGATTTATATTTAAATTTAGATTTGTATGTCAAATTTTTTTCTATAAAATTTGTCACATTTATTTAAACTAAAAATCGCTTTGGTATATTTGTCAACACGAATGATAACAATCTCCCGTGTTTTTATGTAAATAGATTTTTTCCTTTTATCCTTTTTTCTATTCTTAGCTTATTCCCTGTCAACCACCCCTTCCCCCTTTTACTTTTTTCCTTTCCTTTTTCTTTCTTATCTTTTCTTCTTCCCCCTACCACTTCTATTTGCCCAGACATGGCTAAATTTCAACTTTTAAACTCTCGTCTCAGTTAAGGGTTAGAGGGAGTTTTTAAAAAAGTAGACATAGGTATCTGTCTGCTTCCTTATTAATCCCACCCCTTTTAATTTTCTGTGGTGAAAATGTCTCTTTTTTTTACTTCTGCCGGTATAAAAGTTTTTGTCATTTGAATTTGAATAAATTTCGTTGATGAAGACGTGATATTTTTCTCGTAGAAATGGCTATTAAACGAATATGAACCTGGGAATTTTGTTTCATTATATATATATATATTAAGCAATAAATTTCAAATTACATCACCTCATATGGGGAATATTCTATTTCAGCAGACAAAGATATCAGTCGTCTGTCATGAGAACCCTGATGTGGAATGATTTTGTATCAGAAGTACAAAAAATATGTTAAACCTAGTTAAAATAATGAAATTCAGTAAGCTGTCCTACCCATTCCAAGTAAAGTAAATCAAAGACTTAAAAATTCTTAAGAACTCTAAAGAGATTTTGGTTAGAACTGACAAATCAAAACATATTTACAGGTTAATATAAGTATAGGGTTTCTGCCCGAAGAAAGACAACATGAAGACACAAGTGAAAGTGAAGAGAGAACTCCCGCTAGCTAACGACTGACTCCCCGACGCTTCCTCCTATGTGCGTTCTATCTCTCCAAATACCCTCCTACAACTGTCACCAATGAAGAACAGAAATATAAGTTTATATTTTTGTATATACGCGTTCTTCGTTGTCGTTGTTTGCCAAAACGATTGCTTTTTTTTCATTGGCGTAATATATAACAAATGATGTAGTTGGAACAATTACTATTGACTAGTTGTGTTTCAGTTTGCTCAGAATTATTCTTTCGTAGAGGAATTTTGGTCTTCTTTATTTACGAAGTTTGTTATTATTGTCATTTTATATTCTATGGGCACTGCACTGGATCTCTCTCTGTCTATATATATATATATATATATATATATATTGTCATCCGCAGACAGATCTGTTTCGCCTTATCACAGCTCATCAGTACGGTTAGACTCCGATTGCTTTTGTACCCAGGATTGAAACCCGACCGAAATGGCGTCAGTCGGCGACTCTACCCCTGGGCTATGGGCGTTCGGTGGAAGTAGGCAGACTTTTTAGCGCATATCATTATACGCGCCCAATAGCTACAGCGGTCTAATTCATTTCACTGAATGAGCGATGCGTACACACACACACACACACACACACACACACACACACACACACACACATATATATATATATATATATATATATATATACTACTGTACGTAAATTGTATGCATGCATGAAATAAATTTCATTATTTTTTTAAAATAATAATTAATCTCGCTAAGTTATTTACATTGTGTATATTCAGTCTAATATCCTCGTCATTGTGTTATTATAACGACGTTCCGGCTGCTATGCCCTTTGGCATTCTTCTGGTATCTGTCGATTCAGGCAGCCTTCCTAGACGTTTGTTTTGAATCCTTTATTTAATCTAGAGGGAAACTGTTCTCGTTCCGCTGTTCATGTTTAGGGATATCTTTTCTTTGTTTTTTAGCAGTGTTCAATTATTGCTCACCCTATTTCCACTAAGTATATGTCTGTACTACCCAGTTCAGGGATAGAACTCACAATTGCTATGCTACCAATTTCCGAACTAATGCTTTTATCCTTTAGATTAGTGAAAATAAATCTCCTTAAGGCAATCAGGCGAACATTATCTTGAAAATGTCTGAGAATTTCATTCTCTTTGAAATCAATATTTTACTTTTATATCAACATTTCTATTTTTTTTATACTTTTCAAGTCGCACTTTAGAATATTATACCAGGACGTGAAGCTTCCATTTTGGATTGCCAATAGCGAATGACGCCGTTAGGATGTTTTGATTTCGATACGAAACAGTCAAAATCTTCTGAGATGTAACAAGACTTTTGATTCTGCCTCAATCAGTGATTCAGTTGTTTCAGTAAAATCATAATCAAATATTGGTTCAGTGAATGAAATCAAGAGACATAAACTTTGTGAATTATAAAAAAGGAAAAGAAAATAATTCTAGCGGAAGAAGAATCTATGTTAGCAATCCATATTTGTGAAAGAAATGCTAATTAATAGAGTTTGAAAAGAAACAGTAAAAATATCTACAGTTGAAAAGAATAGAAGCATAAACACATCAGAATAAAGTGTAAAAAGTAAAATGAGGAACCGTGAAAATATTTGAGGAGGTGGTTATATCTGGGCTTGAAAAGATTAACACTAACAAAAATATTAAATGAGAAATGGGGGGAAAGAGGGATGAAAAATGAAAACAAGGAAATAGAACGAAATCATAGATAAGAAAAATGAAGAGTAATAAGGCAAATGGAAAATAGTCTTACAAACAAATAGAAGAAATAATTTATTAGTCTAGAAACATTTTAACTATCTGTATCTGTAAGAGAGCGGAGAGCAAAAAGAATAAAAAAATTATAGTAGTAGAAATAGAAGAGATACTGATACTGAATATTAAAAAAAATACCTTAAGAAAATGTTTTCGACAGTGAAAAGAAGATAATTCCAATATATAAAGAGAGAGAGAGAGAGAGAGAGAATGTCGTTAGCTTGAGGATTATCTGTCAAAAATAGGAGTGGGGAAAAAAGAGATTGTAGATCTACGAAGCAACGTTGTTGGGGCTGGTTACCCTGTAGCCTCTACCGAGGACAAAGTCCGTGCGTGTGTCTTAATATTTTGATCCAATCCGTTGTCATCTCTTATAAGCAGGTCTCGCTCATAACCCTTGCTGCTTGTCAGCCTAGATAAAGCTTGGCCTAGCCTTACTGTGCGTGTCTTGCAATCTGCTTCGACGTCACAATTTCGTTGATTTTCTCTGCGGTTGGCAAAAACCACCAGAAGCCCACAATTCTTCTACCACCACGCCAAGGGCGTAAGCATTCTTTTTTTTATTCCCCATCATTTCGAACATTACAGAATCCTGTATACCTTTTGCGTGCACATTCATATTCATGTCTGTCATGACGTTGTTTGGACCTACCATGGTAACCCGACCCAAACCAAGGAGGATCAAGAAAGAAATGTTTTGTTATTTTAAATCAGGTATTAAGAATATAGGGAAACACACATCTTAGAAAGCCAACATGAGACAAAACAACTAAACAAATGAGCAGACCATTAGCTTCATGCATGCGCATAGTATCAAGTTGATTCATATGACGTGTACACTTTTTATTTTGACGATTTCTCTTTTTATTACGTACATCTTTCAGGCTCTACAATGTTACGTTCATACACGCATTTACACGTTATTTGTTATTGATATGGAGTTACACAATTTAAGAGTAATGCTTCATGTATTAAAACATGAATCATATGTTAATTGAAGCATTTATCTTTAAACAAACACATAAGCATATATACAAACATGGATCAATAAATGCATAGCTTCATACAATTATTGACTGAATATTTATCAAAAAGTTTCGTTGTATAATGTACAATCTATGGGGTTGACCAATAAGCGTTGGATTAATTGCACTGGTAAGAAAAGCGTCGATGTTGCAAAATAACCATTTGTTATACAAAATACATTTTCATCATAAGGCTACGAACTTGTTTATGTACCTATGTATATTACACAATATATATTAAAACTTTCTGTATGCGTATGTGAGTGAACAACTGTAATATTCTAGGTATAAATTTTGTGTAATTTTATGTATATTCGTTACTATACTTTTATTTGATAGAATATGCATCTAGGAACCTAAACAGTTGATTATATAAGATGCATAGCTGTGGTTACAGCTTTCATTTACATTCTACTGATTATTCGGCAGTATTATGTGTAAAATCCACATGAGAATAAAAATAAACTGACCGAACATGACTGATTTCCCTAAACAGCGTAGATAGCGCAAAAAAAAAAAAAACAAGAAAAAAACAAAAAACAAACAAAATAAAAAACAAAACAAAATGAAATCGAAAAAACATCATAATCCGTTGTTTATCAACGTAATTTTTCTTTATAACAAATGAATAAATAATAAACATCTGTACATGCTGATCTGCACACACAAATACGTACGCAAGTACAAAGTACACTTTGCCTTCATTTTCACATCTCGTTTCTTTGTCTTTCTGTGTACGTTCCAGAATGACACCAGCAAGGATTTGTTTTACTGTTTCAGTTGTCGAATTTGTCGATGTTTAATTGCTTGATAAATCCAACTTTAAACACATCTATACACTTTCTGGAGCAAATGAAAAGAACACTTATATTAACTAATAGAAAATCCCTCTTCATTAGATAATTGGATTACATAGTTTTGCTATATGGGGACGTAGTTCAGGACGAAAAATTAATACAGCGTTTTATTTGTTGACTAACAAGAAGACAGAGAAATATATTCAAAGTTAATCCTATTCTTAGTCGTCAAAATACATAAATATGTGTTATTTTGCCTTTTCTCTTCAGAAGGCCACAGGCTCTCCCTCTAATGGCGTCAGAGACCTACATTTTCTTAACCTCTCACCTACTCTTTCGAGCTGCGTTTATTGATTCTCTTTCTTCCTCTTGCCTCGTCATCAACGAATGGAATATAGAGCCACGAATCGTCTGTCTAAACCAGGGGTCGGCAAAGTGGTCGATATCGACCCCTGGGGGTCGATGGGGCTATCCAAGGGGTTGATAATTGTCTAGGGGTCGATAGACTCCTCAAACGAGTTTTCAATTATAAAAGTATTCATAAAAAAGGATCACCTTTACTTTTGATTTTGTAATCGCTCGCAGTATCTTTATTTTTCCCTTTAGGCCTACATGTATGATGGTGTACTCGTTCACAGTGGCATCAATCCTCCTCGTTGTCATATGTAGGGACCCCAATTTTCCACGATCACGGAATCGCGGACGGAATCGCGGAATTGTTGATTTGAAACGGACTCCCATTTGTTTATGTAATCATTTTCCATGTTAAATTAATCATTTCCTTTTTTTTTTAAAATATAAATACTTAAAAACTGCCTCTTGTGTTTTTGCAAATATTCTTATAAATAAATAAAACATGAACTTGTTATTTTTTTCAATTTTATTCCTTATAAATATTTCCCATTTTTTACCTTTTAAGACCTAAAAGAAGAATTTTAAAATTCAGTTTCTGCACTCGTACAAAAAAAATAAAATAAAATCCTAGATTATAAAAAAAAAACGTTAAGAAACTGTAGCAAAGCAGATCAAAGTCAGTTAGAACCCAACCCAATACACTGTCTCTGTCTCACTGATTAAGCGGAAGTGGGATTTATAGACAATAATTTTAACTTAAAAAGAATGAAAGAAGGAAAAAGAGCAAGATCAAAGAGATACATTTTTAACAATTTGTTTCTTTGGTTTCATTTTATAACTTGTTATTTTTATGAAATGCTACATTTCTCTTTTACAATTCAGAAATATAGAAAAAGTTTTTTTTTCTTTCTACATCAGACTACAGTCTAAAATTGACACAGGCACATTGCAATTCTCTCTTGATTTCTTTCATCAAAATGGCTGAATCAAATCTACCCACAAGTTCAAAAATTTTATCTGCTTCTCCAATACAAAACTAACAAGGTGTTGCCGGTCTTCAGTGAATACGCGCGCCACCGAGAAAACACACTTTGAATCAATCAATGCGTTTACTTGCTCAGTCTGGCTGTCGCTTGCTTCTCCCTAATCATGAGCCAATCAGAAAGCGTGACGCACGCGAAGTCTACACGTGATAGTAAGAAAAAATGTCGACAGTATTCGCAAGAATATCTAAAATTTGGATTTATACTATCATTTACTAATGAAACTTTCTGCCTTTTATGTAAGAAGACTTTTAGTAACGATACTATGAAACCTGCAAAGATGAAAGATCACCTTGAAAGAATTTACTGTGACAAGAAGAACAAGGATCTTGATTTTTTTAAGGAGTTAAAAGCGATCACAAAACGACCAACTTTAAAAAGATTTATTAAAGCACTTGCCACTGTTGGTTATGATGGACTGAAAGCATCTTACAATATTGCTCTCAACATAGCACAAAAAGGAAAACCACATACCATTGGTAAGGAGATTATTATACCAGCTATTAAAAATGTGTGTGAAATTGTTCTGAAGCAAGACTCTGAACGTATTTCAAAATGTGTATCGTTGAGTGCAAAGAGAGTGAGCCGGCGAATTGATGAGATGAGTGACTATGTGGAGAAAACTTTGGGGTCAGAGCTGCAACATTCCAAATTTTCCATTAAACTCGATGAGTCAACATTCGGCAGTTCAAATATTCTCATGGCCTATGTGAGATACAAAAGTCTGAGTCTAAAGTGTATCATTGACGAGTTTTTGTTTGCCAAGTACCTCAGAGCTGATTCAAAAGGTGAGGCAATTTTGCGATGCCTAGAGGATTACTTGAATAAACTGAATGTTCCTATTGAAAATATTACTGCAGTGGCTACCGACGGAGCACCAGCAATGATTGGTCGTTACAGAGGATTTGCATCCTTGCTGAAAGGAAAGGTTCCCGGTGTGCGAACTATTCACTGTGTATTACACAGTGACCATTTATTAGCTAAGAATTTAAGTAGCGAACTGTATGCTGCTTTAAAAGTATTTATTAGGTCAGTGAATAAGATTAAAGCACATCCTCTAAGTTCGCGACTGTTTGCAATGTTGTGCGAAAAAATGACGAAACGTATAACCAACTTATTTTACATACAGAAGTGAGATGGTTGTCGCGAAGGCAATCCTTGCAAAGACTTGTTGACTTGTACAACTCAACTGTTGAATTTCTCACGGATGTGGATGGATCACTATGTGACGAATTGATAAAATGTAAAAATCATTCAAAATTTAATGAACTACAGAGACGTTTGCAAGGCACAGAAACTACAATCATTCAATCTTGAACAATCTTAATAGGCTTTCAAACCAAGATTTTTTTTTTAATCATTTCACCCCGAGCAAGGCAGAAACGCCACTGATGTGCAGGGGGTTACATAAATGTAAAAAGATTAATTAGAAAAGAGTGAGGAGTACAAGCTAGTTAGAAAGGAACAATAGAAAGCTGAGAAAGCAGGTGCGATGACATACATAGGTGGAGAGAAAGGGAAGGTTATACAGGGGAGGGGAGAGAGCTAGAGTCCAGTGGTTAGTAGATGAGTATTAACTTTGCATTTAAATTTCTGGAGGTTGTAGCCGTCAGGAAAGCAAGAATACGGGAGTGAGTTCCACAGTCGGGAAGTGCGAGAGAGGAAGCTGCAGGAGTAGAATTGTCGTCTGCATTTGGCTAACCTGACTGTGAATGGGTGGGACCCAGTTGCCAGTCTGGTTGCACGGGTAAACACCTGTTGAGGAGGCATCAGTGACTTAAGGTCATCCGAGCAGAAGCCAGGAAAGTATTTCTAGAAGAGACAGAGGGAGGCCACATTTCAACGATGGGAAAGTGGCTGCAGTCGAGTCGCCAGATCAGTACCTATCACATTACAGACTCTCCTTTGGAGCTTGTCAAGAACACTGAGGAGAACGGCAGGGGCACCTGACCATAAATGGCAGCAGTACTCCATACACGGACGGATGGTTGAGTTGTATATATGCAGGATGGATTCAGGTGGAAAAAACATCCTGCATCGACATAGTGACCCAATCTTCTTAGCAGTAGATTTTGCTATGGATTCAATATAGTGGTTCCATTTGAGGTCTGAGGACAGGGTAAGTCCGAGGAGCCGTAGTGTATTACTCTCCGGGAGAATCACCTGGTCCATGCGTATGGGAGGCAGAAGAGGTTGCCTGTAATGGTTGACAGACAACAGCTTGGTCTTAGAGGAATTGAAGTTGACAAGCCACTTCTTGCCCCAGTTCACCACAGAGTGTAGATCCCGCTCAAGGTCAGCAGCGAGATTATGTCTGTCCGCCACGACAGGTTTCTTACTGGAGCGGGAGTATATTGTAGTGTCATCTGCGTAGATGCCTACTTGGGACTTGATCTCATCTGGGAGGTCGTTGATGAAAATAAGGAAGAGAGTCGGGCCCAGGATAGAGTCCTGTGAGACACCAGCATTCGTGCTGTAGGACGAAGAGGCACGCCCATTCAGAACGACCTTCATTTTGCGGTTATTTAAGAAAGATTGGATTAGGTCAAGCAGGCGACCAGTAATACCATAACCACGTAGTTTGCATAGGAGGCCAGGGTGCCAAACCCTTCGAAAGCCTTGGAGATGTCCAGAGCAACCGCGCAGGCCTCGTCAGATTCATCAAGGGCCTGTAGCATGTACTCCGTTACAGTTGTTAGCAGGTCGGCCGTGGACCTGTCAAAGCGGAACCATATTGCCTGTCGGAGAACAGTTTGTGGGCGGTGAGATGATAAACTAGGCATATTTAAATCTTTATTGGCTCGCAGAGATTTCAGCTACTTTTCAAACTTACGACAACTGGAAGATGAGGAAAAAGACAAAAAATTCAGATTGTGTGGTGGAGATATACATTAATCATCTAGAAAAATTAAAGGAAGACTTTAAAGTACGTTTCAAGGATTTGGATTAAATGCATGTACCTGACTAGATTGTAACACCTTTTGATTTGAAGATGGAGAATTCAGACATTGAATTTTACTTGCAAGAGGAGCTCATTATAAATGTGCGGACATCGAAGCTAAATCCTTGTTTAAAGGCCCTACTCTCTGTGAGTATTGGAGCAATGTGAATACTAATTATAAGTACCCAAAATTTAGTTCAGCCATTGAAGCTTTTTATTGCATTCCCAAGTTCATATATAATTGAAGCAGGTTTTAGCCATGCAAATTCAATTTTAAAAAAGGAGAGAAATAGAATAAACCTGGAAGAGCGTGATGACTTACGTTTAAAGCTCACCAACATTCAACTCAATATTAGTGCATTGGCTTGTATTCATCAAACACATCCTTCCCATTAACCAATCCAAGGAAATCAATGTAAGTAATTTTACTATTTTTTATAAATTTCTTTGAATTTTTCTTGTTTTAAAGAAAGGGGTAAACGGAAATTAGGACGAATGATTACATATAATTCAGAAAATTCGTTACCAATAGCATTTATATTGTTACGAGAAGCCAAGTGCTATACAGGTAAAGGCACTTAAAAATGGCCTTATTGGGGAGTATAAGTATGATTTATTCACTTTGACCTTTGAATAGATAATTTTGAATAAATTTTACCCGTCATGTCAAGTATGGGTGATCAAAGTAATATACTTTTAAACCATGTTAAGAATGTACAAAAAGGTGAGCCTAAACAAAGGGAAGCCCACCAGGGCACGGCCAACAGATATATTTTGCATAATAGGAGTCGATATGAGATCAAGTACTCCATGAGGGAGTCGATGGCTTAAAATGTTTGCCGACCCCTGGTCTAGACATTCCAGAAAATCAGACAGCACACATATCTCACTCTATCACTTTCACCTTTCACTTTGATATTTCTTCTTCCTCAGCCGTCCGTCATAAAAAAAAGAAGAACAAATAATCAACATACAAACATTCACTACTATTTTGCACGCATTAAAGACATCAACTAGACTTTTCTTCAAAAACATTAACCCTTGAATTAAACAAAAAGTAACTTTTCCCCCTTTTTTTTAATCGTATCACCCCGAGCAAGGCGGTAACGCCACTGATGTGCAGGGGACTACGTAATAGTGAAAAGATTGGAAAAGATAAAGCCGGAAACGACATCCTAAATAGGGAACAAGGGATGAGCCTCTTAATCTGTTCAATAGACATGGGAGGTGTGTACCGGACGATAGATAGATCTATCTACTCCAATTGAAAAACAAAACAAAAACAAAGTGAGGAGATTGGAAAAGAGAAAGCTGGAAACCACATCCTAAACAGGGAACAAGGGATGAGCCTCTTAACCTGTTCAATAGACAAGGGAGGAGTGTGAACCGGGCGATAGATAGATCTGCCTACTCCTATTGAAAAAAAAAAAAACAGAAACAAAGTGAGAAGATTGGAAAAGATAAAGCCGGAAACCACATCCTAAACAGGGAACAAGGGATGAGCCTCTTAACCTGTTCAATAGACGTGGGTGGAGTGTGAACCGGGCGATAGATAGATCTATCTACTCAAATCTACATACCAATCTAGTAGCACACTTAAATTAATGTAGCCTGAACATTAGGGGAAATGTATGTGATTTAGGCGCGCGGCCGAATCATTAGAAGCTTTGCTTTCCGACCATGAGACGGGGATACAATTTTTACTATGATCAATTTCTCATAAATGATTTAGGAAGGCTAACCAGCGTGTGACACATTTGTAAGTACCGGAAAACCATACCATGTGTAGACCCAAAACTTATGACTGAAATTGGTTCTGTTAATACGAAGTCTCAAGTCATCGTAACGTAGCGTTTCAGTGACGAAAAACAATATCTGTCAATTTCAAATCACTTAAATGTGATGTCATCTTTAATGTCATGAATTAGATTTTCGACGTATAAGAGTTCAACGTCACAACTTTTTGAAACAAACAGTCAGATTACCTGCACATATTATTTTATTATAGTGGCAAAGGCGCTTGTAAAGAATTAACCACACTTTTTGGAAGAGCCGAATGCAGAGAAATGGGGCTCAATGTGCCACTAGGGCTACAAATGATTCTATCCAGTTTTTGAATTCAGACTTATTCTTCTCGTAGACCGGTTGCCATCCGAGGATATAGGACCCAGTTTGTCCTGCTAGGGATAATTACCTATAGATGGGGGAGAAATGGATTTATAGCTTTCACAAGAGTATTAACACGGAAGTGAATCTAATAAATTCGGCTGGAATTTGAATATATATATATTCAGGACAGAGAAATGAACACATCCTGGAGATCGATTAAGGCGTGAAACTGTATAAGACGCGATATCCATCTAGAAACATATTGAACAAAAGTTGGTGTTAAAATCGCGAATGTGTTCATCCGCGCAAATAATTGAAATGTTCTGACTTCCTGATTCAGTCGTGCGTTTCTCCATTTCGTTCTGAAATGACCCAATTCTGAATTTATTGACAGTATGAATAATTCGCTCAAAAGCACCAACCAGACAAAAAATCCATACTTTGATTACCACACACACACACACACACACACACACACACACACACACACACATATATATATATATATATATATATATATATATATAAATGTTGTGTGCCTGTATATGTGTGTTTAATATGAAAAAATAGTCCAAATTCATTCAAGTTTGTAATAAATAAAAATCAATACCTTTTAACTAAGTGATGTTTTTTTCTTTTTATAGCGGTAAAATGATTTCAAAATTAGCCCTTTGCGATAATATCGGTCTGATTTATGGGACATTTGAAAATACGATGTGAAAGTGTAGTCACTTTTCAGCATTTCCTTTATAAGCTTTCCCTGAATGAAAGATGAAAAAGTTTGGTTGGTTCGCAAAGTGGGCAATGAGTGGACTCGGAGAAAAAAAAAGAAGTAATCTCAATGGTTAGTTGAATGCCTTTCAAGTTTGTATATTACTGTGTTGTTGCGTTTGATTTTGTTCGTTTCACTGACCTCCTAACATTTACTCGTATGATGTCGGGATAAAATCAACAATTATTTGGACGATCGAAAAAAACAAAAAACAAACAAAACAAAACAATGAATTATCGTTGAAGAGGACTAGAAAGAGAAAAAGTAAGAAAATGGTGATGGAATTGCTTATGATGGAATTTTAGAAGATGAAGGCTAAAAAATTGCAGACATTTTGTCCGATCAAATAAGATTATGCTTGCTCATATAATAATAATATATTTTTATTATTATATAACACACTCTATAATAATAATATAATATTATATATCAAAATATAAATATATTATTTTGTAACAACAATATAAATAATAATATATTATATAATAATCATAGTCAAACAACATGAAAACAACATGAAAACAGAAAGAAAATATTCAATAATAAAAGAAGGCAGTAAATACAAACAAGATTTACATTTAGTAAATTCTGTAGAAAAGCAAAACAGAAGCCAAGAACCAACTATTGCGGCAAAAAATATGAAAATGAAAGCCAAAGATAAAGCTCTTGAACAGATGAAACAACGCTGGCAAGACAAACCTCTGCATGGTCAACATCCAGTACGTGCCAATAAATCCAATGTTGATAAAGTTAATATTCATCGATAGTTATGTGAATTTGGATTAAATTATGAGACTGAAGGCTTTATTCTTGCAGCGCAAGACCAAAGTCTTTTCACTAGGAACTTTCAGGCAAATATTATACATTTACACTAGGAACTTTCAGGCAAATATTATTATATGTGGATCCAAAATGCAGGTTCTGTGATAAATACTAAGAAACAATAGACCATCTAATCTCAGGATGTTCTGTACTTGCCCCAAATGAATATTAAAACCGTCACGATAGATTGGGGCAATATTTACATTGGACAATGTGCAAACCTACGAAATAGAAATAACCAAATAGTAAATGATAGCAGGCCATAAAACGGACGTGGAAATGTCATCTATAAATTGTGGAATACAGAAACGATATTTGGAGTTTTAATTAGAGGAAAATCTCTTCTGAAATCTTGCTCGATAAGACTGAAATGGAATAACTATACAACTTTCAATCAAACACAAAATGTTAAAATTATGATGTCAGATTTCAGCAGAGATGACTAAAGAACAAATAACGAATGTAAGGAGATTCGTCATTCAATACTGAAAATGGTGCTGTAGATTTAAGAACAATTCTTGCCGAATCTCGAAGAATAACTAAAAGATATCTGATTTGTAAATGCATTAAATGACATTGATTAGATGCTATAACTTGCTACTAACGGTTATAATATTATGTCTTGACTAACTCTAACGAACACTCTATCAGAACGTTGGATATTTATCCAAGGCTTCCCCACTGAGATGTGACACACGTTCGGATTTAACTTGGGATTTCTGAGCGCGTACATTCGGACAAAACTTCACCTAATTCCGTATATGCGGGATCTAGTTTTTGTATATTTCTCCCCAGCAAAACCTCTGTCCTTAGTCAGCCATGTCTGAATCCCACCCCGCCTGAAGAGAGTGAGTTCGAAAATCCCGAGTTCAAGTATTTACCCCATTTTTCCCCATTGTGACGAAATGTTACACAATGTCAGAATTTAGGTGGGTTTCCCGAGCGGGTACACTCAGACAATGATCAAAAAGATTGCCGGATCGGGCACGATGCTTGTCAATTCACCGCCCAATCTCTGTCCGTAGACGGAGACTTGACTGAGTTGAATACTGCAAGAAAACTGAGAATTTTTTCTATCTTTCACACAGTCTCTCTGCGTAAACTGAGCCCCGACTGAGTAGTTATTTCCCCGAAGACAAAGCGCTTAAGTTCTCGTGTAACTATGAGTATTTACCTAAAGTTACCCCATTGTGACGAGATGCAACACAATGCCAGGTTTAACAAAGGGTGTACACTCGGGCCAAGAATAAAAATCTATCCAGCCTTCACATACGCAGGATTGGGCAATATTCCTGTCTATTCTTCTTAGCCGAATTACAGTCCGTAGACAGAGTCCATACTGAATCGAACACAGCCCAAAGACAGAGCTTGACTGACTGTTTAGAGTTCCCGCTGTAGTTTGGGTAGTTACCCAAGTCCACCTAACTGAGACTGTATGTGGCACAAGATCAATTTTTAACGTTGAGTTTCTGAGTGCGTACACTCGGGCAAATTTTCCCAGGCCACGCATAGGCGGAATCAAGTTTATTTTTCCAAAGCCAAGCTCTGCCTGTAGATATAGCCTCGTCTGAGTCTCCTTCTATTCGAAGATAAACTCCGACAAGCGCTTTTCCTCTTATTTGATTTGACCGAATTCCGAATCCCGTCTGGGTCTTTCTATTCTGGAAGGCAAAAATCTTTACCGAGAGTTTTGAGTTCGAGCAGAACCCTTGTTACTTCTTAGAGATCCCCACTGAGACGGGATGTGACACAATGTTTAGCTTTATGTGGGGAACCCGCACGTGTTAAGGGTAAAAATTTGCCAAACTTTCGTATACGTGAGTTCGCGCACGAAGCCTGTCTGTCTTTTTTAGCAGAGTCTCTGTCCGTTGAGTCGAACTTTGCCTAAAGAGATATAACTTTTCTGACAGCATAGAGTTCGAGTATACCTCTTGGTATTTACATTCACACCACCTCTGATACGGGATTTAACACAAGGTCGCACTTTGCGTGATGAACTCGAGCGCGGAAACTCAGGCTAAGACACCTGAAGACAGAGAGCATGGTGTTTGAGCGGAACTCTATTTATCTGCCTCCCCATTAAGGCCCAATCCTGCACAAGGTCATTTTATTGCGGGAATTCCGAGATCTTAAGCCCGGGTAAAAATTTTCCGTAGACTCTGCCCAATTCAGAGTTGGGTACCTGTCTAATTTCTCCCCAGACGAGACTTTGCACTTCGGCTGAGTTTCGTCTGGGTTTCTCTCCACCCGGAGGCAGAGAATTTGATGTTGGAATTCGAGTAGAACGCTGAATTTGGAGTTCTTTATTTAATGCGGCTACATATTTTTTACGAGAGATGTCTTATTTTTATGAGAGATGTCTTACTTTTTATGACAGGTGTCTTATTTACTGCACAACAATAGAGAAATTGAAACATTCTTACAGATGGATCAAGAAAATTCCGTACGAAACTGTTATATAAGTATCAAATGTCAGTTATATGAAAATAGTGGGAATGGAAGGAAGTATTTGGTGAAAAGATGAAAATACCCGAAAAAATGGTAATAGTATTAATTTTCATATATTTTAATGCATTTATATTATTGAAATTTACAACAATTTTCTTAATATTTTAAAAGGCAACCAGAATGTTGTTACCATGATGATGTGAATCTTTTCACGAATCCCATTCGGTCCTAATCTGAGTTTTTAGTTAATATTTTTTATCTCTTTCTTTGATTCGTTTCTCACCAGTCCCGCATTAATCATCCATTTCGTTCTTGTAGCAATGCTTCGATCAGTCCTCATATTTTTTTTTGACTGTTGTGCATATTTTTGCAAATCCTTCTTGAAAATTTCGAACACTGTCCTCGGTGCTAATAATTTCTCTTTCTTTTTATATGTGCTTTTTCTGTGTTATCATTGAGGCGTGGTTAATAACTTACTGATCTGTTTATTCATTAATTTGAGTTCTTCCAACTGAGAATGTCATGTGTACGGCACTGCCAATATTGTCCATTTGTACATCTCTTTAATTTCCTACGTTTTAGCTTTTTGTCTGATATATTTTGCCTTCTGATATACTCTTAACATAATTTCCATTATCATAATGGAAAACTGGCGAAAGAAAGTTAATAATACGTACACTATTGATAATTGTTTTTGTAGTGTTATTAGTAGTATCATTAGTAATAACAATGTTAGAATGTTATAAGAATGAAGCTGGTATTACCTAATCTTAACGTTATATGGTGCGTTGGTGTGAGAGGAAAGATGGTAACAATATTGATAATATGGTTGATGCTGGTTTTTAAGCTAGACTCGTAAAATATTTTATGAAAAATTTTGAGAACATTATTATTTCTGAGTTAAATTACTTCATTTCATATATAATTAATTCCAGTTTAAAACATTGATTTTCTGCCATAAACTAATGCAAAATGTTTAAAAAATAACATTTTCCCCAGTTTCATTATATTGATACTTTTTCAAAAATCTATTCTATCATTTATCTGCTCCTCTTTGTGATTTGGCTCTTCCCACTTTCCCTGTCGAGCTTCAACGCTCTATTCTCTCTTCCCGAGTTTCCTTGATTCACTCGCAACACGCCAACTGCATCAAGCGAAAAGGTTATATAATAATGTCATTGGTGGGTTGGCTCGTTTGTGCTATCTCTGCGCCCAAATGTCAAATGTGTTATGCGTGTCAGAATCTCATAGCGCGAGAAAAAAGCTCCACCCTCACCGGGTGACCTGGTCCCAAGGTGACCAGCAAAAGGTTTCGATTCATTTTTGCGGATGGAAAAGAGCTTAACTAGTAAAAGCTGACATTTCAACACTGTTAGCGTCAACAAAATTTCTTTCAGGGCATCTAAATGTGAATAAGTACATTTTTCCTAATATATATGTACGTATACAGATATAAATCCATAGCCATGCTTAAATATATATATATATATATATATATATATATATATATGAAAATATAGACATTCTCTTTATGTGCGAATAAGAACGGATGTAATTATAAATATAAGTTTCTGAATGTGCCGACTGATATCCAAGCTTTTATAATTATATCATTAACCGTAAATGTCTCTCCTATCACTTTATCCTTTTTTCGCACTTGCTCAGTCTCTCTCTTTGTCTCATATATATATATATATATATATATATATAATCGCTATATAATGTGCATATATAAAACGAATTAAAAAAACATCCTAAACTAATATTTTCACCGCTGCGTTGACGAGATATTTATATTAACTAAAAATGTGGATAAAGTTAGGAAGTTGAAAACAATTTTTGTGAATAACTAAGTTGTTAACTTCGCATACGGACTAAACATTAATAAGAGAATCCGTTTTTGGGCGTGTAAATAATTTCATTTCTAATAACAACCATGTGAAACTCTTGAAGTGAACTACAATAAAGAATGCCGCCAAAGATGCAAAATAGCCGTTATATACAACTTATGAAAGCGCAGTTAATATCCTCTTAACTTACAAAAATATAAAACGAACTTAAATTTTTAAACATAACGTTAATTAACAAATGTTTCTCTACTCAAGTAATACATAAACATATTACACTAAACTATTTTATTTTATTTTTTTTCAATTGGAGTAGATAGACTAAACTATCGCCCAGTTCACACTCCACCCACGTCTATTGAACAGGTGAAGAGGCTCATCTCTTGTTCTCTGTTTAGGATATGGTTTCCGGTTTTTCTCTTTTCCAATCTTTTCACTCTTTATTTTATTTTATTTTTTTTTCAATTGGAGTAGATAGACTAAACTATCGCCCGGTTCACACTTCACCCACGTCTATTGAACAGGTGAAGAGGCTCATCCCTTGTTTCCTGTTTAGGATGTGGTTTCCGGTTTTTCTCTTTTCCAATCTTTTCACTATTACGTAGCCCCCTGCGCATCAGTGGCGTTTTCGCCTTGCTTGGAGTGATATGATTAAAAAAAAAAAAACTAACCTTAAGCAGTCCAGGTCGGTGCAAAAGATTTTGCCGGTTTGTAAAAGGGGCATTTTAAATCATGTTTATTTATTTTATGCATATTGTTATTACTTAAATATATCTCTATGATTAATAACATTTTCTTTTAGATTATTAAAGCAACATTCATATTTTTCTGCAATATTCTCATGCATGTTCTCCACAGAACCTGCGACAACGTGGTTCTTATTGCGAATCTTTGATTTCACGACACCTTCAGACACCATTTTTGGGTAGGCTTGTCACAGGTGATGAGAAGTGCCATATTCATATACTCCTGTATTAGCTCTCTCGGATTATCACTTATTTCGAGGATTACAAAACCATTTAAATGACCATAGGTTAACATCACCAGAGGAGATTCATATTCAGATCAAAACCTAAAGAATTTTATAAGCGAGGCATTTATAAGCTCGTTGACAGATGAAATCAAGTTACAGAGAGCAAAGGTCGTTATTGTTATGAATAAAGATTTTCAAAAACGCACAGTTTTTCATTTTCAAGATGAAATGTTAAATCAGCAAAAATTTTACACCGACCAGATAACTCGAATATGCTTTGAATTTTGTGAAATTTTCACCGATTAATTTAGACGTCAAAACAAAGCTTGAGTTAAATTTTGAATAATTTTTCTATCTCTAACGTGAACATTTCCTCACCAAATAACTTTTTGTTTTTCAGCATTCGTTAGATCTTTTCTATTATCCATAGTTCGATATATATTATAGAAAAATAGTTGTTTTATTATATTTCAAAGAATTTAAACTAATATTAGAATGCAGTTTTATATTAACTTCATTAACTTGAATAAAGCTAACTAAAAGATTATCCAAGCTTTGTTTTTTCGTCTAAACTAACAGTTTAAAATGTGACAAAATTATTCGAACCAAATTTGAGTTATTGAGTTTTATGTGATTCTCATAATAACTTCCGACGGATCGTAGATAAAAAGTTATCAGAAACTTCAAACATCGCTGTTACTAAGTTCTAGGAGAGCAAATTATTGAGCGTTCATGAAATCACGTTTTCCACTGACATGAAATGAAGTGATTAAATTGCTAGGTTTACTTTTAGGTAAGTTCATATATTGTGTCGTGCCAGACATTTCTTCTCTCTAGAATCCATCTTACGCACTTATAAAATTTACTATTGATTAATGCATTGAAAATTGCTGCCATTTCTGATCTGGTTCTCTTGCGTCGTGGCGCAGTGGATATCAGCACGGAACGAGAAATCAGGGAGCCAAGTTCGAATTCCAGTTAAATTCCTTGCATTCACTAACGCGCAAATACCCTTGAGAAAGGTATTAATCCGTCTCTTCCTTCCAGTTATAGGTTGAATAACAGGACAATTTAGGTTCTATATTCTTGAATGATAACCAGTCTACTGCAGAAAGTAATGGCAATCTACTGCGGTATAATCATCTGCCCAGTCAATCACGTTTTTTTTCGAGACATGAACGCCCAAGCATCTATCACGTATGACATTTAACTGACTCTCTTGTTATACAGGGTGTCCATAAAGTAACATTATAAGCATTTATTGCTCAGAAGCCATACGACATTTTTTTTAATGTTTGTTGGGACGCCCGCGCCTATTCGGCTATAATGGACTATTCCATTACTATGTAAAGTAATGGTGGCATCTACGTAAGAGAGTGTGCCGAGCAGCCGATCGACAAGTCAGTCGTAGACTTCCGGTGACGACCCGGAAGTACCCATTACTCATACTACGTCTTACGACGGTTGAGACGATTAATCCTTATTCTTGTATTGGATACTAATAACCTTTGTAAATACTATTTTCACGGAATACAACAATTAACCTATTCCTGTTGTTGAGTTATTTATTCTTACTCACGACATAACAATGTTGTACATATTTTCAAATTTACTTTACACTTAATTCTGACACTTCTGAATGCATATTTGCCTGAAAGATAGATTGGTCGTGACGGACCACATCTCTCTCCTAATCTTACTCCCCCGGATTTTCTCCTTTCAGGGTACGTCAAGGATCGTGTTTAACAGACTCGTGTTCATGATCTTGCCACACTTCGTAGACGCATTGTTGAAGTTGTCCAAACATTTGACGTTGATATGCTGCAGCGCGTATGGCATTAAATAGAATATCGCCTTGACATTGAGAGGGCAACTAGAGGTGTACATGTGGAATGTAGTCAATCCACATCTGTCCTCCTTATATTCATCATATTTACTTCTTACTACTTCCTCATACATTTATATCACACACCTCATTCGGTAATCCTCTAGTGACTTTAGGGGATGTACAACATTTTCTTTTATAAGCGTTTCACCCCGAGTAAGGCATGTCACTGCCACTACTGCGCAGGGGGCTACATAGAGTGGAGAAAGGATGATTAAATATAGGAAATGTCAGAGGGTGAGTGATAGGCGGGTAGGGATACCGAGAATGAGGGTTGGGTAGATGAGAGTGTTCTGAGAATAACTGGGAGTTAGGGTGATAGGAGGTGTCTATTGACCGTACATTTAAACACCTGGAGATTGTAGCTGTCGAGAAAGCAGACTTGTGGAAGGGAGTTCCACAGGCGGGAAGCGCGAGAAAAGAAGCTATTGGAGTAGAATTTACGGTTACATCTTCTCTGTTTAACTGTAAAAGGGTGGGACCTAGTTGCTAATCTAGTATGTCGTGTAAATTCGTGCTTAGGCGGCGCCAGTGATCTAAGTTCATCGGAGCAGAAGCCATGAAAGTACTTGTAGAAGAGGCACAGGGAAGCCACATCACGCCGGTGAGAGAGTGGTTGCAGCCGGTCTGCCAAGTCAGTATCAACCCCGTTACAGATCCCCGTTTGTATTTTGTCAAGAAGCCTATTTTACAAAAAACCTGCAATACTCCATGTCATATGGCTTTTGAGCAATAAATTATTGTAAAATTACTGGAACTTTATGCACATATACTTCGAAATTCTCGACAAAATCAAAAGTAGGCGCTGTAATGTTATCGGTCCTGACACTATATCCTGATTTTTTCGCGGCTGTGACATGGCTTCTCCCTATAAATATTTTCGTGGCAATTGTTCGGAGGAACTTACCTCCATCATAACTTGACCGCATGAATTTACAAGTGTTCTACTAGATTGTCAATTTTGTTACATCTTTTTAATATTGAAATATCTGGATGTAACCGTAAGTTATATTCTAATAGTACATTTTCTCTAGTTTCACGATTCTTGTTTCTTGTTTCTCTGCCAACTATGATCTTCAAAAATTTAAATACAACATCAGTCATCATTTTCTATCTTCATGAATTGTGTTCTTTCATTGTCCTTTCTCCTCACTAAAGTTTTCTCATTCTCTTTCTTTCGCCTTGATTGGGATGAAGTGATAAAAAATCACTTCAGAAAGCCACTATTTTATATGAATTCCCTCACTCACTTGGAAATTGATAAAGTCAAACAATCTGGCATTAGCTTCAGAATTTCTATATTATTTCCCTGAATAACCTTCTTATTGGTAGTGTAATAGATAGGGGTTCGAAATGAGATGTCAGGATATAAAATAGATGAACAGTTGAAAAATATGTTTGAGAAATGATTATAAAATAGAAATTGAAGTAAAAATTACATTTCCTACAAGGATTCATTATTGGCGGTTACAATATTAGCAGAAGACATGCAGATGACACAGTTCTGATAGCAAACACGGAAAGAAAATTATAAAAGCTTATAAAGAAGATAATGAAGGAAAACGAGAAGAACGAACGAAACATAAACAGCAAGATGACAAAATGCATGGTCGTTAGCAAAAGGATGAAACCAAAATGCAAATTAAAATTCAGAATCACTACAATCAAGCATAAAAGAATTAAATATTTGGTAAATGTTCTAACAGTAGACGGAAAGTTTGACACACTGAGATATTCAAAGATGCATTCCAAAATCTAAGCAGAATATTATGAGACAGGAAAATATTGTTAGAAAAAGTACCGAACTTTTACGTGATATATGTTCTCCTGTATGGCAGTGAATGATGAACAATCTCCTGAAAGATAAGGAAGAGATATGATACAACAGAAATGTGGTTCTACAGAAGGATGTTGAGGGTATCACGGACAGAACAGGTTTTAGAGAAAATTGAAACAAAAAGGAAATTTATACTTACCATCAGGAAGTAATACTTGAAATTTCTGGAGCGCTTAGAAAATTTTATACTCACACGGCAGATTGAGGACAAGAGGGACAAAGGGAGACAACGCATAACATACTTGATGAGCTTGAATAAATGGATTACAGAACAAGACTTAGGAGAAAAGGCAAATTTTATTAAGCGTAACAGTGAATATAGAATTATGAAGAGCCATAATCGCCTACGTCCTGGTAATGGCATATAAAGAAGAACCAGTCAACAGTTTTTCTGAAAATGGTGATTTGATTTCATGTGATCTCCAGAGAAAGCAAGTAGATTACAACAGGCGTAAAATCTGTTTTTTTTAATCGTATCACCCCGAACAAGGCGGTAACGCCACTGATGTGCAGGTGGCTACGTAATAGTGAAAAGATTGGAAAAGAGAAAGCCGGAAACCACATCCTAAACAGGAAACAAGGGATGAGCCTCTTAACCTGTTCAATAGACGTGGGTGGAGTGTGAACCGGGCGATAGATAGATCTATCTACTCCAATTGAAAAAAAAAACAAAGTGAGAAGATTGGAAAAGAGAAAACCGGAAACCACACCCTAAACAGGAAACAAGGGATGAGCCTCTTAACCTGTTCAATAGACGTGGGTAGAGTGTGAACGGGGCGATAGATAGATCTATCTACTCCAATTGAAAAAAAAAAAACAAAGTGAGAAGATTGGAAAAGCGAAAGCCGGAAACCACATCCTAAACAGGAAACAGAGCACAAATAATCTGACTATTATTATCATACTGTTAATACTACTACTGCTACTAATAACAATAATATTGTCGCTAAATTACGGGTAGGAGATAAGATATAATTTACTATCACCCACGAGAGAAAGATAACAGTCGAAAAGGACATCAAATACTACTACTACTAGATATAACATATTTTAATGGGGATCTCCGATTGAGAGTGTTTACCCAGTATAATAAGGGCATACCATTCGTATAGGCATCATAGATAAATTCGCGCGTTAGTGTGACAGGTTATGATAAAATCAGCGCATAACTTTGTACGTGGGTCCCTGATTAGAAATATTTTCTGGTCGGTAACCAAGTCGACTCAGGTCTGCTCTCCGATTGTGAGTTCCAAATTATCTAGACGTTACTAGACTTGGTGACCCTAACTTTCAAACTTACAAAACAATTAACAACCCTCTCGATATCAGGCTTATGACGCTCCATCACTAGCCTTTCACAACAACAGAGCTGGACTGTGTGACAGCCCTTAGGGACCCTGCCTAAAGGGTTAATGTCAAGTAACTGATAAGCAGATCTGTGGTACTTAACGAGAGATTTACTCAATAATGTTTTAATTCACCCTAACAAAATATGAAAGTTTACATCTTTAACCAAATAAGTTCAGTAGACATTACAACCATTCTCTATATGTTATTATTTTGGATGTTAGTGGTCGAATGCAAAAGAATTAAAATTATAATTATCTCTGTGTAACAGGTAAATATTTGGACACCTCCTAAAGTATATAAACATATGCATTTAGTTACATATATATCTGTGCCTTTATAAACCTAAAGTTATTTATCTTAGTCTGACAGAAAACCACTCCAGAAAGGCGTCCAGTGGCATTTTACTCATGATTTTATCTGTGACAGCAGTCAGCTTGCTAAGTAATTTCTTAAGGCGTTTGCTTTATCTCTGCATAAATGTGCAGAAGGACTGTATGTGAAAATCTAGCAAAGAGTGACATCTACAGTTAATGATATAATTTAACAATGCTGTTGATGATGATGAGTAATATATAACGATAACGATGCTGTAAACGACGATGATGACAAAACTTGAAAACTAAAATAATTGAAGACTGTGAAGTGTGATAAGGAGAAAAAATGTGCTCACAAATTAAATGATCTTCATGACTAGAACAAGAAATCGAACTAACCGAAAAATAGTGAGATTCGTGGTGGGGTGGGATACCTTCTATTTCCTGTTCATCATATTTAAAAAATATTGGTGTGCGTGTTTAAACGTGTGAAAATGTCACCATGTGTTTAATTGTGCTTAAAAACCATTTTTTCTTGAGAATAAAAAATAAATAATGTATAAAGTAGTTATAGGAAAAACAAAAAACAAAAAAAATGCAAACAAAACAAAACAAAACAAAACAAACACGGACCGACAGATGAAAGGAAGGAAAAAAATTAAAAAGGATGGTGAAAAGACAAGAAGCGAACGGATGATTTCCTTTGCATATTGTTGTTGGATATAATAAGAAAATTTTGGTTAAAATGAAGAAAAAGATTGAAGATAAACTAATAAGAATCGATAGTTTGTGAATAAAGTGTTATTTCCTTGAAGAAGAAAAATATTTTTGAATTTTAATATAATTATTTTACTATCATTAAAATAATCTTAAAATCATTTGCATAAAAATGTGTATTGATGATTTTGAGTGCTCCTTCATGGAAACATATTCATACGTACAAAACTGATTCAGGATCGTACACACATATTTCACTTGCTTGGTTGTATAAAAATATTAACTCGTTATGAAATGGTAAGAAACTCGTATCCTAAATCATTTAGTTGACTATATAGCTTGACCAAATGATTAATTATCAATCTTAACAAAACTGCGTAACCGAAATCTTTCAAAAAGATATTTTCTAATGGCTATGTAACACCATTTTTTTTTTATAAAGGTAAATATTTGGGAGTTAGTTTCTAGGCAGTGATTAACTTATTTTTATCTAGTCAGCGAACTGGCAATATTTTTGTGAAAATGTTTAACGCATCGTTTCCAAAAAAGCTCAGAAAACATATTGAGTTTATAAAGGTCAAAATTCATAGACTGAATCGTTTTTACCAGATTTGATGTACTAAAATTAATTCGGAAATGAATTACCGAAAGAAAAACTTTACTTTTTTAAAAAATAAAATTAATCCTCTACAAAACTCGAGAGACACTCAATGTAGGAGACTCTTGAATGAGGTGTGTGATATGAATGTTATGAGGAAGTAGTAAGAAGTAAATATGATGAATATAAGGAGGACAAATGCGGATTGAATTGATTGAACGTATAAATACCTTCCTGTAGGAGTAAATTTATTTATTGAATATCTTCTACAATATATTTTTTATCGGATTAGGGGTTAGGAAATAATATTCTGCTAAAAATACCTAAAAAGAACTGTAAGTTAACGTTATCTAAATAAGATTTATAAAACAAATGCTTTTATTTTCAACGACAGTAGCCGAAGAAAAATTTTCTATTCAACGTTTAAAAAATTTGTGTTTTTACCAGAACATATTTAAAAGACTCATTTCAACTTATTTGTTTCTGAATGTTCTTCCAATTAAGCAATGTTTTAGGGACGAATCAAAGAAAAATCTCAAATGGTAAAATATTTTGATCATCTAAGATATTAATTTGCTTTGTGTCTGCAAAGCAGTTCTTACATGATTAAAATAGTCTCAACTTCTAAGTTTCTTTGAGGATTTGATGCTAGAATATTATGAGAAGATTTTTTAAAATTCTGCGATTATATGATGGGGTAATGTTGGCCCAGCACCATCCACAAGGACTTATAAAACTGAAATATGAGAGTTCGGTGGCAAGAATAAAATAGTTCATGATTTCTTAATCCATTTCCATGTAGTACAGTAAAGTGAATTATACGGTTAAAATATATTGATGCCATCTTTGAAAGTTTATAAAATGTCGTCAACGATTTTAGGTAAAGCACTCGATAAATCAATTTCCACAGAAATAAAAGAATCCAATTTTTCCAACTATTCAAACTATTACACTAGATTTATCCGTTTATTGTGTTCCTACAATGTATCTTTATTCCGTCTAATTTTTAAAGTAAGGGCGCACATGTATCATAAGGTCTACATTAATCAAGAGAAGGCAATTGTCATCAAACAAGTTAAGCGCATTTCCCTTATACAAGGTCCTATTCAATCATTCGGTAGCTCATTGAAGAATCTTTACGAGATTGATATAACATCGATAATTTTTGGCTGCCCAACATCTCATCGGCAGTTGTTGATTTCTTTCTCCTTTGAAAAACTACCAATAGGTACTCAGTACAAATTATGTGAGTGCTCTACAGTACCTGAAATTCCCTAGCCTGAGCTTTTGGATATAACAAATCTGACTGATAGAAATGACTTAGATCATATTTATCGATCATAATGTCGACATTCAGCTTAACGAAATAAAATATTCGAGTCCAGCTTGCCTGAGGATATAGCTTCGGTTTTGATATATGCATTTGTTACGAGACAGTTGCAGTAATTCTTTTCACATGTCAAGTCTTTCACTCATTAATGTATGCACAAAGGAGATCAAAGAATCCGCAGACAGGCAAGTAATCAACTAAATTTTAATCTTAAATCTCCACCGTATAAATTTCGTTTCGTATGATTAATATTCTCAAATGTATAATGTTCTGTCATTGTTGTTCATGTTAATATAACATTTAAATACTTGTTTTGCAAAGTTAATGCTTTTTTTATTATCAGGCTATTAACTCATTGATTTGACTACATATTCATATATTTTTCTATATGTATGCAAGTGACTTTATGCATAATATAGATATAACACTTAGATCGATGTTTGTATGCAGTGGAAAATGTGAAGGTTGACACATATGGATGAGTGTGTAGATTAAAAGTGTTTGTGTTTGTGTTTCAATGACGCCCAGTTCTAATTACGTCATCTCGCGTACGCTTTGGCGTCGAGAGGACCGAAAATTGCTAGGTGAAGTAAAGGTTACGGGATTTCCTCTTTTGAATTAAACATCAGACAAAACCCCTAGAAACGTTAGGCACTATACAGACATTGAATAAAATTTCTTTTCTAAACAATTAAAGTCATTTGTTCATTTGTATTTACTGATGAATATATAAAGTAGAGTATGAAAAGAAAACCCCAAAACTGATATATATATATATATATATATATATATATATATATATATATATATACTCGATTTCTTATCCTTTGTTTTTGCTTTGTTTACTGCTTATGTCTATATGATCGTCTGCATGTTTCTTTTTTAAATCTCAGTCTGTTTTCTGATCAAGAATGACTTATTTTTCTCTCTTCAACTTTTTAAAATTGTTTCAAAAGGATTTTTAATATTTTGTCCCCGTAGATTATGACACGGATATGTATTGTGGTGTAGTGAATATTGGCACTAAATAAGAAATTAGAGCACCAAGTTCAAATTCCAGTCAGATTCATTACATTAATTTCCACGCCGCAAATACTCTTGGGAAAGGTATGAATCCATTTCTTCTCCCCAAAAGCTATGGGTTTCATAGCAGAGCAGACAGTATCCTGTAGCCTTAATTGGTAACCAGTCTACCAGAGAAAGAATGAGACCTAATATGGGAAACTTATCTGTCAAGTCAGTCATGAATCAAATAACTGGTATTCAGGAGAATACATGCACATATGATATTGTAAGATTTTAAACATATTGACAAGGTGCATTTTATTATGACTATATTTTTGCTAAATACACATACATATGACTATCTAAAGACGCACACACACATACATATATATGTGTGTGCATTCGTGCATATTTGTATAGATATACACACAAATATGCATGCATGCATACATAGCTAGTTCACAACCGCAGAAAGTTTTACACTTAGCTGATTGATGCTTGCACATTTGCATGTACTCTAAGTTTAGTTAAATATTCTTTAGATGTATATATACACATAGTTGGATAAAAAAGTTGAAGATTGACACATAGCAATTAGATTCATTTTTGTGCAGTTTCGTTGCAAAATATAATTGCTGTTTCGAAATTAGCCTTCAGATGCACCTATACAGCAACTTCCATTTTTTAAAATAATCATTTCACCCTATGTAAGATAATACTGCCACTGGTGCGCAGGGGTTACAATGAGAGGAGCAGATGATAGAGGGAAAAGCATTATAGGCGATGTTGTAGAAAGGGTAAGAGAGAAGTGGGAGTCACGAGATGACAATTGACGTTCCATTTAATTTCTTGAAGATTGTAGCTATCAAGGAAATAAGTAAGAGGAAGGGATTCCCACAGTCGGAAAGTGCAAAGAAAGAAATTGCTAGAGTAGAATTGGCGGTTACATTTGCCCGTTTTGACGGTAAAGCGGTGGGACCTAGTTGCCATTCTAGTTGCACGGGTAAATAGATAAGGTGGGTCTCAAGGAAATAGAGCATCGAAGTGTTATACTAACTACAACTTATTACCTGCAAAACAGAAAGCACACACGCACACACATATTAATTAGCAATACATAATTTCTTACATATTAAGAACAGTTTGGAAGGAAGGTGTATGACAAAATGGGAAAGGTTTTCATGTGAATATAGGACTTAAACAAACCTAGTCCGATGAAGTCTTAAGGGACGAAAACTTTTTCCATTGTAACACACACACACACACACACACACACACACACACACAAAACATATATTTAATTTAACATTGAGTTCTCTCGAGTTCGTCTCTTTTGGAATTTACCCGGATTACATACCAAGGGTACTATGTTATATATATATATATACATATATATATATATATATATATATATATATATATATATATATATATTTTAACAATGTTGTAGAATACGTAGTTTTTTTTCCTACTGTTCATGCATTTACTTTTATAAAGAGTGCTATTTACAACGTAGAGCATTATATTGTAATGGTTGTTACAATGATTTATAAATTTATAGTATCACTACACAAACATTTTCGCGTTTCGAAGCTGCCATGTGCTTCTCATCAGGTGATAAGTTGAAAAAAATTAACGTTTGCATCATAGTATCGGCAAAAAATGCACAGTAAAAGTTACTAAGTCAAACAAAGGTTTTTACGTAAAATACACCAAAGTACGTTGGCAACTGAAAATCAAAATACAGAAAAAATATAAAGCATTTTGGGCTACTAAAATTTTCAGGATTACGTGATATAAATCCGTTGTGTAAAACACAACATTCAAAGAAAAAATATATAAAGAATATATACACTTTTAGAAAAGGTAAAAAATGTAGGATTTTATAAAAGAGTTGATGGAAATTGTAAAGCAACATCTAGAACAACAATACAGCTTGAACAAGGGCTTGAAAAATTCGAGGAATTGTTTAAAAAAGAGCGGAAAATGTTTTCAAGAAACATCAGTGACGCTTTCAGTGCATTTTCAGAGGAATCTATCGTGAAAGAGATAACAGTTTAACTAAAAGCACGAGGAAAATGTAAATTTTAGATAGGATTACCGCTGATACGAGAACATTTTCAAGAAGTAGTGCATAAATTGGTCGGATCAGAAAAAGTAAGACTGGTTTTACAGAAATAAAGCGATGTCAAACATACAAAGTTTATGAATTATATTCTACCAAAAAAGATAAGTGATTTAATATTTAATGAAACTGTGACGTTACTTTCGGAACTGTTCAGTCCGAAAACGTCATTATTCTATAAGAGATGGAAATGTATGAATTTACTGAAAAATGACGAGAATGACTTTACTACGTTTGAAAGTATTGTGAATAATCAGTGTGAGGAATTCAAATTGGCAGAACTAAACCCTGACAATTTCAAATGTTTAATACTATCAAGGTTTAGTATCAGTTAAAGACACAGAAATCAGGAGGCGGGTTCTAAATAATCTCGAAAACCAACCCAACTTAACTCTGCAAAACCTGGCAGAAGATTGTCAGAGATGTATAAACGTTTGGCAGGATGCCAAAAAATATTGTATTGAAATAAGCGTCGTGTCGCACATCAAAAAGTTGCGTTATAAAAATAAAATCGTGAAGAAGAAAAAAGACATTTCGCCAAACTTCTGCTACGCTTGTGGAGGAGTACATTTCTATAATGTCTGTCCATTTAAAAACAAGGAATGCTTACAACCAGTTTTCCAAAAAAAAAAAAAAAAGAAGGAAAAAAGTATTATACCATTTGAGGCAATCAAACAAACAAACGACAAACTTCATAGACTTGAAAAAAATTAGTGTTTTGTCCAAAGTCGAGAAAAGCGACGCCGATGTATATATTAAAAAACATCGGAGATATATGATTGTACGGATTTTAACCCGATTTACACAATGCTCTTAAAGATCATCATTACCCACTTCCATATTCAAATTCAAGTCGATGAAGAATGTTCAAATTTTTTTTACCATAAATACTCACAGAGGATTATATAAATTTAATCGTTTGCTGTTTTGCTGTTTAGCATTAAAAGCGTTCCAGCTATCTTCCAGCAGATCATGGACATGATGCTAAGTGGTCCCAACTTCGCAGTTGCATTCCTTGATATTTTGCTGGGACTTGAAGACATGGAAGAACACAAGAAAAATGCCTTTGAAGTGTTTAAAAGAATTCAGGACTAAGAATTCAAGCTAAGAGGCGAAAAGCGTGAATTCTTTAGGGACAAAATTAAATACCTGGGACAGATTATTGACAAGGATGGAAGAAGACCGGATCCAGCGTGTGCTAGTGCTATTAAGGACATGCCTTCTCATGAAAATGTCAGCGTTTTCTGAGTTTTCTGAGACTAGCTAACTATTACAGCATTTTTGTGAAAAAACATGCATATTTTGACAGCGCCGCTAGACAAACTTTTGCAGAAAGATTCAAAAGTAGTCCCGATGTCAGAGTACCAGGAGGCATTTAAAAAAAGTATTTTAACTACAGATTTATTTGTGGCACACTACGATTCTAAAAATTACTTGATCGTAGTAAGTGACGCGATTGCTTTTGGTATCGAAGATTGTATTGTGTATAAATTGTATGACGGCTTTATTAAACCGGTTGCACGTGCATCCAGGACAATTATTATAGCGAGAAAAATTATTAATTGCTTAAGAAGGAAAGTTTAGAGATTATCTTCTCCATTAAACTTCCACAGATTATATTTATGGGAGAAAATTTATATTGCAGACGGTTCATATACTGTTTTTAGCAATTTACGGTTAAAAAAATAAGCTATACCGACTCATACGGCTAACAAATTGCAATGATGGGGAACCAGTTTTTTTTAATTATTACTTTAGAATAGAGTTTTTGCCGTCGACTAAGCTAAGTCATGTGGACGGATTGTCCAGACTGGTTAAAATAAAACCTTCGATGATACAGTCATTGCTGCTCTACAATCGGAGGTAGAGATTAAAACTATTTTGTGCAATAC
This sequence comes from Ascarosepion bandense, assembly GCA_037127315.1. Classification (NCBI taxonomy): domain Eukaryota; kingdom Metazoa; phylum Mollusca; class Cephalopoda; order Sepiida; family Sepiidae; genus Ascarosepion; species Ascarosepion bandense. Next base: position 3,287,417 of record JBBBDQ010000191.1, read on the forward strand.
TTTGCGGGAACTACCTGTAATGTTGGAGGATATAAAAAAAACGTGCACTGGATAAAAAATTCATTATTGAGATGAAAAATATATTAAAAGACAAAAGTAAAAACTCTGAATTTTATTCAGTATGTGACAACGTTCTCATGTGACAACGTTCTCATGTGACAACGTTCTCATGTGCGACGAAAGAGCAGTGATGCCTCTAGCACCACAAAAAAATTTCCTGAAGAAATTTCATGCTGGACACCCTGATATATCCAGTATGAAGAGTGTAATCAGAAGCTATGTTTACTGGCGTAGCATGGATGAAGGCATAGAAACATTGGTGAAATAATGCAAAAACTGTCCTTTGGCGGCTAAGACACCACCAATTATGTTTAATCCATGGCCAGAAACTGACTACACATGGTCACGTCCTCATATATATTTCGCTGGTCTATTGAATGGATCATGTTATCTTATTGTCGTAGATTTTCGAAATGGCCGGAGATTGTCAGATGTAACAGATCAACCACAGAAGTAGAAAAACAGTTTTTACACAATCTGTTTGGAGTCCCTGATGTAATTGTTTCTGAAAATGGTGCACAATTTACATCTAGAGAATTCAAGAATGTTTGCAAGATGTTTGTGTCAAATCATATTACAATCGGTCTTTACTAAAAAGCAACGGCCAGGTAGAGCATTTCGTGCAGACTTTTAAAAGAGCTTAAAAATCCACAAATGCAGCAGTACAACAATTTCTGCAGATGTATAAAGTTACACCGAATAAAAACGCGCTTTAAACCGTGACTCCGTCAAAGATAATGTTTGCACGTAACATACGATCAGTCTTTGATAAACTGATTTCGGATAGGAATAAATATGAGCATACGGAAAGAAAAAACTGAGAACTTTTACAATATTGGTCAAAAGTTTTTTACCGCATGTATCGGTTGAATAAATGTTAAGGGACCAGAATTAGTGCACAAAAGACACTATAATCAAAATAAAAAAAGCATGAAGTTCAAGGGAAAAATATGTCAGATGATGTAGAACTTATGGATATTCATTTTAATACATTCGACGTGACCCTTCCCCAAAAGGCTCCTGAACTAGAGGTCTAGAAAAGGCGTAATAAGATGAGAAAAGATACGGAAAGAATTGACATCAACCTTAAAAAAAATATATATATATATTATCTCGGAAAACAGTCAATCTAAAAAGTTGGGGTGTGGTATACCTACCTGTATACAGGAATGGCATGTTCATATTCTTTTATATACGGGGATACTATTGAAGTAGTAGAGTAGAGTATTATGCTGAATAGCAGTTACTAGCAGTGTATCTACTTTATGCATCATGTGAGTCCGGTATTTATGATATACTATTATTTCCAACCTCCGGTGTAGTGATTACTCACGCAGTAACCTTTCACGGTTACAATAATATATATATACATTATATTTGATAAGAATTTCATCCCAAGCAAAGCAGGACCACCACTGGTAAGCAGGGGTTACAGTGGGAGAAAAACAAGGTTCAGGGTATATCAAAGAAAGGATAAAAATAGGAGGAAACCAAGGAGAAAGAAAATGGTAATTGACGTTGCATTTAAACTTTTGGAGATTTGAACTACCAGGGAAGCAAGCAAACGGCAGAGAGTTCCACAGATGAGAAGTGCGAGAAAAGAAACTATTAGAGCAGACGAGGTAGTCACATTTAACTATTTCAACGATAAAAGGGTGAGACCTTGATGCACGCGTAAATACCTATGGTCGAGGAATGGAGGATTATATTGCAGATCTTCATTTGGAATTTATCGAGAACCTTAAGATGAATAGCAGGAGCACCTATACATATATACACCCTTGTTCAAATCAATTCAAACAACTGCTTTAGTTTCTTTTCTTTTCCCCATAAGGTCAGTTTTGGACCCACTGGAGTTATAGGGTGTAATCGATTTCTATGTTTTCCTCAGATTAGGTTATTTCCAGTGGTGTGCAGTAATATGAATCTATTTTCGGGATGTATAATGAAATTTGTTTGGCTTTGAAAAATCTTGCGTCATTCATAATTGCATCCGATTTTTATCTCGCCCAGACAACATTGTCTCAACTTGCAATTAGTTATCCTATGGCCATTGTCAAAGGTGAACGTTAATCAAATGAAGCGTTCGAAAATTGTAACGTTGCAAGAATTCATTGGCAAAACCTACAAAGAAATCGCGGATATTGTTGGTGTCAGCCTTTCAACTTTCAGTTGTGCTATCAAGGCGATGAAACAAACTGGATCCATCAGTCCAAAACCTAAAGGAAAATACGGTCGGATGGTAAAAAAAAAACGCCCAAAGACGACATATACGTGATTAGGGAAAGTGTGAAAGGTCTTACGAAGATATTATTCGTTTTGTTTCAATGAATTAACACAAGCATCGAGAATGTAAAATTATATGTTTCTGTACAGAACACATTGTTATATAAAAACGCAGGGACAAGGTTTAAGATTTTCGACTGATAATAAACTGTTTCATTTATTCGAACGATTGTTTCTACTTTGATTATTTTAGATGATATTGTAGATACGATGTTTCAATTAAGTACCATTCGAGCTATTTTCACAATTTAATATCTTGGCTGGTACGAGATATGCATTAACTATTGCTTTATTCTATCCCAGTAAGTCAGTTTGTGGCACATTTCAGCTGAAGCAGGGTATTTTAATACTTCATCCAGGGACTGAACTCTCGATTACGAGATAACAGCAACACTTGATTAATCAAGATCTATATTGACTACGCTCCTATCCTGAAATGCCATTTGGAGCTTTTAAATTCAAACACCAAATAAACTTGGCATTTCTGTTTAGCATGTAGGATTCGTACCATTTTCTTGATAATATATATTTTAGCCATGAAAAATGGATAATATAAATGGTTACAATGATCATAATAATATGTAATATATTAATGATGTCAGTTATATATATATATATATATATATATATATATATATATATATATATATATTAATGATGTCAGTTTATTAATAATTAATCGTGTTAAAAAACAAAATTAACTAAATTAATGTAAGAGTATTTTTCGTTTTGCATCTTTATAGGATTTGAAGTAAGTCTCCCTCTCTCTCTCTCTCTATATATATATATATATATATATATATATATCCTACTAATAGGCATATACGTGTGAATGTGTGTGTATGTGTGTGTGTAAGAATCATATTTACTGACAAAAAGGGAAAGAAAGGTTACCTTGCATTTTGACCCAAGTAGAAGCAATCTCAGCATGACAGCTGATAATAGGCAATGAATACTGACTTGATTTAATGTCATGCCCTCGTAAAGGGCTAGAATGCATACACACAGCGATATGTAATTATATACATTTCGACAAATAGTAAATTATATTTTGGTGTATATACACACACATACACGCCTACATATATAATTACATGTAATTAAACGTACATATATGTATGTGTATATATATATATATATATATATATATACATTTACATAATACGGTAATATGTAAAATATGTAAAATATTGTTGCATAAATGTGTTCATATTTCTATATCTATTCCTTTTGCGTACACTAATCTATTTGTATAGAAATTTGTACTTATCTGCAGAATCGGGCGCGCGCGCGCACACACACACACACACTCACACCCACACGCGCGTGTGTGTATGTGTGCGTGTGTGTGTGTGCGTGTGAGTGTGTGCGAATGCATTCATATTTCTATGTTTCGCGCCTTGTCCATTTTTAATAGACCTCCCGTTTAACTGCTGTCGGCTGAACTCCTGTCTTCTGTGCCACCTGCAACCGGCCTCTTTTCGACTATCAGATCATAGGCAGAGGTGATAGTGCAGAACAGAGTATCTTCCGTGCACTGCGGTTGGGCTTCTGGCCTCCAACAGCGCACTTCATTTAAGAAGACTGACTTTGCCTGAACTCTGCTGAAATACATCACAAGATTCTGTGCCGCAAAAGATGCACCACGAAATTGCAAAAGTAAAAAAAGAAGAAAAAAAAAACAGAAATAAGGAAAAGAAAAGACAACAAGAAGGGAAATTTAATAAAAAGTAAAAAAAAAACTTTGTTCTTTTGCAAGGACATGAAACGGTTTGAGTTCACAACAAGTTCACAGGCATTCCAATATATACAAGTGAAATTTACGAAAGTCTACGAGCTGAAAACACCTAAATATATAAAAGTAGACACACGTGTACAATTTTCTTCTCAGGTTGGGGCATATACACGAATATGAATGTTAGCTCATGAAAAAAAAATAGGGGACTTCATCTCTGGGTAATGCAACATATACTGAGTACGCCGAATATTTGAGAATACACATTTACTGGGTCACAAAAAGAAAACGATCTACTTTAATTTTAAACAGGGTGCACGAAATTATAGCATAATTCTTTCTAATTGAATAATATATAGAAAATTAGATTCCAATCTGATAGTATATTAATAGACAAACTGTCTCTGCAATACTGGGCGTTAACCACAGCAACTCGGAGATGGTTATTTTTTTCAAATTCCTGGGTCCCTCATCAGGAACGTGCTTGGATTTTCTGGCTTGGATAGAGCAATCGTAGCGAATAGGAGAAATAAATTTAGTGACCTCAGGGTCAATGCCACCGCGTAAAATGAGATTTTTTGCATCTTTTTTAAATGCTTAATCGTAGGATTGCCTAAAGGAAGTCTTTGTGTTCCAGAAGAACTCTGTTTCTCACACCATGACTCACGTGAAACCCACTGGCAATTTTCATGATAAAGTGACTCCCCACCAAACATATGGCCTCTGATCTCTCTTGATTTAAATCTCCTTAATAAAAGTGGTGCCTTGTTCAGAGGAAGCTGCCAATAATAGTAAGGACACATTGAAGGTCACCATTGTTTAGGTAAAGGCCAACAGGAACGTGAAACAATTGATCAGAGCAAACCTATGCGTCCGATTCCTCATTAAGTCCGTCCTCGAGAGTGATAAAGTTTTATGAAATAATCAGTGTTTATTCTAACAAACTGAACTTATGTACATTTGATATAGCTGAAAAATTCTCATACTGAAAAATCAGCTTCAGTTTTTCCTTCCATTAGGTCATTCTTTTGAACAAGAATGCCTCATTTTGGTTCTGTAGTTTAGAGTCATTTTCTACAATTTAAAAAAGAAAGAACGATCAACCATAATCTTGAAAATTTTAAAATTTTAAAATAAATATATATCTAAATCTAAACTTATTTATAAATGGAGCTTTGTCTGTGTGTGTGTGTGTATCCGTTACCTATAGACTCTGAAACGGCTGAACCGATTGTCTTGAAAACTTACACAGTTGTACTATAAGCGTTTGCGAGTGTTCTTAGCTAGGTTTTGCGTCGAGGTACCATCGATAAATATCGAAAATCGATAATCAGATATTCGGGTTATAGAAGGAGTGGTCCGATTTTAATAAAATTTGATACACTCATAGACAAAGACATTAGAAACAATATTCAGAAGTTTCAAGGTTGGACTTCTTACAATAGTGCAGAAAATCGATAATATATATAAAAGGCAAGCTGTTTGTGTGTGTGTCTGTTTATCTGTCTGTATGTCCTTTATACGAATCCACAATTTTTATCCGATTCTCACCAAACTTCACACAAATAGTCTGAGCTCCAGGACCATGGATTAGTTTTCATTACACCCGAGCAACGCCGGGCTATACTGCTAGTAAAATATAAATAAAATGTTTTTCTGTGTCGAACAATGACTTTTTTCCTTTTTTGTAGTAGCTCTTTTTGGTGGTTGAATACAAAATTTTTACTTCTTGTAACTCCCAAACATGATGAGTATCAACATAGCTTATACTTTTATTTTTTCTTTACAGCCTACCTACAAATATCAATTTAACTACATCATATACGAGTTGGATTACAACAGTTATCATAAGAGCAACGAAACTATTCTATCTTCATTGATCTCAGGTGAACTGACTACTATTTATGCCGTCAAGAAAATGTAGTGCCGGCTATCAATATTTTTTGTGTTATGTTTTGTAATCTAACTATGTTAAAGAATGTATTTGTTTCTTTGTTGTTATATATATATGTAAATATAATTTCCACATAGAAAAACTTAAATAAAAAGATGACAAACCATTCCTTGTCTGTCATGTATTAGGTTGGCCAGAAAGTCCTGACTCATTTAGTACGTGGAAAAATGCTCCAAAAGTTTATGTCGCAACACAAACATTTATTCTTCAAAATAAAGACCATCATCCTCGAAAATCTTCTGTCAGCATCAGAATCTGTTCACTGGCTTTGAATTAAAAAATGTAAATAAGCTTCTTTCACTTTTTTAGAAGTGTTGAATCGCTGGTCGCGGTGGAAGTGTCCCATTGAGCGGAATATGTCATAGTCACTCGGAGTAGCATTGAGACTGAATGATGGATGTTGAAGAATCTCAACAACGTCTATCTGTTTTGAAATTATCTTTAGTCAACCTCGCAGTGTGTTGTCTCGCATTTCTTTTTCCTGGACTGACCAAAGTAGGATACTCCTTCTTTAGTTTGTCGGACACGCAGACTACTTGATGAGAATACAGTTTAGCGTTGAACAACCTCGAAATGCAGTACTCCTTGGAAATTTCACCAGAGATGAAGATTTGTTGTTTTCTTTCCGCTTGAGTCAGGACTTTCTGGCCAACCTAGGATAACAACACACATACACATGCATATACACACATACACACATACACACAGGCACCCACATATTAATTTCTTTTCATTTTCTTATACTAGGCTATTATCCGTCATAAAATATCTATTAAAAACATTTGCTTTTCTGACGAGATATTCAGTCCTTTCAGACAATTTGTTGTTTACAACATAAATAGAGACACATCTTGTTTTAAACTGGAAGAATTATTTGGCAATATAAGCACTTCATTCTTATTTCCATCCATGCAAAGTAAAATTTAATGGATTTGCTTTTAGCAACTTTTGAAGTTTTTCAACTTTCAGACATTAAATTCATAAAAAAGACTGCCTTTCTTTCTCAGATATCCGATCAGATTAAATTCAAAGCTAATACTGTTTGTTTAGAAAGTTCTTTAATCATTCCACTCACTTTGCTGTCCAAAATAGCATCAACAAAAATGGCTTTTGTACTTTTCCTAATTAATGTCAATGATTATTTTAAAAAATCCATTATTCAGGATTGACTTGATCTTTAACAAAATTATAATCACCTCAGACTTGATAGGATTCTTAGAATCGCTTCTTCAAATTACTCCCATTAAGCTGGCCGGAATGTTGTCATCTTTGATAGTGGGATGTAAACAAAATTATCTAGAGAATCTACGGGAGGCGCACACACTCATAACGCGGCGCAATATTTCTGATTCCTTTGCTTTTGTTTTGTAGGATCACCTAATACAAAGTCGGGAGTATAATTCCTAATTTTGATGAAGTCGAATTTCGAACTGACCAACATTATGAGTCCTTTTGAAATCTCCCAATTTTTGTCCTATTGGAACACATAATATTGTAAAAATTTGATATTATTTATCATGTATTTTTTATATTTTCAATTAAAATATCTTTAAATAATACAAAAACAAACTATTTAATGACAAGTAATGTGCATTTTTCAGTGATACATATTTAATTAAAATAACATAAATTGAGTGCGTTTCTCGTTTTTTTTTATTCTTCTTGTTACCGTAAAAAAGTTATTATGTTTAGGTCCGTTGAATACATATATTGCGTGAATATTTGTGATCGAGCACTTTCTGTTGTTAATTCTGAAGATCCAATGTAGAAGTGGACAATTATATATAAATTAGTTTTAAAAGTAAACCTTTGCCATTGTACATTATAGCGACTATACGGTCAAGAAATATTCCTCATTGATTGAATGTATTGCCATTTGTTGAATGCATTTCAAACTGCAGTTTCTATGCTGAAGCGAATTTAATTTACTTTCGGATCTTTTGATTTTGTTTCTCTGAATTCTGGATGCCGTTCTTGTTTTTCAGGAAATGTCATATTTTTTATTTAATTTTCCTCTTCAGGGTTTATTTTTAATTATTTATTATTGCATTTTATGAATGAGAAGCATAAAAGTTCGTACACACATACATGTGTGTGTGTGTGTGTGTATGTGTGTGTGTGTGTGTGTGTGTGTGTGTGTGTGTGTGTGTGTGTGTGTGTGTGTGTGTTTATGTGCATGTGCGTGTGAATTTTTGAAATTTCTCAGTCTGACCAAGAACGGATTTAACAAATATCTAGTCTAATGTTAGACGATTTATTAAAATTTGGAAAGTGTATCGAACCGAGAACTTTCAACATAATTTCATACATGACAGCATATACAAACACACATATACATTAAGACAAATATTTGATAATCATAGTACCATTTCCCTTGAATTCATGCACTAATATTTGATAACTCTCTTGAATATCGCCACTCTGTTATTAGGCATATATATATATATATATATATATATATATATATATATATAGTTTATATATAGTTTAATTGTAATAATATTAGCGCCGAGGTTGTTATTTTTCAGTGATTATTACTGATAAAATATATTTCGGCAAGCAGTTGTTTTTATTGTAAAGACTTTGAAGTTTCTCACTTTCACGTTTATATATATATATATATATATTTCATTTTAACACACAATAATTTCAAATTCAACAACAAACATTATTTACAGATCAGCGGCACAGCGATGGGCACGAAAATGGCACCTAGTTATGCCAACATCTTTATGCATATTTTAGAAAAAAAGATACTAGACAGTTCACAATGCAAACCATCACACTATTTTAGGTACATTGATGATATTTTCTTAATATGGACTCATGGATTAGAAAAATTAAAAAACTTCTTCACTTTCTGCAACAACTTCCACAATACAATCAAATTTACCATGGAGTACTCATACACATCCGTCCCTTTCTTAGACGTCATGGTAAAATTAAATAAACATACACTTTCCACCAGTCTATACAACAAACCCACAAACCAACATAAATTCCTACACTTTAACAGCTGTCATCCCCTCAAATTAAAAAAATCTATCGTATACAGCTCATTTATTAGAATAAGACGCATTTGCTCAGACCATCCAGATTTTCTAAACAACATTAACAACCTAACAAAACAGTTTCTAAAATGCAAATACCCAATAAAAATAATAAAGGAAGCACTACATAAAACCATCCACATAGACCGCAGCACACTTCTCACATACAAAAAACGAAAAGACAATAACCGAATTCCCATGGTTTTTAACCATAATCAATATTCCCACACACTCATCAAAAATTTAAAAAATGATTACAGGAACCTCCAATCAAACAAAAACATCAAAGACATTTTCGATAGGCCACCCATAAATGCAAAGAAACAAACACCCAACCTATCAACTATCCTCACTTCTAACAAATATTTAAACAATACAAACCTATCAGGGAATTTAAAATGTGGAAAGCCCCGTTGTTTAATCTGTAAACATCTAATAACAGACAAAACATTCTCTGTACCCAACACAAAAATAAAATTACACCCACCAAACCTTACTTGTGATAGCAAAGACATCATCTACCTTCTCTTCTGCTCAATTTGCCCCAACAGTGGATATATCGGCGAATCCGGTAATAGCTTTAGATTTCGCTTCAATAATCACAAACTAAATATACGACAAAAAAATGTATACTCCCCAATTGCAGCACATTTTAATCAACCCGATCACACTTTAGAAAATTGCAAATGTTTACTAATAGACTCCAATTTTAGTTCTACATACACACGCAGAAAGAAAGAAAAATACTGGATTTTAAAATTAAACACACACAAGCTAGGGTTAAATAGGGACTTAGGTGTGTTGAATCTCTACAAATATTTCAATAGGTAAAAAGAATTTTCTTTCAGATATTCCAAGGAATTTTTTATCTAAAACAAACAGACTTTCTCCACGGACGTGTCGCGTGTTGATTGGTTGACCGAAAATAAACAAACGGACGTGCCGCATGCTGATTGGTTTATCGACACCACGCGATATAAACAAAAAAATAGATATTCCAAGAGATTTTTTGTCTAAAACAAACAGACTCTCTCCACGGACGTGCCGCGTGTTGATTGGTTTACCGAAAATAAACAAACGGACGTGCCGCATGCTGATTGGTTTATCGACACCACGTGATGTAAACAAAAAAGTATTCGGACGCTATCGTAAAAATACGTTTCCAATTCTAATTTAAAAATCACTTGTTTCTGATGAAGGACCGAGGACGGTCTGAAATATAAAAATACAATAAAAATAAACAAATACTGTTTAAAAAAGTACGTTTTTAAATTCAAAACTTTTTATTAATATTCTTTCCTATATATATATATATATATATATATATATATATATATATATATATATAATAACTATATAATATATATATATATATATATATATAATAATATATATATATATATAATAATAATAATAATAATAATAATAAAATGCATTTCAGCAGTTTAACTGGTTTTGAATATTTATTTTCAATACAGTCAGTCAGTTAAGTGCCATACGTGAAACACGCTTGGGCGATCATGTCTCGAAAGAGACATGACTGACTGGGCAAAAGATTATCTCACAGTAGGTTGCCATTGCTTTCTGCGGTAGACTGGTTGCCAGCCAAAGCTATAGAACCCAATCTGTCCCGTTATTTAACCCATAACTGGGAGGAAGAGACGGATTAATACCTTTCCTAAGGAAAATGCAAGGAATTCAACTGGAATTCGAACTCGGCTCCCCGAGTTCTCGTTCCGAGCCGATATCCACTGCTCCACAACGCACCTCCTTCAATACAAGACACTGTAAAATATTCTGAAACATCATTTTGTATTTACCAATGAAATCTTATATCTCGTTATTATGTCGCCGTAAGTTTCAAAGTATAGAAAATGCAACAAATAATAAATGTTTATAAACAAATTCAAACTAGAGCGATGTGCCGTAAAAATAAAGTAGAAATCTAACTTCGGAAACAAAAAAAGATAAAAATATAATGTCGCATTTAATCGCTTGCCTGTCATTTTCAAGTACCGATAAATTTTTATGGTGTGTAGCATTCAATTCAATACAAAACTAATAACACAGATTTGTTGATAATACGAGATCCGTTTGTAATACCATCTCACTACAATTAGCAAAATCAGCATTCTAATAATTGGTTACTTCCATAAGGAATTGGTTTGTGGATGAGAGTGTGATCCTTTCAGCATACAGTCGTCTTTTCAAACACTATTTGAATGATTAGGTTAAGTAATGCTCTTAGATAATTTATCTTACACAAGACGATTATTATTGTATAATCTTCTATATTGTAGACTGTATATATATATATATATATATATATATATATATATATATATATATTGCGAGCATGGTGTCAACAATGCTGTTTCTCTCTCTCTCTCTTTCTCTCTCTCTTTCATTCTCTCTCTCTGTCTCTCTGTCTGTCTGTCTCTCTCTCTCTCTCTCTCTATATATATATATATATGAGATAAGATAAAGAAAAAATAGGAAACGTTAATCAAGCTAACATGTTTCACTATAATTAAAGCTTCGCCAGAGACTAAGATGTGGAGAAAAAGACAGAATTTATGTTATTTTTACTTTTGTGTTGTTTGATTTTCATGTAAAACCAACACACACACACACACACACACACACAAACACACACACACACACACAGATCTTTACGAATATATATTATCATCTGATTCCCACAAAGACAAACTATATTTTTTTATAAACTTAAATATAGCAATATTTACGTTTTTATTTTCATTTTTTATTTCAGGGACACTTGGAGTTCGTTAATTTCTTGAAAATTTGGATGAATGCACCACTTTTTAATGAAATCGGGATCGCCACAGTTTTATTCACGTTTGTTTAAAAGAATTGAATTCACATGATGCATAATTGACAAATGAAAATTTTGTGCTCTTGTATGATATTTATCATTTGGTCTTAAATCCAAATATCTTGAGAGAACAAAACAAAAAATAAATAAATAAATAAATAAATAAAAAATAAACAAAAAAAATAAAAACAAAAACAAAGGAACTGATCTTGCCGTTGCAATACTTTTTGTTCCAATATGTATATGCATGTCTGCATGAAAAAAACTCCGAAATATCTGAGTTTCATATTAAAAAAATCAACACAGTTATGAAATCTATTCAGAAATAATCAACACAAACGTCATTAATATACGCACTATATATATATATATATATATATATATATATATATATATTTTTTATAAGCGTTTCACCCCGAGCAAGGCATGTCACTGCCACTACTGTGCAGGGGGCTACGTAGAGTGGAGAAAGGCTGATTAAATATAGGAAATTACAGAGGGTGGGTGATAGGCGGGTGAGGATACCGAGAATGAGGATTGGGTAGATGAGAGTGTTGTGAGAATAGTTGGGAGTTAGTGTGATAGGAGGTGTCTATTGACCCTACATTTAAACACCTGGAGATTGTAACTGTCGGGAAAGCAGACTTGTGGAAGGGAGTTCCACAGGCGGGAAGCGCGAGAAAAGAAGTTGTTGGAGTAGAATTTACGGTTACATCTTATTTGTTTAACTGTAAAAGGGTGGGACCTAGTTGCTAATCTAGTATCTCGTGTAAATTCGTGCTTAGGCGGCACCAGTGATCTAAGCTCATCGGAGCAGAAGCCATGAAAGTACTTGTAGAAGAGGCACAGGGAAGCTACATCACGCCGGTGTGAGAGCGGCTGCAGCCGGTCTGCCAAGTCAGTATCAACCACGTTACAGATCCTCCTTTGTATTTTGTCAAGAAGCCCAAGGAGAGCAGCAGGGGCACCCGACCAGATATGGCAGCAATATTCAATACACGGGCGGATGGTAGATTTGTATATGTGCAGAATAGTTTCAGGTGGGAAAAATTTCCGGGCCCTGCACAGGGAGCCCACTTTCATAGCAGCAGATTTGGCAATGGATTCAATATAGTCATTCCATTTGAGGTCCGCCGAGAGTGTAAGGCCAAGGAGGCGTAGTATTTTACTCTCTGGGAGGCTAGCCTGTCCCATGCTAATGGGAGGCAGATGCGATTGTCTATGGTGGTTAGTTGATAACAGCTTTGTTTTGGAGGCATTGAAATTTACCAACTATTTCCTACCCCAGGTCACTACGGATTGGAGGTCCCTTTCAAATGCGGCAGCGAGGTTCACTTTGTCGTCCAGACCTGGTTTCTGATCGATGCGGGAGTAGATTGTTGTGTCGTCGGCATACATGCCAACTTGGGATCTAATGGTGTCGGGGAGATCATTAATGTAGATCAGAAAGAGCGTGGGACCTAGGATAGAACCTTGAGGGACGCCCGCGTTCGTCTGGTAGTTTTGGGAGGCATGCCCATTTAATACCACCTTTAATGTGCGGTTAGAGAGGAAGGACTGGATGAGGTCAAACAGATGTCCAGTTATCCCATAGCTCCGCAGTTTGCACAAGAGGCCAGCATGCCAGACCCTGTCGAATGCTTTGGAGATATCCAAGGCAACGGTTCGGGCTTCACCATTCTTGTCGCGTGCCTGGTATATGTACTCGGTAATGGTCGTTAGCATATCAGCAGTAGACCTGGTGAAGCGAAACCCATACTGTTTGTCAGAGAGAAGCCCGTTGGTCATAAGGTGCTGAATCACCTCGGCGTTGATAATGGCTTCGAAAACTTTGCCAAAGATTGGAAGGAGACTAATAGGACGGTAATTGGCGGGGTCTGAGGGTTCGCCAGAATTCTTAAATATAGGTACTACGCAGGAGGACTTCCAACAGGCAGGAAAGCAGGAAGCAGATAGGCAGAGGTTATAGAGTTTAGAGAGGACAGAGGAGAGTTCTGGGGCACATTTCTTCAGTACTATGACTGGGATTCCGTCACCGCCGCTCGCTTTGTGTGGGTCAAGTTGCGCAATTATCTTGGCGACCAGCGAGGGTGAAATGTGGACGTTATTTAGTTGAGCCTTAGTTCTGGGTGGGAAGTCTGGTGTAGGTATTCCTAACGAGTCCAGTGTCGAATTGGTTGAGAATAAGAAAGTAAAAACAGGTAGATTAAAATCGACTGTTCAAGCATTTACTTTTATAAAGAGTGCTGATACAATGTAGAGCTTAATACTGTAACTTTTTATTTCAATGGTTTATAAAAGCATTATATCACTTCACAAAATTTTTCATGTTTCAGATCAATATTGGTCTTTTTCAGATGATAGTTAAAAATAAAATTTGAAAGTTATTTATTTAGGAAATATCAGATGAATTCATGGTTATTTAGAAACTTAAGGTGTAGTAGTGGATGGTAGAGAATATGCTAGTAGGTGTGTCTATATTGTTCAGTCAAAAATGAGATTGAGTTGAAGATTTGGTTCGTGAACGGAAGCAGATCTGTCTGGTGTCAAGGCATGTCACTTTTTAATTTTATCTTGGTAAGATACATAGTGGGATCATACATTATTTAAATGGGTAGACAATAATTTTAAAAGTAGGTTGGATTTTGAAAATTAGATATTGTAGTATCTGATAAGTAAAGGGGTTAGAATGTTTAGGTTAAAATTAGAATTAAAATAATTATGATTTAATAAAGTATATTGTTGTTAAGAAAACCAAATGAGTATTGTGTGGGTCTTTTATTTTAGTAAGATAAGTTTTAACTTATAAGTTTTATTAGAGCATAAGTTATGAAGGGAACATTCTATTTAATTAAATTTTAAAGAAAAATATTTTTTCTGGGTAAGATACATAGTGGAATCATTTACTTTAAATGGGTAGACAATAATTTTTAACACCAGGTAAGATTTTATGTTGTTTTTTTAAATTAGATTTTGTACTACCTCATGAGTAAAGGGCTTTAATGTTTAGGTTAGAATTAGAATTATAAATAATTATGGTATATTAAATTATTATATTGTAGTTAAGAAAACCAAATAAGTATTTTTTGTGTCATTTATTTTAGTAAAATAATTTTTAATTTACAAGTGATATTTTTCTGGGTAAGATACATAGTGGGAACATATATTATTTTAATGGGTAAACAATAATTTTTAACACCAGGTTGGATTTTAGGACTTTTAACTGAGATTTTGTCGTACCTCATGAGTAAAATGCTGGAATGTTTAGGTTAGAATAAGAATTATAAAGAATTATAAATAATTATGGCCTACTAAGGTATGTTGTACTTAAGAAAACCAACTAAATATTGCGTGAGAAATTTATTTTAGGAAAATAATTTTTAATCTTTAAGTTATATTGAGGCATATGTTATGAATGAAACATTGTAATCATTAAATTTTAAAGAAAATTATTTTCGAAATTTGCATAAAATAGTCAATTCATCCCTGCGGTTCAATAGTTAACCTTAAAATCTGCAGATTTTCATTTAGGCACAAAGGGCAGATGTCGTAGAACGACATACTGATTCTTGTCTTTTTAGAATTTTCCATTTTTCTTTGTGGGTTTTTATGTATCCTTCAATTTCCAAAAATACGCCGAAAAAGATGTTTGGTTTCGGTACTTGATGTTTTTAAGGAAGTTAAATAAAAATACCAACGCTGTTTAAAAGTGTTCTTAATAGATCCAATGTAAACCTTTTTAATAGCTGGGTTTTCATATGATGTTATATTGCATTAGTACACAATAGAATTTGTTAGATACCTATTTTCCAGTGAGCAATTGTTAAGAGTTCGACAATTACATAAATTTGTATTACTTTTTTAATTATTTCGATAGTTATTGTTACTTTGATTTACGTGCTGATTTTAGATTTTATTATTACAATTTTTATCATTTTTCCAGATTATTTGTACAACTATAACTCAGTTTAAAGGTATTATTATTATTATATTTTATAGCCATTATTCCTTAGGGCATTATTATAAAAACATTTCTGTTTATAAAAAAAACTTCTTCACTAGAAGATTTTTTACTAATTCTATATTCTATGTAGAAGGGTACATGTTTGATTATTCTAGGGAGTTATTAGTCTTTGGGTGGATGTATAATGAATATTCGTTAAGTTTTATGTTGATAAGTATCATTTACTAATTCTAGTCTTACATCAAGGAATTTTACTACTATTAAATTAATGTTGATTATTAGTTTTAGGTTTAGACTTTTAAATTCTCTATGAATTAGTTTTCTAATTTTTTCAGTTTTAAAATGTGTGGAATTTTTTTTACTATTATAAGTCCATCATCTCTATATAACTCTATGTCATGTGTGTTAATGTCATAGTGTACAGTGAGGTTGTTTAGAGCAAATAAACCACTAAGATTGGGTGATCACGCAGAGTCTAACGCACCCATTGTTATGTCGAATTGGTCACCAGAATCATTTTTATCCATTTTTCTTGGTTATAGATAAGGAGGGATGTTTTACTTACTTAAGTCTGAATGAGAGAGTTAATGGATTTTTTTTTAATCCCACATATATTTATTACTTCAAACATTATTTTTAGTGGATAGCCGTATTTGAGTAAACGCATCGTTTATTTTAAACGATATTTATTTCGTCTAGTGGTCTGTATAGACAAAAAAACTTAATAAAGAAAATATGACTCCGTGCGTCACCTTTGCAGGAAGGGCATCAGTTAGAAATTTTTTTGTTTACGTTTCAGATATAAAACTGAGCAAAGATGCATCTGAACGTGTGAATGTAGTTTAAAAGGAAAATAAGACTTTGCTTAATTTTGATGCTCTTCCTAGCCGAGCGTTCAAAGCATGTCGGATAAGATGGTTATTCCTTTTGTACAAAGCAACGCTGGTTTGAATCCTGCCGGAGGGCATATTTTCATTATACATTTTTTGTCAACGCTGGCGAAATAAATACTGTTTACAATAAATTGAACACCTACTCAAACACAGGTATCTATTAAAAATAAAGTCTGAAGTAATCATACTTTTTTTTTTAGTTTTATCAGAGAATTACACATGGAGAAAAAATAAAAAATTCTGGTATTTTTATTTTTGTGTCATTTTCATTATTGCATATATTATATTTTCAGTGTTTTTTCCTTTGTTAATCGGTCTTCACATGTATTTGCCTTGTTATACAACGTTAGCACAACTTATGGCGTTCCGAATTTAAGGAAACACGTCCGACGATTCCAAGCCTAATTTTAAAAAAAAACATACGTAAATATTGTAAAATGTATGTAAGATTTTCTATGTGGAATTCAAATGATAATGTGTATTAGTAATTGTGTGTGTGTGTGTGTGTGTGTGTGTGTGTGTGTGTGTGTGTGTGTGTGTGTGTGTCTAGTAGACATGTTTGGTTGTTGTCGCATTTTTGATTTTGAAAATATTTTACGAATTTGTTGTTGATAAACTTGCATTGGATTTTTTATGAATAAGTCAGATGTTTTAAGTTTATAATTTGGTGCTTTAATATAGCGTTCTTGACATGTGTTATATTTAGTAAAATATTTATAAAGACCCCACGACGTACTTTCGACGCTAAGAATTATGTTATTTTTAAATTAGTATGGCATTTAAAAAATCAAAATCATGGCCAATTTTGAAACCGACTGACAAGATACTGCGATTAAGCATTTTATTCGGTTTTCTTCATTCATACAATATTTAACTTTCTGCACATTAAGTATGCAAAACATGTCCAAATATCCTATATATCCGAGTGCGTTTGCTATTCTGTTAGCCATTATCAAGATTATTTTTATTTTATTTTATTTTTTTAAAAATAAAAACGTAGATTTTTATATATTTGTGTCTATAGATATGGGCATATTTTTTTTTAAACACGTTATGACCATGTTCATAATTGATATTACAGAGTGTTGGCTTTTTCTTTTTTTATTAATAATGCTTCCATTATTCTTAGCCGTTTTTATATATGGATGAAGTTAATATTTTCGTATTTTTCAAAAATATGTTGCGGCCAAAGTTTGGTAGGTTTCCGTGGGTGTTCAAATGGTTCTTAATTGGGTTATAGTCTAAGAAAACTAACGTAAGGATTCTTGATAAGTACACCATATTGCATCAGTATAATTATCCATAAATGTGTTTTCATCAGGATCACAATGCCTTAAGGGACATTTAAATTCATAAATAATATTGCCCCTCCATATTTTGCATATTGCAGTTGAGTTGTTATTGTTGACGATCAAATTAACAGTTTTACATTTTTATAATAGTTTATTTTCTTTTTCTGATAGGCTGGAGTTGTTTATTTTTTAATATTTTTTCTAATACCGATTTCTCTTGTTTATAATTAAGGCGCGTTTGATTCCTTTATAGAAAATGTTGATAATATATTTTGTGTAAGTTCAGTGTTGTTGTTGCTTCCTTTAGAAAAAATTAGTCAATTTTGTTGTCTAAGATGTAATTTTGAAAACCACTCTTAATTATGGTGTGTTTCACACTGTTCTTTATAATATATATATATATATATATATATATATATATATATATATATATATATATATATAATGAGTGTATAGTGAATTTTGACAATGGTGATTTTTCCCTAGGTAACTAAGACAAGCAAAAAATAATTGTACCTCTTCATTGAATATATTTTCCGTAGTTATCGTAGCATCTCTCACAAACGAGACAGTAACAAAGTATTTAAGAATGTATTTTAATGTGTGTGTATTTTCACATATAATAATGAATGGGTTGGTATGTGTCATGCGCAGACCAATCTTCATGAATATATATAGAGAAAGACTGTAATAAATGCACTTTGTGTAGCCTCCACTAATTACTTTAATCTCTAATGTACATAATTATCGCTGCTTCCAAAATCCTCATAAACATTTTTCCCCGTTCTCATTTGTTAGGCTTATATTTATCTATGATTTAAGAAAATGTTTTGCCGATGTTGCTGATTTTCTTGTTAGGTATACGTTTATCTTTTGTTTCTACTAAAAAATTATTGTTTCTTAGTTTTTCAAACTTGCATCTATTCTTTTAGATAGATGTAAACTTACTAGCTACTTGTTTTAGTTTCAGTGAATTTGCTTGGCAATAATTAGCCTCTTTATTTCATTTTCAATTCAATCCATCGTTTTTCTGGTAAATCATTTTTACACAATTATTTTGTATTAAGCTAATTAAATATTTTTGTTACATAAATATGAAAATTTATAAGGTTTTTTTTCGTAAATACTTTTGCTTTTAATTAGATTATATTTATAGGGGCTATCGAACATGTATTTTTTTAATATAAAAATGATTAATTCGAGAAATACTCATAAAATATTTTTTAAAAATCAGTATTTATGCTTTCGCTTATTCCGAAATATGTAATGAGAGTTAATAAAGTAAGAAATATCTGCCAAATCGTCTTAAAATTGTCGTCAACAAAAGCAAAATCGAAGACCGCGAGAAGTATTGATATGCCCAGATCATTTTGCGCGCATTTTCATTAATTCTTCTGCATCTTATCATAATTATTCTCTAAAGAGATATCTAAACAGTGCAAGAGATGAAAATGTGAAACATCTGATCACATAAAATCTACAAAACGACAGGCCATGAAAAATACAAATATATTTACGATAACCAAAAGCGTGTACATATTATTTAATCAGAAATCTCTTTGAAAGTATTTTAGAAAATGAAAGATTAATTACTTTTTTGCAAAAACTTGACAAAAATCTCTTCAAATAATTTTGATAGGATTCAAATAAAAAAATCTTAAACTTTAAACCATGCATATACCTACATGTGCATACACATAGCTACCTACCTACCTACAATATATGGATATAAGAACCTTTCAAAAACCTATACCTCATTATGAAATGTGTTAAGGACCAAAAATATTCATTTATCATTCTGTCTGATAAAACCATTGAAATAGTCAACATTGTTGCTGCTTATGCAGTTCAGTCAGTCAAATGCCATACGTGATACACGCTTGGGCGATCATGTCTCGAAAGAGACATAACTGACTGGGCAGATGATTATCTCGCAATAGGTTGCCATTGCTTTCTGCGGTAGACTGGTTGCCGACCATAGCTACAGAACCCAAACTATCCTATTATTTAAACCAAAACTGGAAGGAAGAGACGGATTAATACCTTTCCCAAGGGTATTTGTGCGTAAGTGAATGTAAGGAATTCAACTGGAATTTGAAATCGGCTCCCCGATTTATCGTTCGGAGTCGATATCCACTGCACCACAACGCACATCCAATATGTGCTGCTTATATATTCATACATAAATGACTGTCGATTTTCATTAATATTTTTAGTTTTCGTGAGATGGACAATAACTGATGAAGTCAGCAAGTGACTTTCAATGCTTATTGCAAATGTAGAAAACTAAGTTGTTCGGTATATGACCTGTTCTGTTTTGTAAATTCTGTTTAACTTGTTCGTCGGTTTTCATTTGACGTGTGAGATCGGGACCACTTACCTGGCATGTGAAGTTATTCCCAGCATAGTAATGATTGTAATTTGTCAAAGCTCTACCAATGTAACTTTTCTTGTATCTAATGCGTTGGAGAAACATACTCTGCCACATTTGTCACTTGTAAATTTCTGCCTCGATTATTTCCTCATCTTTTATACGCATTGCATGATTTTGGAAAATCTTACTGCCTTCATAAATTTGCACTTTCACTTATTTCGATTATAAGCAACAATCTTTCATTCAAGATCATCTATATGGCAAGCTGAAAGAGACTATTTCAAGCAGACATTGAAGCGTTTTGTTTATTCTGAGATGCCGTAGAACAACACTTCATAGATTCATCTATGTAAAAATCAATCGGATGTCTAACCGTACTGATGAGCTGTGATATAGCGAAACAGATCTGTCTGCTGATGACTATTTATGCTCTCACACCCTGACTGAACTCTCAGGAAGAATGGTAGACTTTGAAAAACAGTAGCTACACTACCATCTACGCATCGTTCATTCAATAATGAATTAGAACACTCTCACTATTGGCGTACGAATACATGGTACATCACACGCTAAAAGTCTGCCTCCTTTTACCGAGCGTCCATATCTCAGAGGTAGAATTGCCGACTGACGCCAATTCGGTCGGGTTTCAATCCTGGGTAAAAAGCAATCAGTTTCTAACTGATGAGCTGTGATACAGCGAAACAGATCTGTTTGCGGATGACTATATATATATGGAAATATTTTTATTGTAATACGAAAAACACAGTTTACTGCAACACAAGAGCCGTTGTGTTTCGGTACTATCTTATTAGCACATTGTCAGGCAGTAAAATATTTTTTTCTGTTTAAAATCGTTATATATAGAAGCTTAAAAACAACGCAATTTTTACCTAATTCAAATATTTAAAGTGGGGAAGGATTTTTGGAAGGTTTGTCTCAACGAACAAATAGAAAATCAGATCATGATGTATAGGAGAAATGTGTTTGTAAGAGTAAAGGGGGATAGTGACTTAAACTGACTTAAGACCCAAACATTTTCCATGGCAGTGATGAAATTGAATGATACATATGATGCAATTTATCGAACCTGAGAATAGAATTTTCTATCAGTTATTATTCAAATTAAAGTATTGGACAAGAGACAAAGAAAGGCAAGTTTTTTTAATACACTGCACGTCAAACATATGTAGTTGACTTAGTGGGTGATCTTTCCATTAAGTAGTAACAAATTCATTATCAGAAGTGAATTAATCAATATATACCAGTGGATAGATTATAGTTGTCTAGTTATATTATATTAATAAAAATTAACTATACTTTAGGGTATATTTTAGACGATGATGAAAAATGGAAGTAAGCTCGTTACGTTTATTGAACAACTTTAGTTTTGGTAATTTGATCATTTGTAATTTTTCTTGTAAATATAGAAAACATGGCTCATGTAAAGATTTACAAGTTCTGTTTCTTTTTTTAAATTATTTTCCATTTTATGTTAGGGGTTTTATTGGTATCTTTTAATTTTAAAAAACAGCGGTTATAAATGCCCTGATCTGGAATACAACAAACATAATAATAACAACAACAATAAAAAGTGAAAGAAAAATATTATTTGGTATACACTCGCATTTAACCAAATGATAAGTACTAAGTTTAGAGAAATTGGGCCCAATTTGAGAGCACAATTCTTAGTTACTATTACAGGGATACCATCGTCTACATACTTTGTGGGGATCCAGATTAGAAGTAATGGGAGAAAACATCGAAGGAGTTTTATACATATAACTCGACAGAGATTCAGTTCTAAGTTAGGCAATTGTACTCCAGATGAATCAACGGTAGTGTTTAAGAAGAATTTACAGACTAAACATTAAGATTTAAGAGCAGAAGAGGTTAACACCTCGAATTGATTGAAGAAAGGAAGAATAGAAAAACGTATTCCTACTCTTTTCCAATCTTTTCACTCTTTTTTATTTTATTTTTTTTCAATTGGAATAGATAGACTAAACTATCGCCCGGTTCACACTCCACCCACGTCTATTGAACAGGTGAAGAGGCTCATCCCTTGTTTCCTGTTTAGGATGTGGTTTCCGGTTTTTCTCTTTTTCTTTTCTTTTCCAATCTTTTCACTCTTTTATTTTTTTTTTCAATTGGAATAGATAGACTAAACTATCGCCCGGTTCACACTCCACCCACATCTATTGAACAGGTGAAGAGGCTCATCCCTTGTTTCCTGTTTAGGATGTGGTTTCCGGTTTTTCTCTTTTCCAATCTGTTCACTCTTACATAGCCCTCTGCGCATCAGTGGCGTTTTCGCCTTGCTTGGGGTGATACGATTAAAAAAAATACACTTATTACAGAGCCGCGAGTAATCACGAGGGCCAAATTTTTTAGATGCCATACGGTCTCACATTCTCTTTGCAAACAGAGACTCAGCTGCTTCGGAGACATGTTTACATTAATTACGTGCAGAAGAGAATAGGCGTCTGTTCCTAGTAGTTCCTGTGGTGTATAGCGGCAGAGCATGTTGCTTTAGACCACAGAGAAGCTTGAACTAAGAAAGGAAGTAAGAAACACATTAAGTAATGAATCATGTTGCTTAGATTTACTAAAGAAGCGATTAGGGAGATCTACGATTGAGTAGGGTATTGTGCAGTGAAAAAACTGAGAGTTTGAATACCGTAACATCGGTAATATTTAGACATCACGAACGCTTTCAACAGAGTTTGGCATACAGGTATTCTACGCAATGTTGAAAAGTTACGATTTCTCAGGACAAATCCAGTCTTTCTCATAAAATAATAATTTTGCTTTGTAATAATTTCAGCTCAAGCAAGACCAGTCTGCTACTTGTGCGCAAGGGATTACAGTGTGAGAAAAAAGGTATGTTTGAATGTTGAATAAAGATAGAAAATGGATGAGATTCAAGCAGGTAGAAGATGGCAATTGACGTTGCATTTAAACTTTTAGAGACTGTAGCTATCTGGGAATCAAGCAAACGGAAGGGACTTCCACAAACAAGAAGTGCGAGAAAAGAAAATGTTAGCGGATAAGTTGAGATTACATTTAATAATTTTACGGTAAATGGGTGGGACCTTGATGTTTATCTTATAGCACGCGTAAATAGATGTGGCCAGGGAACCAGGGAAAAAAAGCTCGTCAGAACAGTTGCCATGAAAATACATGTGGAAAAGACAGGGAAACCACATCACATCCATGAGAAAGTAACTGAAAGGAGCCGCTAAGTAAGGATTAGTTATATTGCAGACCCCCTTTTAGATTTTGGTCTAGAACCTCAAGATGAGTAGCAGCAGCACCCAAACAAATATGACAACAGTATTCAATGCACGGACAAATGATAAATTTATAAATGTGCAAAATAGATTCTGGCGAGAAAAACTTCCTGGCCTGACAGAGTGACCCGATCTTCTTAGCAGCATATGCAGCTGTGGATCTGATGTAGTCATTCTATTTGAGGTAATTTGAGAGAGTGAGGCCAAGGAAACATAGTCTGTTGCTCTCTGGGGGACAGCGTTATCCATTCTGATGGTAGGCAGGAAAATATCTCTATGGTGGTTAAAGAAGAGCAGCTTCGTTTTGGAGGCATTCAAATTTAAGAGCCATTTTCTACCTAATTTAATCCCAGATTGTAGGTCTTTTTTGAAGGGGAGCAACCACGTTTATTTTGTCGGCCTTGGCAGATTTCTTTATTAAGACGGTATCAAAAGGCGACGTCATCTGCATAGATTTCAACTTGGGAACTAATTACATCAGAAACATCATTGGTGAAAAACATAAAAATCGTAGAACCTAGGGACATACGCAAACTTTGATTTTACAATTTGATAGGAACGATTAGATTAAATCAGTCATCAAGAAATACCATAGCTCTGGAGCTTGCACAGAAGGCCAGCATGCCAAACCCTGTATCAAAAGCAACAACTTGTTTCATTGTTAAATGAAATGAAAGTTTTTTTCTGATCGGCTACTCTTCTAGATTCATTTGTATGAATGCGGTTGTTCTACGGGGCTCTATCCTATTTGTTTTAATATTCATTAACTACCATCCCGAAGGCATCAGCACTCAACTTGGTATCTATGTTGATTACATGACCATTTACTCCTGTTTCGATAGAAAGTTTAATCAAGCTGGTAGTTGATGTCAAGAACAGTCTTCAGTCTGTTGCTAAGTAGAACAAATTATTGTTTGTGTATTTCAACAGCCTCAAATTTAAATTGCTATCTCTTATCGTCTGAGGAAACCCATTCTACCTTCCATCAGCATGGCTAAGGCTAACCTCAAGGAGAGTGATTCGACGTTCCTTCTCGGGTTAACGTTGTCGATTGACATAAAGTAGAAAAACTATATTAAATCTAATGCTATGTTTGCTAGACAATATTTTCTACAAATTTTATCTTACATATCTATTAAATCTTCATGCTTAAGGTATTGCAGTCGCATATGGTTCGGAGTTACTGCTATATATCTAGAGATTTTTTTAATAAAATTCAAAGAAGAATCAGCAATATTATTGGTTCTGATCTGGCGTATTGGCTTCAGTTTCTTTCCCGTCGCCATAGAGTTATCTCCCTGTACCTTTTCTATAAATACTTTAATGGTGATTGTTCAGATGGGCTCTTTGCTATGGTATCTAAACTTAATTTAAGTGCGGTACTAGTTTTACAACAAGGTCTAATCAATTTACAGTTAAATTGCCTATACATAGTCGTAAATTTTGTGTAAATTGCCTATACATAGTCGTAAGTTTTGTGTAACAGTCTCTTTTTACGAACTACTCGCTTGTGAAACTCCGTTCCGGCTCCATGCTTTCCAGTCAAGTTTAATTTTCAAAATTTTAAATTTAATGTCAATCACTACCTATTTTCCTCCTGAAGACTCTTCTTTTGGTTTACTCCTAAGTAATGTTTCTGCTTTCGAATTCTTTCACACCAAGTAACTCTATGCGTTTTAGGAGCTTTACTGCCTTGCTTGTGGTAAACGTAATTAAAAAATGTGTAAAAATAAGTAAAGGCAGTTAAGTTAGAAATGAACACATTCACGAATGCTTATGTGTTGACGTGTGTATGTATATATTTGAGAACCTGCATATCTCTAACAATCGCTTTTTATATATTATATGCATGTACGTATGCGTAGTTGTGTGGGCATAAAAAACGAATAGCTATTGAGATATATGGTTATAAAATTTTGAGTGGAGCAATCATTAAAATAAATTACTTTGAAAACATGAATAATTCTTAACGTATTGGATGTAACCTTCAGTCACATTGTATATATATATATATATATATATATATATATATATATATATATATATATATATATATATATACTTTTTAAAGGGTATAATCTCTATTTTCCGTGGCCACTGTTTTTACAAGGCAGTTATGGCTTTCGAGAAACAGAGAGTCAGTCTATTCCTCCATATGAATAATTAATAAGTATGACAAAAATATTGTTGGTTTTAAAAGTAATATAAGAGAATTGTTTAGCATTTGATAGACTGTTTCAAAAGAAGGCGTTGGTAAAAAACAACAAACAAACAAACAACACTTTTTTCTACAGTAGTGTATTTGTTTTCAGTAAAGTCAGTTTGATATTCTCTAAAAAATAAAAACGAAGAATAAAATGCATAAATTTTGCTGTTTTATATTTCCCCAAAGGCTTTGGATTTAAACTTGAGATGACAACACATATTTTTAAATAAAAATCTAGCAAGTAACGTCTGAATCACTTAGCGTTGTCACGTCGCTATTTTTCAAAACATATCCTTTATATAAGACCCCCATCTGAAGATTGCAAGTAAAGGAAGAATTTCTTCGTAAATAAAATGGAAAGAAATCGAATGTAAAGAATGGAATTCGACGACAAAAATCCTTGAGGTTCTTCCTTGATTGCTGATATACATGTTATACGAAGGTCACTCCTGTAACAGAATGGCGTCGGGAGATTGAGGGGAAGGGTATCTGCTAATTTATAATAAACAGAAATTTCGTTTTTTTATTATTTTTAGATTACAATATTGGAAAAGTACACAAAAAGTGTATTAAGTTTCTTTAAATACTACATGACAGCTTGAACAAAAACATTCTAAGTTATAGAGAATGAAGAAGAAATAATTATAAAAACACGAACAAAAATGTTGTGAAAGACATTAAAGCCTTTTTGAAAAAATAAGAAGATAAAAAATATGAAAAGAAAAATGGCCGCTCCAAAAGAAACATAACTTCGAAGGAACAGAATGCATTCACAGGAAGATTTTTTTTTTTCAAAATTGAAAAAATATAAACCCGGATAAAAATAGAAATCGAATCTGTGATATAAATGATGGATAACATAATCTGGGAAGTAAGATAATTGAAAACACAAGATAGAGACTGTCGAAGAATGACGAAAAGAGAAAATGGGGAAAAAGAATAGAAGGAAGAGAGAAGAAAATCAGCAGCAGAAGTAGAAAGTGAATTGAAACTGTCGTAGAGGAATATTATAAAAGGAAACGAAGCATTAAATCACAAAATACCCTAAAGTAAAAAGCACAATATCAAAGCAATCGAGAGTAAACGCCAAGCGAAACGGTCCCATAGAACGCTGATGACACGCTATTTAATAATTCAAACCTGAATGTTGAATCGTCTTTTCTTGAACACGGGCGTCCCTGTTGGCTTTACTGATCACAGTAGCGACCAAATGAGAATTCCCCAGTCAGCATGATTATTATATAAGGATGGCAAGAAATGCAATGTTGAAAGTCGTCGAATAAGATTAAGAGAGGCTATGAATGCCGAAGTAGTTGCTATGATGGCGCCATGTATTGAAGTAAAACTACTAGTTATCATTTCTCTTGTCTTTATTATTATTATTATTATTATTATTATTATTATTATTATATAAATCAGAGTTGTTCTTTATCGATGTTCATTTCCTTAGTCTTTTTTCGTATCCGCCTCTAATTCCATATTTTGATGAACTTTCTGGATGTTTAAACCTGAAAGTTTTCGATTTTTATTACTTTTCAGCATGTCATACTTTGAGTTGTCCTATTCTAATTCACTGTTAGCAATTGATTTATGAGTTTTAAAAGAAATTTCTGCTGTTCCAATGAGAACAGTCTTATTATTTACATTGTTCGTGTTTAGCAATACTTTAAAAATGAGAAAAATGTTAATAAAATTATTGAAAATCTTTTGATAATTTTTATAACAGCAATTTGTGTTGCGTTATGATCATAACTTTTGAGAGCAAGTGCCAACAAGTATTATTAAAAATAATTGATTATTTTTGCAACATTAATTCCGGTGGCTCATGTTGGGGATCAAGTGACAGAAAATTTCCTCAATTCTCTGGTATTCTCCGTTTTTGTAATCATCTTTATGTTTCAGTTTTCTTTTTATATTTCTTCCAGTGTTTTTAAAAGCTTTCTCTGAAATCTTTCAAATGAGTTAGTAACTATGAAACTAGTTTTAACTTTCATTTTTACAATTTGGAATTGTTTTCCTGTTTTTCTTTTGAAATTCATTCTGAGATCCGTTGCAAGCTACTATAACAGTTCATTTGCTTGTTTTGTAAAATAACTAAATCTTGCTCCGTTTTGAATTTGCTAAATAACTCTCAAGTCACAAAGATTTTTTTCTTGTTCCTGAGAGCAGTGCCTGATTTAAATTTTTGTCTGCTTGGTCAATTTAAAAATTTACTTTCAAATCAGACTGAAACACCATTTCTCGTTTGATTGCTGATGTTAAGCAGTATCGAGCCTGGGTAAGTACTTAGGGGACATTTTTTTTTAATCATTTCACCCTGAGCAAGGCAGAAATGCCACTGATGTACAGGGGACTACATAACTGTAAAAAGATTAATTAGAAAAGAGTGAGGAGTACAAGCTAGTTAGAAAGGAACAACAGAAAGCTTAGAAAGCAGGTGCGATGACAGATACATAGGTGGAGAGAAAGGGAAGGTTATACAGGGGAGGGGAGAGAGCTAGAGTCCAGTGGTTAGTAGATGAGTATTAACTTTGCATTTAAATTTCTAGAGGTTGTAGCCGTCAGGAAAGCAAGAATACGGGAGTGAGTTCCACAGGCGGGAAGTGCGAGAGAGGAAGCAGCAGGAGTAGAATTGTCGTCTGCATTTGGCTAACCTGACTGTGAATGGGTGGGACCCAGTTGCCAGTCTGGTTGCACGAGTAAACACCTGTTGAGGAGGCACCAGTGACTTAAGTTCGTCCGAGCAGAAGCCATGAAAGTATTTATAGAACAGACAAAGGGAGGCCACATTTCGACGATGGGGAAGTGGCTGCAGTCGAGCCGCCAGATCAGTACCTATCACATTACAGACTCTCCTTTGGAGAATATCAGGTACTGCAGGCGAAAACCGGCTGCAAAAATGGTTGGGCATGGGACTAGCAGATTCATCCCGTTAAAACGTAATTACTATGGAAACCACAGCAACAGTACATTGTATTTTTGAGAGTTGTGGCCATATATTTCTAAGTAAAGTCTAATGTACTAAAGAAATAAGAAGATCAAATAAAAGTAGTTAAAAAGTTTCCATTGAATTACTATTTATATTCATCATGTCTATGTTTGTATAATTACTCAAACAGTTTGATATTTTAACTTATAGAATTCTCAATTTCTCCCCTGTCTCTATCAAAGAGACATTTACAAAATAGCCACAACGGAGATGTCCGAGAGATCATTGGGCAATATTTACTCTGAAATTTAACTCAGCTTTTCCCCGACTTAAAAAGATTGGTTAAATTGTTTCATTTCTTCCGCAAATCTTTATATATATCTTTATATATTTACGTACAAATAGTAAATTTGTGCTTATCGATGCAAGATTTCCTTCAGAACCCGCATTTTCTACAAATGTTCACATAATTATTATTTTTTTTTTTTAACCTTATAAATTTAACATTGTTTAGTACGCCTTAGTCTGCTTTTTCACTGCTGGACTGTGTGTTATCCTGAGTCGATCTCTGAAAAATAATCATACAATTTCTTTTATCTTAAACCCAATTCTTTTCACACATTTCAATTTCAAGACGTGCTTCTTTTTGAAACTGGCTGCTATGTTCGTTTATATTTCAAGCAAAAATATCTCGTTTTCACATCTGAGATATTTGCACTTCTGCAGCAATCTATTCATTTACAATTTGAACTAATTAGTATTCATGGGTTTATTATTAATATTATTCAAAATGTTCATTGGATGTTCTCACTTATAGTATCATATTATTATTATTATTATTATTATTATTTTGGTTTCTATTCTTGCTGCTGTTCTTGACGTTATCGCAATTAAAGGATTTTAAATAATTTTGGAATTATTAAGTGGACAAAGACAAATAATATTGTTCAGGAAAATTTTAATGCGTATGATTACACAACAGCACGATTCCACACACACACACACACACACACACACACACACACACACACACACACATTGACTATTACATATACAAAAACGAAGGCGCCTATGGGGTATGTTCTAGCGTGGATACAGTGGTTGACCATTACTAATGAGTAGCTTGTTTGATTCTCACTGAGTGCCTCGTACAAAACCCGCCATATGAAACGCAACAAGTGGTGAAATGTTGTATAATAAATCAATCGATCAAGCTAACATGCAAAGGATTGGAATATGAATAGATACATAAGATTTATATGTAAATATATCACATTTTCGTTGTAAAGTATGTAGCAAAGTCTTTTTAGAATAAGAATAGAGTAAAACAACTCGATAATAAGATCAATGTTGCCAACGATCAGATTGACTTTTAAATTTCAGTGCATATACCGATATTAAAATTACACGAGCGCTTGCAAGTAATTTTGGTTAAAAGTTATATTAACTTTTCTAGAGAAACAGAATCCTGTAAAGAGAGAAAGTAACATGAAAAACATATTAGAATTTTATGATGATTATTATTTTTCTAATGATTAGTTGTTATTTGGTTCAGAGGATAGAGTGGCTGACTTCAATCTTATTCCATATTTTGGTTGTTAAAAGATAATTGGAATAACGTAAAATTAACAAAGCATTCCTCTTTTCTTAATAACATTTGAGTGCTTATCGTTATATATATATATATATATATATATATATATATATATATATATTGTGTGTGTGTGTATGGGGAATTACTTTCATTAACAAAGTTCTAAAATTAGCTCATTTATTTAAGCAAAATCTTCCACTTAGCTGCACAGGCGAAACGATATATATATATATATATATATATATATATATATATATATATATATATGTGTGTGTGTGTGTGTGTGTGTGTGTGTGTGTGTGTGGTTTGTGTGTATGTATGTATATGCTTAATTAGAAGAAAATACCCAGTAGAGATATAAAGCAAATAAATATTACACACCCAAAGAGGAAATCAATAGTGACAGAAAACAATTGGTAAAGCAGAACAATAAATATCACCGAATGAGAGAAGCCATCAACATCACATGTCTAAGCAGACAGTGATTCTGAAATAAATACGAGAACAAGTGAGACAAGACGAGATCTGAATTCAATTTTTCATTAGCCTTGCAGTTAATCTTGTCGTTTCTATTCTCCAAAGCATTGCACTCAAACTAATGTCATTTGTGCCTGTCCCGTGATGCTCTAGTTTCCAGCACTTCTAAGCAGTTTCAACACTCGCTGGTACTTTGGGCACAGATCGATGCCGACGAGGTGTGAATGTCATTCTCCCAGTACGATTCCAATCACACCCCGCCATAACACTGCACTATTTTATGAATTATTACTTACAGTTGTTCATTGTCGCTGGCATCTTCTTTAAAGCTTTCTTGAATCAATTGTTTATTTATTTTTAACTGTCTTCTTTTAGAGCACTGATATCTTTTTTTAGTTCGATGCTGCATTCCTTTCATGGAATACGTCACTTCTATTAATCGGCATTTTTAACTCTACCGTACTTTCGGTAGTAATTAAATAAAAGTAATATTTTTTTGATATTCTGTCTTTTGTTAAAGAATTTCAACTTTGACACAGGAACACATTCCCCGAAAACATAATTCTGATTGTGTCCATTATCCGTAGCTTGCGAGAAATTGTAGCTGTTATAAAATAGGATTAGACGCATACGTATACAAAGGTTTACATGAAATCTTTCTTGCAAAGCGAAAAAAGTATTTTTAACAATGCTGTATCTATTGAAGATGTAAGCAATCATGACTCTCCACCGATTGTCTATCTTTATATGTGAAATGCCATGTCTTCTTAGGAAAGGTAGTAGATTTGTGACCCATTGCTTTTATATGATTTTGAATTCAGCGTAGTCTTTCTTTTTTACCAAAACCAGAGAATCTAGTGTATCTTTCGATTTAATCCATAGTTGGTTGGGTGGATTAGATAAATTAGTGCATTTTCCTAATGCTTTTGATAGAAAAATAAATGCAAAATTCAATGTCAGAATTTGAACTCGGTTCTCTGATTCTACTTTCTGCATCGATAAATTTTACGCTAGCCGCACACTCAAAGTGCATTTTCACTGTTAAGAGTTGATCTTTTTTAAGTTAATGAATGACACTTTTCTTAAAAATGTCTCCACTATTTATTTCCTTACGATGCATAAAAATATTCATTTCTATTATAGTGGGTTATCCATTCTTTTCCAGTTTATAGTGGGGAGTTGTTCCTTTGAAGGTTAGTTGTATATTATTGCAGATTAACGGAGTTTGGCCTCGTTGTAGATAGCCCACTATAAGTCATAAAATGATTATAAATCAAGAAAAGCAAATTGAGTTGAAAAATAACATTTTATATATACACACATCAATTAAGGTTTTTACAATTAAAGTAATACTTGAAGTATAGGTCCAACGGACTTTAAAATGTTTATGGAAATAAAATACTGAAAAGAGAATTAATGCTTAGGAATGTAGGAGTGTTGTAAGTAAGGAATGTCTTTGATGTATGCGCTCCTTAGGTCAGTAATTAGTTTTGAGACAGGGAAGAACGAAAGTAGAGGTGAAGGCCACGATCAGAATAAGCCACTTGACTTGGTCAAGGGAGATACTAATTACATTCGTCTCTCTCGAGTCTGTCTGTCTTTCTGTCTGCCGATGCTTTCTGTATCGGCTTTTTATATCTTCTTTTTGGATCGCAGCAGATCATTTGGGGATTCACACTTGTATTTGATTCTGGGCTTCCCATTGGCCGATAAATAAAATTCGCGTAGGCTCGCAAACTGGAAATTTAATATTTAATTAATTTTTAGTTTTCAACCGGACATCTGCGTGAACTCGACTGCGCACCGACGACTATTGGTCATTTTCTTTTTTGGTTGTGAGGGTGCAAACATACGGTCCATCGCTTTTGCTCGGTCGGTATCACCACAATATACTTTACTCTAGTGTGTATTTGTGTACGCACGTACATTAATATGCTTTACTCTGGTGTGTATTTGTGTACGCATGTGTATGTGTGCGTGTGATTACTACTGTTTTTTATAGTTTAATCTGTAGTGTATTATTTTCTGTTAAAAATAATACTATTTTATGAACGTCAGTATGTTTACACTCGTCGTTAAGTGAAAGTAGTGTTTAAACAGTTCGTCAATTCTCCGGTTTGCACTCCTTTCTCGCCTGTTAAACAGGAGTAGGTGTTTATTCCTTGTTTCTGTTTAGGAATGGATATTCAGTTCCATCTAAAATCTTATTCTCTTTCACTTTCAGTAACCACCTTGCATCTTGCTTGCGTAAAAAGGATAAAAATTCAGAATGCTGACACACACACACACACACACACACACACACACACACACACACACACACACACATATATATATATATATATATATATATATATATATATATATATATCAGTAGCTGATATCCCATGAAGAGAGAACGGATATTTTTGCCTACGAAACTCTGGAGGAGGTATATTGATGGTAACATCAATCAGTTATATATATATATATACCGAAAGATGGACGTATTTGCCAAGTAAAAAAGTTGACGACGTATGGGTAAAAAGCGTTTGGAAGGAGAAAGATTAAAGTGTATTTAAAACTTGTTCAAAATGAAACATCGGTATATAATTGGCAAAAAGTTCACGGCTTAACAGAAGATGAAGGGAAAGAAAGATTGGAAAATAAAATAAACATTAGAAAGAACAAGTCCAAGAATGAAAATTGAGATTCAAAAAGATAGGGAAAGAGATGAAAGAGAGTAAAGGCCTATAAACAAAGGAAAAGACAAGAAAGAGTAATAAGAGGAAATAAAGGTGAAATATTAATTGAATTATTAATAAATATAGAATAGGGAAAATAGGGAGGATGTAGGTTTCTTGGAAGAAAGAAGATAGAGAGAAAGAGAGTGAGATTAAGAGAAAATTAAAAATCAAACAAGTAATGCAGAAAAGTGTTAGGGAAAGTCATTGAATAAAAACTCGATTGACAAAAAAGAAATTAGCTTAATTAGGAATAATAATAATAATAATAATAATAATAATAATAATAATAATAATAATAATAATAGTAGCAAAGGACTTGCAAGAAAATATAATTATCGTCCATTATAGCAACAAATAGTCTAAGCAAATAAATAACCGAAGATATTATCTTTTCTCCTTATACGATCTTTGAAAATAAATGTTTGACTCCATCAGAGCATAAAAATAGGATTTTAGAAAAGTTGATATTTTTTAAGAAAGGAGATATTCTCATCGAATGGGTAATCGGTGTAATGACCCAGACGATACCCCAACCCAGTGATTTATCTTGGGCTATGCTATTATATACCAAGGTTATAAGTTAGTCTAGGGCAGTTTTTTTTATCACTGGATATACAATGGGTTAAGCTGGAATATACACGCTAGGCCAGAATATAACCACTCAGTTTCTCACTTGATACTTACACTTCCAATTTTTTGACGCATTCTCTGGCAAGAACATGACAAGCTAGCAATTCAAAGATAAAATATTTGTTAGTATATTCTAGAGCACTCTTTTTATTTTTATCCAACAGCTGTAAAATGAAACAAGATCAGTTCTTTTTTTTACAAATATATAAACGCCATTACAGTTGAATGAGTTCATATCAACCATTATCACCAATTTGTAGACTGGAGCTATTTCATGACATTCGAGCTAATAAAAACACAAGTTTACAGACATTACAAAACAAAATATATAGTAGTCTAGTGATGTATAGTTCAGACTAGGCTATTTTGTCCTCAAATTATGTAATGGAAGAGCTGGAACAATACCCAGGGCTTATTCTGGACTAGGTAAAAAATACCCTTGGGTATTTACTGGAAAATTGAAAAGTCGCCATAGAAAAATAACCAATATCGGTGTCAATATAAGGGATTCTTCCATTGCGTATTCTTTTAGATGTCGGGGTTAATTAATGTGATATAAAGGTGCGTGTTTTTCGGATGTCGGGGTTCACCAGTGTAGTAATAGGGGTTACTAATGTCTGGTACAAGGCCAATTCACAAACATAGCCGACACTCCCAAAAACTTAGGGTTTTATCAGAATTACCATCAGAAGTTTATCAGAAGGTGGATTTGTGGAAGAATAAAAGTATACCTTTGTATGTTTAAATAGAAATTTAGTAATAAAACAGAATAGCATAAATTGGTAGAGTTAAATGTTCAATGAGAAAACAGTAGTAAGGAGTTAAGGGCATCAAGTGCTCGTAGTAGTAACTTGTGTGTATGTATGTATGAGGGTGGAGCAAATGGTATTGTTCTACCACATGTCTGATTAGTCTCCATATATTTGAGATGCATACTCGGAAATAAGAATTTTTTTAATTACTATTTATTTTACTATAAGATATTTATTCACTATATATTTTTATATTATTATTTACAAATACACGCCCTCTCTCTCTCTCTCTCACACACACACACACGTACGCATACGCATATTATATATATATATATATATATATATATATATATATATATATATAATTTAGAAACAAATTGGATATACTACAATTTCAATGGGTAATACATATTTCACCGCACAATGATGATCTGGCGGCTCGTCAGACCCAAGTGATACAACAGTTGATCCTCCAAATATCCACCCCAAATTCTTTACACAGACGCTCACATGTCCATACTTAGAATAGAGATTTGTAATGATAATTTACAAAAAAATCCTCGCTCATTTAAAAAGAACCCATTGATAGAAAAAAAGAAAGAATAAAGAAAAAGTAGACGATAGATAAATGGAAAGAAGAGAGAAAAAAAAGAAAATAAATAGAAATTCTTACCGTAAATCTCATTATATTTAAAACTTAATTTCAATGTGAATTTTTCTACGTCATGTTTTTTTAAGAAAGGAGACGAGTGGCTATAAACGCTATGTCGATACTTGATGTTAACATTTATTTCTCTGTATACTTTTCGTTTTCTTTTTATTTCTATTTCTTTCTAATAAGCGAGGATTTTTTTGTAAATCATTGTGCAGTGAAATATGTATTACCCATTGAAATTGTAGTATATCAAAAAATTTTCTAAATTATATTACTCTGTTAAATTAAATAAATGAATTTAACTGAGTTCTTTTGAGTTGGTCTCTATCGGAATTTACCTGGATAATATACCAAGTGTTCTACGTTAAATATATATATATATATATATATATATATATAAGAAATATGTTGTAGAAGATATTTAGAAAGATTATGTCATATAATATATTTTTATATCAAAGCACACGGCAACTGGCTAATGAACTGTAAGAGATAGTCTCTGTAATAAATATTTTGTTGTAAAACGAATAAGCCCCCTACCACACACACACACACTATTACGCTCCCTCTTTTTATATATTCAATAATATTTTTGTATATTTTTTCGTAATTTGTTATCTTACTCTTATTACAGAGTTACACATGTACATATGTTTGTGTGTGTTTGCGTGAATAAGTGCGTGTATCTGTGGATGTACATTATAGTGCAGTGGATATCGGCTCGGAACGAGAAATCGGGGAGCCGAGTCCGAATTCCAGTTGAATTTATTGCATTCACTTACGCACAAATACCCTTGGGAAAGATATTAATCCGTCTCTTCCCTCCAGTTATGGGTTAAATAACAGGACAGATTGGGTTCTATATCTTGGCTGGCAACCAGTCTATCGCAGAAAGCAATGGCAACCTACTGCGGGATAATCTTCTGCCCAGTCAGTCATGTCTCTTTCGAGACATGATCGCCCAAGCGTGTTTCACGTATGACACTTAACTGACTGACTGATCTGTGTATTGGGAATTATCTGTTTACATGTAGCATTTACTAAAATCCTTCCAAAATTCAATTGAATAAAAGATGTGAATTTGCCAATTAAATATGACAAAAAATGTGCAAAGGCTTAAGATTTAATTTTATTCTCAGTCAAACAGAGGTTTTAATTAGAAATTAATTTGTCTGTTCTGGTTTTCCCACCAAGATTTGAGATAAGTTGTAAACCACACATTTTAGAAATTAAGACATACGATCTAAATTGCATAAACTAGGGCTTGACATGAATTTGATCCTTGATACTGAGGTTTGATCCAGTGTCATATACATATCCTTTTTCTTCTTCTTGGTTCCATGTCCCTTCAGGACTTAGGCCATAATGGCCCTCCACATCTCCCTATCTCTGGTGGCTCTTAGCACACTTTCTCCTGTTATCCCTCTCAAACTCCGCTCCATCACCCGCTTGCTCAAGCCCGTCAAGTATGTTACCCGCTGCTTTCCCCTGTCTCTTTTTCTCTCTATCTGACCTGTGAGTATCAGATTCCCCAAGCCATCCTTACTCATTACATGTCCCAGGAACTTTAGCTATCTTTTCCTGATGCTCAGTATTAATGTATTTTTCGTTTTCATCCTTTTCAATACCTCATCAGTGCTCACATGCTCCATCCATGATATCCGCATCATCCTTCTGTAGAACCACATTTCAGTTGCTTCTCGTTTTTCCTTCATCTTCAACGATATTGTCCAGCATAAACCGCCATATTGAAGAACTGACATCACATAACAATCCAGTACTCTTTTCTTTGTTTCTAGCAAAGATTTCCTGTTTCCGAATGCTCTACTCATCTTCCGGAATGTGTTCTTTGCCATGGCAATCTGCCTTCGGATCTCAGTGTCGCATTTTCTGTCTTTTGTTAGAAAACTTCCCAGGTATGTAAATTTTTGTACCTGCTTGATTTAATATCCCCCACCAGTAATTGGCATTTTGGGCTCCTGTGTTTGCTGATGACCATGCATTCGGTTTCTAGTAGTTTATTTGTAGTCCTTTCTTCCGACTTGCTTGAGCTACCTTCTTAGGGACGTATATAGTTTTCTTTCCATGTCCGTTATCAGTACTGTATAATTTGTCCAGATTGTGGCTGCCAATGAAGAATCCTTGTATAACTTCTAGGGTCCTCAAAATAGTCTTGCTGTACAAGTTGAACCGATCCGATGAAAAGACACATCCTTGTCTTACAACCCTTTCTATCTTTGTATATCTGCTGAATTCCTTTACTGTCTGTATGCAGGCGCTTTGCTGCCAGTAGAGGTTATTGATAACTCTAATCTCTTTCCCAAATACATTGAGGTTGCTGAGCATTTATATAAATTCGTTGTGACATACTTTCTCGAATACCTTTGCATAGGTACGCTTCTTTTTAATTTGTATTCTCTTTTCTGATATAATCCTAAGCATAAATTATTTCGTTACTTGTTTCAATGTCCTTGACAAAAACGCGCTGTTTTTGTCTTATCTATGGCTTGATTCTGCTTCGCCCTCTTTTCATCAAGATTCTGATGTTGAGCTTTGTTATGTGGCTCATTACATTAAACTGCTTGTTCGGTGGATTTCGCATTCGCTTGTGCCTGGCTTCATAGGCAGAGCTATAAAAATTGATTTACTTAGGTCATCTGGTATTACTCTACTGTTGTAGATTTCATTAATTATTTCTGTAATTTTCTCTATGCCGAAATCATCTAAGTCTCTCAGCATATCTATTAGAATACCGTCTGGTCCAGTTGCTTTGTTCCTATTCAGTTTGGCCAATGAAGCTTTCACTTCGGATTTTAGTATTTCGAATCCGTAAGCATCTTTGTTTACTTCCGGTATTTCACCACTGTTGTAGATTTCATTAATTATTTCTGTAATTTTCTCTGTGCCGAAATCATCTAAGTCTCTCAGCATATCTATTACAATGCCGTCTGGTCCACCTTATTGTTCTTTATTCAGTTTGGTCATTGCAACTTCCATTTCGAATTTTAGTATATCCGGTCCGTCAACATGTGAGATTTAATATGATTAAAATTATTTTAACCAGAATTTTAACCAAAAATTAATCCAAAAGCAAAAACAAAAAACAAAAAAGCTTATTTAAAATTTTTCGCTTTGAGGTGGATGTTGTAATTGTTACATCTGACATCCGATTTATCGGATGATTAAGAATGTTACTGCTTTGAAATTTTACTTGAGTAAGAATATAAATGCTAAACAAATTTTATTGTTTCTTGCTACATGCATTAGTTTCGCAAAAATTAACATAATCACTATAAAGCTTCGTTATATCACATCATTCAAGAAAACCAATAAAAATGTCTATGCATTGCATCTGTAGCATAATTTTGAAAAGTCTCGGTTAGTAAATACGTGTTAGGCTATTGTTTATAGATGCACCTTTGTCCTTGATCGATAAGATTCATTCATGCAAACGTAATAGCTAACAGAGCTAAATTTATAAATGATAACCGGTTCATAAACGTATATGAATTTGAATAAATACTGAACATGTATGAGAATACAGATGTAAATGCTTTTGATTTCGTTAGTAAATTAATAGAATTCTATTTGGATATATATAACGTAGAATACTTGGTATATTAGGTAAATTCCGATAGAGTTGAACTCAAAAGAACTCAGTGTTAAATTTATTTATTTAATTTAACAGAGTAATATTATTTAGAAATTTTTTTTAGATATTCTACAATTTCATGGGTAATACGTATTTCGCCGCTAACCTTGCAAAGAATGG
Source organism: Ascarosepion bandense (assembly GCA_037127315.1). Lineage (NCBI taxonomy): Eukaryota > Metazoa > Mollusca > Cephalopoda > Sepiida > Sepiidae > Ascarosepion > Ascarosepion bandense. Next base: position 3,326,898 of record JBBBDQ010000191.1, read on the forward strand.
GTCTGACGAGCCGCAAGGTCAGCGGCGAAATACGTATTATCCATGAAATCGTAGAATATATAAAATTTTATATATATATATATATATATATATATATATATATATGTGTGTGTGTGTGTGTGTGTGTGTGTGTGTGTGTGTGTGTGTGTGTGTGCGTGCGTGCGTGCGCACGCGCGTGTGTGTATGTGTGTGTGTGTGTGGGCGTGTGTTTGTTTAGGTATACACAGATACACACATATATATGTATTCGTTTGCATGATACATGCACAAAGAACTCTTCTCGATCAGTTAAAGGCATAGGTACACGTGTAATGCTGATAAACAGGACAGAACAGAGTAAACATCGGAAGCTAGTGGTTGAGTGACATCCGATCAGAGGCGAGTCTTTTTCGCGACGATATCACACGGAGCGGAAGTCGTTGTTAAGTCTGCGCGTACGCACACAAAATCCTGTCCATATAGGCAAGCAAAAATATACACAAGAATTCCGGATGTTAAAAGAAAGAAAAAAGATTAAATAGATTGAAATTCAGACGTAAAGTGCAGTGACGTTGGATAAATCTCTCAATCAACACACACACACACACACACACACACACACACACACATTTGATCTGAAGCAGTTCAAACGAGAGTTATCGTAAGAGGGGTTTATCTACAATGTCATCTTTTACATACAAAAAGGTAATTGCTGACAAAGAAAGAAGGCCATGTGAAGCTAAGACCACATTATTAATTTAAAATTTATAAGACTAGAATAATTTTGCTTGAAAGTGTGTGATTACAAACAAGCACACACACTCAAATATACAACACACACACACACACACACACACACACACACACACACACCATATATATATATATATATATAAACACGAGTGTACCCCGTCGTCAAAAAAGACAGAAAAGTAATTGAGAGGATCTGATCGTAACAGACAGGAATAAATGAATTCACAATCATCTTTGTTATAATAGAGAGGATATATACATACATATATATTAAATATATATATTAATTTATCTAAACTTATTTATAAATGGAACTTTGTCTCTGTGTGAGCGTTTGTGTCTGTGTGTCCGTTACCTATAGACTCCAAAACCACTGAACCGATTTTCTTTAAAATTTACACAGTTACACTATAAGCGTCTACGAGTAGTCTTAGCTAGGTTTTGTGTCGAGGTACCCCCGATAAATATCGAAAATCGATAATCGAAAAAATTCGGCTTATAGAAGGAGTGGTCCGATTGTAATCAAATTTGATACACTCGTAGACAAAGGCATAAGAAACGATATTCAGAAGTTTCAAGGTTGCAGTCCTTACAATAGTGCAGAAAATCGGTAATATATATATATAAAAGGCAAGATGTTTGTGTGTGTGTCTGTTGATCTGCCTGTATGTCTGTATTTTGTCAGCCCTTTTATTTTAGTTTTTGCTTCGGGTTTGGCTCTAAGTAGGTATAATTGTAGTTATTAGTCTCAGCCATGATACCATTTACTCACAGAACTTATTTAGCCTTCAAAATTCAGTTTACGACGAAAAAACTTATTTGATATCGATACCAGGAAAAACAAAATTGACTTACATCCATTCATTTTTCTTTCAGTCTACGGTTTCGTTTTAACTGGAAACAACTATTGCTTTTTAGTCTATTGTGCCAACGTCCAAAGCGTCTGAGCTCCATGGAATTAGTTTTAAAGCTTTCATCACAGCCGAGCAACTCCGGGCTCTACTGCTAGTTTTTATATATATGTGTATATTTATTTTAAATATATATTCAATATATTTAATACATATATATATTAAAACAGATATATAATATTTTCAATTCAAGTATAAACATATAAAACTTATTTTGTAGCCTTACAATTGCTCAGAGTCAAGAATATAGCTATCAATAAATATCACGAATAAAAGAGATTTTAAAATACTGCCAAAATGTTTAAAATTCCCGTCCTTAAATGTTCATTAGTATTACTGAAACTTTGCGACATAAATCATATGCCGAAATTTTCAGATATTTGTATTGGTGAAACTGATCGTAATATTATTATAATTGCTGACAAAGAAGGAAAGCCATGTGTGGTTATGACAGTATTATTAATTCAGTAAATGATAAAACTAGTATGATTTTGCTTGAAGCTGCGTGGTTACTAACGAGCAGACACACACGACCTATATATATATATATATATATATATATATATATGCTTGTGTTCGTGTGTGTGTGTGTGTGTATTCGTGAGTATGAGTGTGTGCGTGTGTGTATTGTTGTTCTATGGCCTGTGATTTTAAGCGTTGTTGAAGATTTGTTGACGAATTTATGCACAAGAGCTTTATATTTTGTTGTTGTTCTATCTCTGATATTAAACAGTTAAAAATACAATATAAATGTTATCTGTTATTTAAATTAGAAATATATAAAATCGTATGTCACAAAATCTACAAAATGTAAGAATTCAGTTCCTAGGTGAAAATAGAATTGGTGCAATGCAATGGAGCAATAATATTCATGAGAACTCTTGTAGTATTTTAAGGAAAAAATATTCTTGACTTCGTATTTCACTTAGCAATAATGTATTTATTTTTCTTGTGTAGCTGATGTGGGGCCTATAGATACCAGATTAAAATACATTTTATTAAGTTAAAGGATTCAAGTGATTCTGCATGAGATGCACTTACAATGATTTCTCTCAACTAGCAAATGATTTATGCTTCAATAAAAAAATATCAAAAACAAATTTTTTTCATGCAAAACTACAACATAGTGCAAACGGAAATGTGTGGTCTTTTTCGGGACCACACATTTAGCCGATTGAAATTCATTGTAAGTAAAATGGGGCAAATTTCTGAATTTTTATCGTTATAGTCTTTACGCTATCTGTGAAAGATCTACTTTGTCTCCCGGTTGCCAAATGATTGATTATGAAGCCAGATCAGTTCCATTCCTTACTTACACATTATATTTCTTCTGTGTGATCTTTTATACAAACCTTTCCATGTCATTCGTCTTTTGTCTGTCTTTATTGATGGTTAATTAAACTCTCACATTGTTTCTGCTCAGTGGGTTTGTTTGGCATTCTGTTTTGCCCTGGCTTCAGCAGAAGAAGGACACAACGATGAATATTTATAAGTTCGGAAAAATACAATAGAGTTAAAACATGAAAGAGAGAACGAATCGTTTTGGGAGACCATGTATGGAGACAATGTGGCGTCGTTTGAGAGAGATAAGACGTAAAATGAAAAAAAAAGGTTAACAGCATTTATACAATATATATATATATATATATATATATATATATATATATATATATATATATTGTATAAATGTTGTAAACCATTTAATATATATATATATATCTATATACATGCTCACATATAAACTCATGTATAATTTTTTGACATTAAAAACAATAATATATACATAGATGGACATCCAAAGATGCATGCATATGCTTGACTATCAACTACCCCACTTTCTCTCTCTCTCTATCTCTGACCATCTATCTATCGACATACACGCATGTATGTTTGCGAGTATCGATTATTGAGGGTTAACGCACTAATTTGTCAATATTAGAAGTGACTACTAAAAATGAAGTATATAAGCAGAATATACAGAATTAATAGAAATAAATCAAAATCAAAAATCGAACATCCAAAGATGTATGTTAGGAAAATTAGCGAACATATTCTTTACGGAAATAAATTGAGAGTGAAAATGTATATTAATTTACCATAGATAAGCATGCAATATCTGAAATTTTCATAAAACTTTGGGTAACATGAGTACATTATGTGTGATAAGCTTAAATATGAATACATATGTATTATAACACCCGGCTACTCATTAATCAGTGTTACAGACGCCTGCTCTGACAGATATATGTTTCTTTAATAATCTCCTATTGAGGTCAACCTATACTTTGTACTGTAATTATGTCGTGTATATATATATATATATATATATATATATAACATTACATATTGTTCTAAAGAAAAAATGAATAAAAATTATATAATTTTCTATGTTGGTTACATTCAATAGCGTATATTAAGAATCATTGCTTCCCAAACATACATTCAAACATGCATTCAAATATAGGTATTTGTTGGTATGGATACACTTGGTCATAATTTCTGCTCTTTCATTTATTTAGTAATTAATTTTTGCTTGGGAATAACATAATAGCCAACTTTTCTTCCTGGCACAGTCTACATATTTTACCATCATTGTAATCATTTATTATACTCTACGTTATGTCGGGGTCTTTTCCATACTTTACTTTCAATTTCCACGCGTGGCTAGTCAACTTTATACAACTTTTGTATTTATCTTGTTTAACTGTAGGCTTATGGTTATTCGATCTAGCTTTAAAAGTTTCTTTGGTAGATCCCAAATATGTTTTGTTTGACCATTTAAGTCATGTATTTTGCTTTTTAAATAACCACTTTTGTATTACAAAGTCCTTGAAAGGAGCATTTATTTTTGTCTCTATAGTTCCATTTTTATTAAGGATGTTGTTTTGTACGTTGATATTTAGGTCTTTGGCGTTTTGTTTCTTTATGTAATTTTTAAATTACTAGTACAGCTATAACTCATTTTGATTGTATTCCTATTGAAAATTTTGTTTAGTTCTGAGCTTTTTTAAAAGTGTTTATCGATCAGTTAAAAATATTTGTCCTAATTTGATTTCTAATTATAATGTTTATATATATATATGCGTGTGTGTGTGTGTGTATGTATGTGTGAAGTAATGAACAAGTAGGAAAAAGTGTTTTTAATCTAAAACGTTTCATTTTAACAAGCTTTTTTCAGAAATTTATTAAAGACGAATTATTTAAAAATCTATGAGACAGATTGAGGTATAGTTGCATTGGTCAGTGTCACATGTCATAAGGCAATAGATGAATATTTAATCGAGAAGAAAAATATTGTGTCTGTTTAAGTGTGTGTGTTCCAACACGTAATAAAAACATTAAATATTTATTATGAATGGAAATATATATAAGCAAAAATAATGTATGTTAAACATATTCAAACTAGAAACGAATTAAGTGTGTGTATATGTCGGTAACGTTAGTATGTATACAGGCACACTCACATATATGCACACTCGCGCACACACACACACATACGCACACACGCACACACACACACACACACACACACACACACACACACACACACACACACACACATATATATATATATATATATGTATATATATATATATATAATATTATAATCATTTTATCAAAAGCAAGTCAGAAATTCCACTGGTGCTCAGGGGGTTAGAGTGACAGAATAAACAAGGTATAGGGGATATCGAAAAAAATGATAAGAAATTGATGGGAATCAAGTAGATGTGATGGCAATTGACGTTGCATTTAAACATTTGGAGGTTTTAGCTATCAGGGAAGCAAGCATATGGCAGTGAGTCTGACAAACGGGAAGTGCCAGAAAAGAAGTTGTTAGAGTAGAAGATGCATTTACATTTATCTATTTTGATGGTAAAAGGGTGGAACCTTGATGGCAAGCTAACAGCACGCGTCAATACATGTGGTCGGGGAACCAGAGAAGAAAGCTCATCACTGACAAAACGCGCTGTCAGTCAGGATCGATTACATTGCAGATCTTCCTTTGGATTTGTCGAGAAGCTCAAAATGAATAGCAGCAGGACTCGACCAGATATGGCAATAGTATTCAATTCACGGACGAATGGTAGATTTATAAATGTGCAAAATAGATTCTGACAAAAAAACCTTCATGGCCGGATACAGTGAACAAACATTATTAGCAGTATATGCAGTAATGGATTCAAAGTAGTCATTCCATTTGAGGTCATCTGAGATAGTTAAGCCAAGGTGGCGCAAAGTGTTGCTCTCTAGAAGACTAGCAATGGTAAACAGAAATGTTTCTTTATAGTGGTTAAACAAGAACAGCTTCGTTTGGTGGCATTAACATTTACGAGCCATTTCCTACCCGAATCAATCACACATTGGAGGTCATTTTGAAGAGTAGCAGCCGGGTTTATTTTGACATCCTTGCTAGATTTCTTAATGAGATGGGCATAAATGATGACGTCATCTGCATAGATATCAACTTGTGAACAACTAATTACATCAGGTAGATCATTGATGAAGATCAGAAAAAGGCGCAGGACCTGGGATAGAGCCTTGAGTGACGTTTGTATGAAAGGATCTGGAAGTTTGCCTATTCAAAACTAAATTTCATTACACGATTTGATAGGAAGGATTGGATTAAATTAAACAATCGTTCAGAAATACCGTAGCTCTGGAGCTTGTACAGAAGGCCAGCATGCCAATGGTTTCGACTTATCAAGATCATTATGATAGTCAAACTTAGAAAAAATGTTAGAGACCAGAGATGGAGTTTTATATATATATATATTACTCAATTGAGCCTCAGTTCTAGGTGAGAAATTAGCTGTAGATACTCCAGACGAGTCAAGTGTTGAGTTGGATTAGAATTTGCGAACAAAGCACTTGACCTTGTCTGCTCTGAGGACCTCAAATTGACTGAATAGAGGAGGGGCCAGGGGGGTTTCGTTGTTCAGTACACCCTTGTAGAACCGCCAGTAATCTTTCGAACCAAATTTGCTATACGCTGCTTTATTCTATCTGCAAACAACAGCTTAGCAACATTTAGGACACGCCTACATTTATTAGAGGCAAAGAGGCGCCTATTATGATCAGGCGTGTCGCTCTGGTAAAGCCGGAAGAAGTGATTTCTGTGGGCGATGGTAGCCAAGCAAGTAAGAGAAAACGAATGAGACAAACGAGGTTTAAATTGAAATTTTTTTAGCTTGGATGAAGGCATCAATTCTGGCTTTCACCCAGGAGGAAACTTCAGATGCACTGTCTTGAACAGGGTGACTAAAACGTTTATTTTAAGGGACATCGCATAGGAAATCACAGAACAATTCCCAGTTCGTTCGTTGATAGCAGTAAGATATTCTGCTGGTAGGAAGTTTCTGGATTGAGGGGGAGTAGAAAGAAGCATTTATTGACACTATTGCATGATCAGAGCTGAGTATGTGGAGACAAATGTTCAATACCGTAGAACCTGTGGATGTAGTTACATAGCCGCTAAATATAGTTGTGTGAACCACAGGTAGGCTCTGTGAGAGTTGAACAAATAAAAATGTGCCTAGGTAGACGCGTGTACGCTGAAACAAGTATATTGTATCTCTCTGCGGATGACTATTTACGCTCTCACACCCTGATTGAGCACTCTGGAAGAATGGTAGACTTTGAAATAACAGTAGCTACTCTAGCATCTACGCATCGTTCATTCAGTAAGGAATTAGAACACACTCAGCTATTAGGCGTGTATAATAATAATAAACACGCAAAAAAGTCTGCCTCCTTTTACCGAGTGCCCATAGCTCAGAGGTAGAATCACCGACTGACGCCAATTCGGTCGGGTTTTAATCCTGGGTTATAAAGCAGTAGGTGTCTAACCGTACTGTGATACAGCGAAACACATCTGTTTGTGGCTGACTATATATATATATATATATATATATATAGTCAGCCACAAACAGATGTGTTTCGCTGTATCACAGTACGGTTATATATATATATATATGAAATAATTTGTTTAAACATTATTTTTGATCGATATTCGTATTTAAGTAGATATTCTGTTTATAATCAAACAGTATTATATATTTATTCCTACCGGCCTGATTATTTACGATAAACTTTTGTTAAAAAAATGTGTGTCATTCAGCAGGACTTTCGTAACAAAAATTTATCGTAAATAATCAAGCTATTAGAAAGAAATATATAATACTCTTTGATTATGAACAGAATGTCTACTTAAATACGGGTATCGATCAAAAATAATGTTCAAACAAATCATTTCAAAATGTCGGTTGTTTATAACCAGTTTCGTTAATCTTCGTTAATTTCCGCAATATATATATATATATAGTTATGAAATAATTGTACATTACGACACGGAAATGTTTTATTTCGAGATAGATTCTCTTCATCAGGCAATGTTTGATGTTGGCTGAACAGATCATTTGCAATTAAATGCAAAAACCTTCGGTTTGCTGTGTATGTATGTGGGAAGATATCAAATTTACATGTGTGTTTCTTTTAGCTAATCAGAGAGAAGATTCATTTTGGAATTTGGCCCTAAAGAATACATACCTTTTCTCTTTATTCCTCCTTTTTCCCTTCCTGTACTTTTCTCCTTTTTTTCTTTCACTCCTCAAAATGTCAACCTGCTTTTGACCTAATCTTATCATCTTCCTTTTTTCCTCGCTTTGTTTTATTGTCTTTGATGCGATGTGCCCATTTAGTACCAAGGCTGCCCTTATATATATATATATATATATATATATATATATATATATATGAACTGGCACGACTACAAATGATATAGAAAAAATAACAGGAAGACTCTTAACGCGTTCAATCAGCAACCTTACAATTCGTCATACTGCCTCAACAGGAGTAAAAATCGTGATGCAATTTATCGCACGTCAACTTTACATTCATGTGAATGGTCAGTATTATATTAACACCCAACCTGGACATACTGCGTATTAATAGAAAGTCAGAGTATTGTTAATAGCCATTTCATTTTAGGAATCTGTATATATGATATCTTTATTAACTGCATGTATCACCCCGAGTAATTTGTAAAATCATATTCTGGGTGTTGGAATTTTATTTTGTGTCAATTGATATAGATTTTTATTATTAGTGGGCTGAAAGCTTCAGTGTCTTGTAATACGCTTTAATATATTGCTAAGTATGAACTATTTATTTGTTTATACGTGTTTTTAAGCGTCTATATGTATATATGTACATATTAATACGAGTATGTGTCAGTTAGCTGCCTGTTATTATAATTACATAAATTAATATTGTTCTACGTTTAGATATACATAAAATACTAGTATCTTTCTTCATATATATATATATATATATAGTGTTTTAGCACCAAGACTCTATAGTAGCTATCAAGTTGCAGTATGCAATAATAATAATATTAATAATAATAATACTTACCATATATATATATATAATAATGTTCAAACAAATCATTTCGTATATATATATATATATATACAAAAGGAAAACTTTCTTTGCTAACGCATTTCGTCAGGGGACGAAACGCATTAGTAAAGAAAGAATTTCCTTTCATCTTTTATATTGTCTTTACAGATATATTTTATTTATATCTGAATTCATATATTATAGTTATCAGGGCAAATTAAATTCTTTTGAAAATGGTTGAAGTATTAACCGAATGTCCTCGGGGGAAAAAAAACAACAGCAGGGACACTTTGTCCACGCTCACAGTCTAATAAATATTCTAGGGATACAAAAATAAAATAAAATCTCAGAAGATATTCCTTGTCCGTCATATTTAATGACACATACACAAAAGAATGATTGCGGATCACAGACACACAGATACACACACGCACACAATCAGAAACATACACACAAACACACACACATATATGTATATGCACACAAAAGAGTTACGTAGGAAAACATAGTTGCTTGCATGGTTTTGCTTACTTTTCTTCCTATACTTACGCTGTATATTTTACTTATTCTTTCTTTGTGTAAGTGTATTTTCTGCATGTACATGTTTTTGATCTCCGTTGTCATTTAATACTTCAGGGTTAGGCTTCGTCAAAAATCGGGGTGTAATTACTGGGTCTGCGCAGCACCCGGTCTCCATAAGTTGTAATCGGGAGGTGACAGGTCAGACCTAAGGTCACTTATCGTCTTAAAGTTCTCGAGGTGACGGGTGAGTATAGGCAAGACCTTTGCAACCATGTGACGCCAATACCGCGATGCTGACATGAGGTGCTTATTCGATTCACCCTAGACTTTTAAAATACTTTTAATCGTAGATAACATAACTTTTTAGCATTTCAATTTTTTAAAAGTCTGCCTGTCAGGTAAAATGTAAGTTTAGGAAGCTTTTCTAGCAAAATCATATTGTTGCAAAAACAAATGTCTTAATATTATTCAGTAGTTCAATCAGCTTAATTAAAACCACCTTTTTGTTTTCTCTGTGTTTAGATATAGATGCATGTGTCACGTTTTTCTCTCTATCGCGATAAAACTGGCGATTATTTACTTGTATGCTTCTCATGGCCGACTAAACGCCTAGGCACAGGAACGGGAACTTAGTCTATAAGAGTAAAGTGACTCGAGATTGAAGGTGAGTATATGGTTCTTAATTATAAGTCAGGAGCGGTCGCTAGAGGGCAATATAGTTTGGGCACTTTTATTTCCGACCAAACTTCAGAAAGAAAGAACGTTTCGCACAACAAAGAATAAAACAGAGTGTCATAATTGCGTGTAGGCGTCTCATGAAGTAATTATTTCTACAGATTCCTGCTAAGTAAGTGGTGAGCAGTGGTTGCTGTGCCAAGTTCAAACTCTGTTCAAGATAATTTAGATACTCTTCACCCTTAGGTAAAACTTATCAAAACAAATTAATAATGGAACTGACATTCAGAAAAAACGCATTTATGATTCAAATTAGTACAGTAATCTAAGGAAAGAAAATAAAAGAATCGATTTTCATTTTCATTCAAACATTTATTTATGTTTATATAACGGCGAAACAGAATTATTTTTTTAACTGCTTCGAAACACTAACTCATATTGAAGCAATATTCCTTCGCAGACTGAAGATTTGCGCCATTTTAAAGGTTATTCATGTAAACATTTTTAAACACATGTGAATGTATTCATTATATATATATATATATATATATATATAATGATTTAAGCATTGATCTATCGGTGTACATATGTACTTACATTTTCTCGATTGAATAGGCGAAATTTACATATCGAGCAATGACCTGATACTTAAATCCGAAACTGCAATATGCTTCCAAAAATGAACAAAACTAACAAATCAGTTTTAATATCTAAATTAGGAAACAAATTCACATTAAATCTTGGCACCAAAAACTATCACGACTCAACGCTATATATATATATATACACAAACACACACACACACACACACACACACACACACACACACACATATATATATATATATATATATATATATATATATATGAATTCATATATCGTGTCTATGTGTGTGCGTGTGTGTGCAAAAAATCTCTATATTGGATAAAACATTTCAACTAAGTAAAATATCTTAAAACAACATTGTAAATGAAAATTGAATAATGTCTAACATAGGCTGGGTGTCTATTTAGTAATACGTATTAAGATAATAAAAGTATATAAAAATTTGAGTTTAAGGAAGTCATATATGCTCTAATGTTATTTCGTAAAGAAATGCAATAAAGGTATGTGGTGAATACAAGATTAAAAGTAACTTTATTCTCTTTACTGTTTACAAATTTCGCAGTCCAGTGTGAAATCTAATTTTGACCAATAGAAAAAAAGACTGGCCCCGTACTGAAGGAAAAGGCGGAGCCAAATTTTGTGATCTGGTGTGAATTATTTCTTAACCACTGAAAAGTGAGCAATTTACACAACTGAGAAAAGTTACCATGCCTGTGTCTACAAGTTCTTTAATGTAAATATATAGAGAAAGAAAGTGGAATGAGTCAGATGGAAGCAGAGATCAGATAAGACACCGCCAAAATCTAAGGGTCAAATCTCAAGCCTCTGCACCGGACATGTCTCGTCGACATACATTCGTTTTCCTTTTCCTTCTTGCGTGCTATTTTCCTTTGTTTTTTTTTTTTTCGTTCTCACCATTCTCGCCGTCAAGAAAGAAGACAACAACAACAACGCTTCGACTAACTCATAAATATGAACGTCAATAAGTACAATTTTTCTTTATCGCTTTACATCCCTTTTCACTTTCTCGCTGTCCGCTAAAAGAAAGAAAGGAACACAGACTTTATTACTACCCTGTTAATCTTTATCTGCATACACACATTTCGCTACAACTACGATCTCTGGATTCATTTAAATCCGTAATAAAATTTCTCTTTGAAAATTGAAACAGTTAATAATTTCACTTTCTACAAATATTCTGCTCTATAAATATATTTTCATTTAAACATACAAGCGAAACAATGATATCCTTTCAACCTTCTGATCAGGAATCAATTGTGGGGAGTTCGGTTATGTTTGGCGCAAAGGCCAGTTTAATAAACATGCTCGAGTTCCCTAATACATTTAAATAAAAATTAAAACTGCAGAAAATAAAGAACTATAAAGAACTGAATAAACTACAATAGAATAACACACAGAATGACAAATCATGCAAAAAAGGCACGTACATATATAGTTAAGAACAAAGATAAAATTTCATAAGAGATCTGTAACTCAAAGATCACAAACAGGCAAGAAAGAAATAAGTTGATGACTGAGAAAATTCTATTGCTAATGAAAGAGAATATATAATGCTAAAGAATATCACTGAATATAGAATGTTAAGCCTAGACACTAGAAATAAATATAAGAAAGCAAAAGATAAATGGCTCATCAAGAAGACATAAAACATAGACATAGCAGGTAGCCATAAAATATATAATAAATAGTAAAACAGAAAATGTGCAACGTGACAGGTGTGTAAAGACTAAAAAAATAATACTCATAATAGAAAAAGAACTTGATAAAAAATGGAGTGCATGCATAGAAGAGTTCGTTCATGAAAACAGAGGAAAGAAATCATCACTACATAAAATAAAAGAACCTATAAAACGCGAAGTGCAACTACGCGCAAGCTGTCCAGGCTAAGGTCAAAAAGAAAGAAATTAAACTTCGTTAATTTTGGAAGATCACCATCCAAATTGTTAACTGGTTATTATTAAGTGGATCCAGTGAATTGAGAGTTGTGAAGTCAATACCCAGCGATAGAAGTGGTGAACAAGAAAATTCAAGAGTTGAGTTACCGGGAGATAACTGATACATCTGGAAGCGGTATGATTCATGGAATGAGAATAATCTACTCCAGTCAACGAAATAAAGGATTTAGTTCAAACTTCCAATCACCTGAAGAAGGTTGGAGAGTTCAAAGATCTTGAATATGGAAACAAAGATGAGGACAATAATTCTAGCAATGTAAATAATTACAATACCACATTTAAGAAATATGACAAATAAAAACAACCAACCTGCACCCGAAGTCACTGAATAGACAAAAATCAACAGAATAGTAAAAGAAGGGTTTTATCGTACAGCAAGAAAATCTTAATTGAACATAAAAGATATATTCAGATTCATTATTGGTGGACATTACAAAATAATGTAATGAAATGTAACCAAACAGAGTATCGACAGACGATGGAAAATAGGATACAGAAACCCGAAGGTTCATAGGAATAACAGAAATTGTTTTCCAGAAATTAAGTAAAGTATTATAGGATACAAATCCTATATTAGCCAACAATTAATTGAAATGCAAAAATTAAAATTGCACATCCGCATAATTGGATCAGAATGACTGAAAATATTTTAGCAAAACCCAAATCAGGGCAAATTTCACAAGTCGGTGTGAAAATTAAGATCCTGGATTCTGATTGGATAGAAAATAGCAAATTGAATTATGACTCCGGTCAAATTTTCTTCACACCTAGAAACTGGGGATTCTGTTTGAGCTGATCACATGACTAGATGTCACTTCTTAATCACGTCTCTTGACCGACTAAAGACAGTCAAATGGAAGCAGAGAGAGACGACACTATAAAATGTAAGAAAAGAAACTTCAGATTTGACCAGGACGGAAGGTCGCGTCACATATTCGTTCTCCTTCTTCACTCATGCTAATCTCTTTTACCTATTTTTCTCCATCTTCAATATTATTGCAGTTAACAAAGAAGATAGCAACATCAACAACGAGATACTTCAACTGACTCCTAAAAATTAACGTCCGATAAGTACAATTTCCTTTATTGCTTCACCTTCCTTTTCACTTTCTCGCCGGTTATGAAAAAAAAAAAGAAAAAAGAAAGGAACACAGACTTTATTAGTAACCTTTTAATCTTTCTACATACACACATTCTGCTACTATCAACTGTCAGGTCTGGATTCATTTAACTACTTACTACTATTTCTTTGGAACATTTTACTACGTATATTTTTCGCTTTGAACATTTAACTTTTACAAATTAATTAGCTACGTACATTTTTTTATTCCAACATTTTTACTTCTTACGAATTTATTATTCTGTTTAGTTAATAAAATTTTACTTTAACATACAAAACGAAATCTTTTATTCTTCCACATTCCAACATTCAACCTTCAACCATCTGATATTTTAAATTCGGCTGTGTTTGGCACAAGGCCAATTTGATAAACATCCTCGAGACTTGTACAGTATTACGAGGTATAAATTTTACTAGCAACAAAGAAAATGTGTTGACATTCTATGTAATACCTAATATTCTGTACGACAATGAATGCTGGATAATATTTTCACAGATGAAGAAGAAATTTTTAAGGGATATATTTGGTTTTACCGACAAATGCCAAGAATAACATTGACAAAATTGTGAGCAACGAGAAAGCGTTAATCAGAGAGAGAGAGAGAGAGAGAGAGAGAGAGAGAGAGAGAGAGAGAGAGAGAGAGATGTGCCATTTCTAGGATACTTAATGAGGAAAGGGAACCTGTAGAATCTAACACGTGTATAACAATAAATGCAAGAGAAGCAAAAGATATTAGCAAGTAACTTGCTTAGCTAACTTGTGCGAATAAATGGCAGAAGGATAAAAGACGAATTTTAAAAAAGAGAAACGATAAATACAGAAAAAAATGTTATGAAGAGCCATGATCGTCCATATTACAAAATACCAGAATAAAAACAGTACCTTCTAAATAACGCCTTAGGTTCGCTTGTCGCTTAAAACTGTTTGGTGTAATTTTACAGTGGTTTATACTGTTGTTAATGCTTATTAAAACCATCTTGATATTTATATATGAATATACATAGAAGCACACACGACAGTGAATGACAGAACTGAAAACTGTAGTAACGCGTTTCATTCTGAGAAACTTTTCCAAAAATGATTTCATTGATAGAATCAATCATTGATATATTAAAGCGAAAAAGATAGCAGAATATATATATATATATATATATATATATATATATATGTGTGTGTGTTCAAATGAATAAAGAACGGAGAAAGTATTAACAACGTTCAAAACATTAATTTAAAACAGTGGTCAATATAGAAATAGAGCTATGAATATCTATTAGTAGTATCATAGCTCGGCGTTGCCGGTAAAACTCTGAAGATTTTAGTAGTAGGAGAAGATGCCATTTTTTATTTTACATATTTTGTTTTTGTTTGAAAAAACACTTTTTTCAAAAAAATATTTCTTTTGTTTCAAAATTACGGGAAAAATATTCACATTTTTTTGTTGAGCAAATGAATTTTTAAAACGTCAGAATAAAAATGAAATATAAAGGCTCAATTTTTTTTAAAATAAAACAATATTTCAGTCGCGTTTGACACGTGTGATTTGATTTGTGTGACTTAATTCAGCAACCATCTTAGATATTAGATGTTTTATGGAAATAAAACGTCGGAATAAAAATTAAATATAAATGCTGATTTTTTTTTAACAAAAAGTATTTTATTCGCGTTTGACATGTGTGATTTGACTTCTGTGGCGTAATCTAGCAACCATCTTAGATCTTAAATGTTTTACGGGGCAAATGTAAACAATCTGCACCGTTGGCCAAAAAGTGCTAAAGGGAAAATTACTAAACTTAAAACTCAAAAAATATCTGTCGACATGGCTTCCCTGTAGATATGTGCCCCTAGAAAGTTTGAATGGCGTAGCTTTAAAAATGTAGGCGTGCATAGGAAACAGTCACACACAGACTCACAGATTGCCTTTTATATAAAGAGATAAGTTATGATTTAATTTACCACATATAATTATAATTTACTACAAAGTGTACATTTTGTTTAGACATCGAAAAACAATGTCTCATCGGGTAGTTAATAATGATGGTAATAATCATGGTTATTACCATCATTATTAACTACCTGATGAGACATTGTTTTTTTATGTCAAACAAAAGTACACTTACGTAGATATATATTGTAATGGTTGTTACAATGTTTTTAAATTCATAGTATCACTACACAAAAAAATTCTCATGTTTCGAAGCCAGCCCATTATGTTTTGGCTTCATCCTCAGGTGATGTTTTTAGAAATGAGAATTATCTAGTTGAAAAGACCGTTTATTTGTGTTGGGTTTGTTATTTTTGTGTGTTAGAGGGGTTGGTCTGTATTTTGAGTTCCGTTGACCTTTTTACTGATCTTAGGGTCAAGTGTTTGTTTTTGGCAGAGTTCATGATAGGTTAATCTATTAATCTTGAAAGGGCTGGTGGTCAAACACTTGACCCTAAGACCAGTAAAAATACAGACCAACCCCTCTAACACCCAAAAATAACAAATCCAACACAAATAAACGGTCTTTTCAACTAGATAATTCTCATTTCTAAAAAAAATCACCTGAGGATGAAGCCAAAACATAATGGGCTGGCTTCGAAACATGAGAAATTATTTGTGAAGTGATACTATGAATTTAAAAACATTGTAACAACCATTACAGGATAACGCTCTACATTTGTATCGAGCACTCTTTATAAAAGTAAATGCATGAACAAAAAGGTAAATAAACCTACGAGTTCAGTAACTTAGTTACAATATATATATATATATATATATATATATATATATATATATATATATAATAATAATAATAATAATAATAACTTCGTGCGAGTTGCCCCGGATAGAAATAAATGAAGATGTTTGTACCAGAGTTGTACCAGGAATTTCGAAATCATTCATACTGACCGGCTAAAAGACAAAAAACTACGACAAAAAGTGTCAGCAAATATTCGTATGGTTATGTCAAGACATCCCCACTGTTGTAGAATATGTGGATTTGTATGCAGGTCACTAGCGAGACTAAACTGTCACATACAGCACAAACATAAAGACTGTATGAGGTTATCGGTCCTTATACGATGAACTCGACGGTAGAGGGTTTCACACACACACACACACACACACACACACACACACACACACACACACACACACACACAAATATACATACATATATGTATATATATAGTGACGCTATACTATTCGTGGTAAGAAAAATTTCCTTCGTAAATAATCCAATTGGATTCTAGTAATATAATATTAAAGACTATACAATATTAAAAATAATCCCCTAAAAAAGCTGATACTTATTATACAAATGTATAAATTTCGTACAAAGATTAAAATGGTTGATGGGAAAGCTGGTTTTCACTATCTTAAACTTAAACTTTGCTAGTCACAATCATTGACCGTGACCTGCTACAATAATCTAAGTATCAAAATGCCACATTATTATTTACCATTCTTACTACATTCATCCCAAAGACTCGATGAAAAAATCCCATAAGTTTCTGAGAAGAACAGGGGACAGAAAAACGGCATTTACAAATTGTACAATGAATATGTACACTGAAAAAATATATCTAAAAAAAAAACAAAACAAACAAACAAACAAACCAAAAAACAAAAATCAAAAAGAAACAATATCGTATTAGTAATAAAACCCTCCGAGAGTACTTAGAATATGGCAGAAACTAACGAGGGACTTAATATTTTCCATCAATCATTCGTTCTAAAATCACTCACACATCCAATCACAAAAACAAGAACGAGAAGCACACTCGAAAATACGAAAGGCATACAGCATTAACCAGAAAACTGACATTTCTGGTCACCTACTTGGGGATGGCGAATTAAACTAAAGAAAGTAGAAAGGCAATGAATATTCAACCTCGAGCTAAGTTAATTTAGCGACAAAAAATAAAAATAAACCTAACCTAATCTAAATCGGGTCGGGCTGCGCATGTTTCTTCCAGGAAAACAACATCCTGATGTCTAACCGGCACCAAACAATTCAAACGTGACTCACCCACTTTTTGCCAAATTTTGATGAAGAGAGTTGTCTCCTAATTTTAAGCTGATGCTTAAAGTACAAGATCATTTGGGAAGAGTTAAACTTCTTATCCTCATAAAATTCTTTCTATCCCATTGTCCAAATCACGACTCGCATAACACCTCGTAAGCAAAAGAACGCATAATGTTCAGCCTTAGTCAACGACGGTACAATATTGTTACAAACAGAACTTTCCACGAAGACAAAAACTTTCCGCGCAACTTACGAACCATGTTGTCTTCAACAAATTTGCACAACGGCATAACAACGGGGTAGTAGAAAAAAGACATGTTCAACGGTTTCTGCTGACAGTCCGCAACGCACACAGATTGAAACTCTCTGTAAGCCCACTGTACAAAGTTTCTTGCCTACCTAGAGGGCGTTCCGAATCAATAATCAGGTGAGTGATGCCTCGTCATTAGTAAGACATGACAACCTGGGCGTCCAAGGGAGTATTTAATTTTGGGGTGAAGGACTGATTGAGAGACGAGTGATTTTCAGAAAAGAGCTTGGATCTCTACAAAGAGACTAAAAGTTTTGCGTAGAGATGACTGTTCTGAATGACTTTTTTTCCAGCTGTTTTTTCACCAGGGAAGGTCGAGGTAGAGGCCAAGGGGCGAGGTAGATGCTTATATGTGTTTTTTTCTCTTTTTCTTGTCCCTGTTCGCTTTTTGGAGTTTTAATTTCTCTGTTTCTTCATATCCGGGGCTATATAGTTTCAATGTTGGTAGTTCCCAGGTCGAGGCACCACCTTTCAGGAGGGAGTGGCGCTGTATGTGCCTTTTGTTCTGTATGTTTCAGAAAATCGAGATCCCACTGCCTGGTGCTTCCCTCTGACCTTACCAGCAACCAGCCATTCCTATTTCTCCTTATCCTTGACTGCATAAATATCTGGAAAAAGACTTTTAGGGGATTGCGGACTAACCTTTGGTTTGAACTGGGAGTTTGACCACACCGGTCCCGGATGCTTGCATGCCTATTAGATGCGTGGCGGATGTTAAAGACGCTGCTAGAAGGGGAGTTTCGTCACTAGGAACCTGACTTCAAGAAGCCTTCTTCTCTGTGCAGGAGAAGGAGAGGGAACCAGTCTGTCTACAGTTCCAGCACTTCGGTTTGCTACAGGATACCGGCAATTTTAGTCCCCTTGCATCCAGGAAGTTGCGGATTGTAAGAAAGGCTTCACGGTCTATCATACGCTCGTAAGACCATCCCTAGTCAGGCTATCGAAGAATGCATTTGGCCATACTGCGAAAAGTACCCAAAATCATAATAAAAATAAATCAAAACTAAAATTACAGACAGCTCTTTCCGTTTAACTCAATTAGCTACTATATTTTCATATATTCACACCCTTCTAATTCTTCCAGTGCCGAAAGTGTAATTAATTCTGATTCTTCTCCTTTATAACTTGTCTTTTAACTCTACCCTCACTATGATCCCCCAAACTCCCTTTCAATGTATTCATTACTTCTTTTTATCTATATTTTAATGTTATTCTTAACCTCATCTTTTTATATTAATTTTTAATTCTTTATATAATCACCAAATTAATCTTATAAGGTTAATGTTAAGTTTTTATTTTTTTATATAACTTCCTTTTAAAAGAGAAAACTTCCATCCTCCCCTGACCCTAGTCTCGTGTCTTTTGTTTGATGAAAATTGTACTTACGACACGAACCCATCCACACCGTGTGCGTGTGTGTATGTGTGTGTGTGTTTGTGTGCAAAGCTTTAGAAAATGTCGTAAATATATTTAGTAAATTAATAGTTTTCTTTATTTATATTTGATTCTTATAACAAGGTAATTATTTGGTATTTGCTGCTTAGATTAAATTATGGGAAAGAAAAATATGTAACCCTGGAAAAGACTCGAACTCACATCCCGTCCAGCAAGTATTCGTTTTTCATGAATAAAGTTCGTTAAGCTGAGGAAGATGTTATGATCAGGTAGAACTTTTTTCTGTAACATTTTTAAAATCATCTCCATCTGCCATATTCGACACTGCATTTCCAGTATGAGTTTTTTACACTTATATGAATATTACAACAACAATAGCTAAGAAAGTTAATAAAAATACCTTTATATTAATGAATACTACTCATTATAATCAAAAAAATGTCTAAGCCAAAATACTAACTTATAATTGATGTAAGTTTGGATTTCACTAAAGCAGTTTTTTCGTCAAGACAATCAGCAATAAAAAAGATGAAAAAGAATAAAATGGTTGAAATGTTTTTGGAATAAAGAAGCTTATAATTTTTTTTCAATAATGAATGTAGTTAATCTGAAGATATAACAATGTTAATTTCGAAATATAAGAAATCGTTTAAAATCCCTCATTTGACATGTGTCTAAAAATTAGAAATTTAGAATAGTGAAATAAACTAAATCCAATTCTTTCTTTTGACAAATTACATATAAAATTTTCTAGGTCAATTTAGAATTCATATCATGATAATTTAAAAGAATGTTTTATTAGTAGATGTGCAAATCTGTTTAAAATCCTGAAATGATATCAAAAAGGTAATACTACTGGAATGTGGTATACTTTTAAAAACATGTTTGTTTACGTACAGTTTTAATTTTCGAACAATTTACAATACAGTTTCATTTTTTGAACCTACTATTTATATAAGTAGTTGCATGTATTACAACATTATCAAAATCCATTAAAAATATTACAAACTTTTCTTTGCTTATCAAGTTCAACGAAACATGTATAAAAGAAGGATTTCTGCTAAAATTAACAATATTTTATGTATTTGTGTATAATTTAATTGTTTAATTTTTGAAGAAAGAGTTTGTAAGTCACTTCATAATAAAAGCAATTCTTACTCACCACTCACAGATTACTATTGATCACTTCATTGATATATAAATGATTGTTAGATTCTAAATATTTATTGGTTGAATAATAATATCTGTCTTCGCAGTTAGGATGAAGTTCATTCTGTAAAGATGCAATCAAACGGAAACGATTGTAAAAAATCACTCAGATTTCGCAGTCCCACATTAATACACATGTTACATAACTGAATCTTTAAAATAGACCCTGATTTGATGGAAATTTTTAACAACATAAAATTTTTGAAACAGGTAAAACAAGGGTGAACATTACAACATTGATCAACGAGTATCTCCGAAATGGGAAGAAAGTATTTAAGACCTCGGAAAACTTCGATTTAGATGTTTATGTTGCAGAATTTGAACCGCTGATTTGCGTACCATACTAAGAGAGAAATTTGAAGTAAACATTCGTTGTTTCAAGCTATGGAATTTAAAGCGTCGGAGCAAAAATAAAGAATAAAAAAGAACAAGATGTCCAGTATCAAATTATCTATTGAACAGGTGAAGAGGCTCATCCCTTGTTCCCTGTTTAGGATGTGGTTTCCGGCTTTCTCTTTTTTAATCTTTTCACTCTTTTTTTTCTATTGGAGTAGATAGACTAAACTATCGCCCGGTTCACACTTCACCCACGTCTATTGAACAGGTGAAAAGGCTCATACATGCTTCCCTGTTTAGGATGTGGTTTCTGGCATTCTCTTTTCCAATCTTTTCACTCTTTTCTTTTTTTTCTTTTTCAATTGGAGTAGATAGACTAAACTATCGCTTGCTTCACACTCCATCCATGTCTATTGAACAGGTGAAGAGGCTCATCCCTTGTTCCCTGTTTAGGATGTGGTTTCCGGCATTCTCTTTTCCAATCTTTTCACTCTTTTCTTTTTTTAATTTTTTTTCTATTGGAGTAGATAGACTAAACTATCGCCCGGTTCACACTCCTCCCACGTCTATTGGACAGTGAAGAGCCTCATCCCTTTTTCCCTGTTTAGGATGTGGTTTCCGGCTTTCTCTTTTCCAATCTTTTCACTCTTAAGTAGTCCCCTGCATATCAGTGGCGTTACCGCCTTGCTCGAGGGGATATGATTAAAAAAAAACCGGCAAAATATGACACCGATTACGATGATTCCTGAAATAATTCCTGTGGAATCGGTGACAAAATACATAAAGTTCGATTTTCCATTTCTTTTTTTACAGAAGACTTTTGTTACCATCGATGGGCTAAAGAAATGGAGCAAAGATTGGATGGAAATCGCTATAACAGATTTAGACTTCAACAAGGTGTAGTGGAGGGATATTTTGTAGGGTAAGATTTAAGATAGTGAAGTGGTAGACATGTGACTAGTTCTATGTGGTGCTTAGATGACAGCTTAGACATGCACTGACATTTTTTAGGCAAACGTGAAATTATGTTTTAAAATGTAACTAAGTGCTTTAAGAATGCTTACTTTTTGGTTCGAAAAGTCACCATCACATTCTGTTGTTTACTGTGAATAAATAATACACCACTCTTTCGATTCAACCTGCTGCTAATTTTTCCCTATTAGACAAAGATGCTGCATGGTCACCCATATATTCTAAATACAAGATTCTATGTTTGCACTCACAGGAAGATGTTCAGAATGTAGGAAAAAAAGATTGAAAGTTAAAACTATTAGGACTGCATCAATATGTTTTAGGTGATTTTAGAACTTTTACTGCCGAGTTCGAATTCCAGTTGAATTCCTCGCATACACTTACTCGCAAATACCATTGGGAAAGGTATGAATCCGTCTTTTCCCTCCAGCTATGGGTTAAATAATAGAACAGATTGGGCTCTATAGCCTTGGCTGGCAACCAGTCTACCACAGAAAGCAATGGCAACCTACTGTAGGATAATCTTCTGCCCAGTCAGTAATGGCACTTAACTAATTGACTGTCATATTTGTAGAAATGTCTAAATTCGATCTCTCCATCTGTGTAAAGTGATTATATCCACGGTCAAATAATAGGAATTGATAGGTTTGTCTATTGTCCTGTTCATACTCCTCCCCAGTACCTTGAATAAGAGGAGACATTCATCCCTTGTTTTCTTTTTAAGATTGAGTTTCTGCTTCCTTCTCATGTCCTCTATAACTCTATAATTTCAAAGTCTCCACCTGAACTCTGAAATTTCATTGGCTGATTAAATCTTGACCTTGTCAATCCAGAATTATCTCTTTCTTGATCTCACGCTAAAGCAAAGCTACACTGTAACCATCTACCTTGAGTGGTCCTTAAGCTGTGTTTTAGGTGAACATTAATTAAAAAATGTCCTCTTTAAAGGACCTACGGAACATAAAGTTATTCTAAGTAAGTTTTTGTTTATAAATATCTACTTTTATATGAATGTATTCCTCGAAAGAAAGATATTTCATGTATGTCGGACCTCAAGTGGAATGACTATATCGAATCCATTGCTAAATCCGCTGCTATGAAAGTCGGTTCTCTATGCAGGGCCCGGAGGTTTTTTCCGTCTGAATCTATCCTGCACATTTATAAATCTACCATCCGCCCGTGCATTGAATACTGTTGCCATATCTGGTCGGGTGCTCCTGCTATTCTCGTTGGGCTTCTAGACAAGGTACAGCAGAGGGTCTGTAAAGTGATCGATACCGACTTAGCGACGTGGCTTTCCTGTGTCTCTTCTATAAATAGTTTCACGGTTTCTGCTCCGATAAACTTCGATCACTGGTGCCCCCTAGGTTCGAATTTGCACGAGATACTAGATTAGCAACTAGATCCCACCCTTTTACAGTGAAACCAATAAAATGCAACCGCAACTTCCACTCCAACAGTTTCTTTTTTCGCACTTCCCGACTGTGGAATTCTCTTCCACATGACTGCTTCCCCGACGGCTACAATCACCAGGAGTTTAAATGTAAGGTCAATAGACACCTCCTAACAAACTAACTTCCATTCTTTCAAACACTCTTCCCACCCACCCAACTATCTCTCACCCCGCTTCTGACATTTCCTATATCTAACCACTCTTCCTATTTATCTCCCCCTATGTAACCCCAAGCGCAATAGTGGCAGTGGAATGCCTTGCTTGGGGTGAAATGATAAAAAAAATGTATTTGTCGACAAAATTAGAAATTTGACAAAATCTTGTTGTATATCGAAGACCACAATTTACATAAAAATGCCTTAATCCTAAAATTCAAAGAGAAAGATAACATTTCTGGAATTAATCTGTAGCACTAGAATTATTTTAATACTGTATTTGATTTCCAAAGCCATTCATAGAATCAAACAGTGTATAAAGAAGCATTGAGGCAGTCAGTAAATTCATTCTGTATTTATATTAATGACAACATAATTAATTCTTAGTTAATTCACTATTCTTTTCTTTTTTTTTTTTTTGCTTTAAAACACGCATATCTATGTATCTTTTTCATACATGCATTAACACAAAATTCACTCAGGCATACATATCACTTGAAGACAATTTTACGAGTGTAAAAAGCTAAATAAGCATTCCATTTACTCTTAGTGTAAATATGAGCGATTTTATGCACACGTGTACACATACATTGTTAAACACAAAAAGAAGATCCCATTGTTAAGGAACCACACTCTTCCACGCTGAGAAATTAATACAAGCTTCGAGTACTTCCATACGTAATTAAATGCCCGTTCTAAGAACCTCATCCACGAATATATATATATGCTTATAGAAATGCATATTTATACACTATCTGAATCTTTGCTTAAAAGTTATTAACACACATTCTTGCAGACACAAGTCAAGCATGTACACAGAATAGAATCAGTGTTAAAACTTGTACCGAGATACCGAATTGTGTACGAGCTCCTCCCTCCCGAAACTAAAAGCTTGAGGCACATTAAGGATTAGTTTGAGTCAACCAGTACAGAACGATAGTAGAAATAAAAGAATCAAAAAGAAAAACTGCAGTTCTGCATTCACAATCCAGACTCCCCGTTTGGCGCCAACATTAAAATAGTCCTGAGACACACGCAGTTGGGATGACCTTACTCATTGGAAAAACTTCATTTGAACCAGTTGAATATTTACATATATTTTTCTTTCTATTTTCTTCTTCTTCTTCTTTATATATATATATATATATATATATATGATGAAAAATATTCGGTAATTAGTAATGTTAAATAGCACACAGTGTCACGTTCACGCCTGCATGCTTTCGGTTGCAGAAATGATGTAGATAAATTTTCTTGCGTAATGAAAGTAGCACTGTCAATAAGCAGAGGAAATTGAATGGATTTGTGGATACGCGCATGCTTGCAGGAAGGCAGAGTAAGCGAATATATTTTACAGAAGATAGTATATATTACAAAAGACACATAAAATATCTATTTATTTTGTCGTTTACTCGGTAGACAAAGTCGTGGCAAATGGAAATAATTAATATTTGAAACTAAAAGAAAACTAGATTTAATTCAAAAATTGATTTTAAAGCAGGCGCTGAACCATTCAATGGCAATATCATAGCTTTATCTAAATGAGTTTATGAATACCTATACTGGATTTAACAAAACCTCTTGAAACGAATTTTTCCTGGCCTGAAGATTGCATCTAAGCATAAAACAGACTGTCGTTACTCGGTGTAAACCTCAATCTTTACGTATACACATACACAAATACGAACACGCATAAAAGGATGAATCGATAAATTTGTAGATAAATTTTGATTCCGATGGTTCATTTTCTAACGGTCGATTAATGTATCTTATTTAAGTTCAGTTACATTAGAACGAGATGTGCGTTGTGGTGCAGCGGATATCGGCTCGGAACGAGAAATCGGGGAGCCGAGTTCGAATTCCAGTTGAATTCATTGCATTCACTTACGCGCAAATACCCTTGAGAAAGGTATTAATCCATCTCTTTCCTCTAGTTATGGGTTAAATAACAGGGCAGATTGGGTTCTTTAGCCTTGGCTGGCAACCAGTCTACCGCAGAAAGCAATGGCAACCTACTGCGGAATAGTCTTCTGCCCAATCAGTCATGTCTCTTTCGAGACATGATCGCCCAAGCGTGTTTCACGTATGGCACTTGACTGACATTAGAACGAGATTATGCTGAAAGTTTCTTTTGTTTTGTAAAGAATTTTACATGATACATATTGATGTAGCTATATGTGTTAATTATACATATATATCTGTATATGTGCAGTATGTCTTCATTCAAGCATGATTTATTGAATGAGATGTTTATTTATTTTATGATAATCCTTTCTAGTTCACTAATTAGTTTGTTGGTATAAAGTTTAAATCAATCAAGAAAAGCACCGTAATTTTTATTAACCCAAGAACTTCGATCTTATCCGAGATCATCCTGGGGGTGAATTGCGGAGACTATCTTAATAAAACTTTGATCGCTGTGGTGGTGATTTTTGTAAATACACCTAGACACGTGTTGTCATGATTATTTTTAATTCACTTGAAAATATAAGTAGCATTAAGAGTTTTAATACTATTTGTAAACAAGCGTTTACAATATAAAGGAAACTAACCAGAGATATAAAATGTCAATGGTATTAAACGTTGATCAAATAGATTTTAAACTATCGCAACTATACACGTAAGACATTTTGTTTGTTTTTGTTGTGGAGTAGTTTTCGCGCTGAAGGTTATACTAGTGCTATGTCGTTTGCTAATCAACTTAACGTACCCAAAATGTTAGGAACTTGGTAATCTTCTACTGAAAGCTGACCCCTTAGTATTCGGCTAATTGCCGACTAATATCAACTGCCTAGTAGTTTTACTGAATTCCAATAGATGTCTAAAGAACTCTTATGAACTTCCCAAGTACTTCCTGTTAACTCTTATTAATATAGGAGGGAGAGTTCATTATCTGAGGAATAGGTGTGTTTTCCCATAAATTGTGCTATATATATATATATATATGAAAAAGACAAGAGTGAAAGATGTACTGAAACAATTTGTTTCAGCCTCTAAAGGAATTTATCATTTGTCTTAGATAAAGTTGGCTAAATACAGTTTTTTTCTATTCATTTTGTCTCTTCTACAAATACACTCCATCTGAGAATATTTAGATATACACACACGCACACACAGGGCACACACACGGAAACACACACACACACACACACACACACACACACACACACACACACACACATATATATATATATATATATATACAAAAGCTAAATATAAAGATGAATTTAGTGTGTTTATATAGTTATGTTCCTGGTATGCAGCAAGTTATTTGAAAATTAGATAAAAGGCAATAAGAATTAAACGTACCTTAGCTGAATGGTATAAGACTTCGAAAGCTCATCTTAGTTGCAATACCATCCCATCAGCGTGTTTAGTGTCATGCGCAAACTTCTTGTATCTATTATGAACACGGACGCTGTTGATCATCTCAAAAGAAACAACTCTTTAAGCGACGAACAGTATGAACTTCTGCCCTCTTGGCCCACTTATGATGTTGCAGATGCCATTACAGAGAAAATAAGCGAAGCATTCGATAATCAACTGATCACGCAACCGATCACCTTAGATATCTCAATGAGTTTTGATAAGATATGGCATAGCGAGTCTCTACCCAAACTCCCTAACTCTGGAAGGATCTCAGATGTTATCAACTCCTTTCTATTGTTAGTGGCTAGTTTGAAGAACATGAGTTTAATGAAGGTTTTCACCAAGGTTCCCACCTTAGTAAAACCCTCATTCTCTTTTATATTAACAATCTGTCCGAAAGCTTTCTCAGATCGTTCGTAAATATCTATACCAATATCCCACTCCATGAATAGGACATCAAAACAGCTGGTCTTTTCTCTGATCTCACTTTAACAGTTCAATAGGCTTGTAACATCTAATAACTTCAAAATTAAGTTAATAACATTCCACCCTCCATCACAGAGCAGGCGTTGAATTTTCGCTTATTATGAATGCAACCTGCAATGAAACACACCTTAACTTCAACATCTATTGGAACTTAAGTTCACCCCGTGTCTATAGTGACATTATATAGACAATCAAGTTACTGGCAAATATAATTAGTTCCTTGTGCTGTTCGTGAATGTAACTGGCTCCTCCTGAAATGCTTTATCTTCCTCAGATCAGACTAAAAATATGTTATTACGGCGGGGTTGGAGGCTGCACAATACTCACTTTCCAGCTTTGACAGAGTTCGAAAAGTGACGTTGCGGACGGTTATTTTTCAACCGCACAGTCCCATTCTAATAAACGCAGCAGGGTGGCCCTAATCGGACAACCTACAATCCTTAGTTTCACAAGTTCAGACCTTTACATATCACATACACAAAGTCAAATCATCATTAGTCCATAAAGAATTTCCTAAAGACTGGAACCGCAAGTGTATGGAACAGACTCACAAAATGATCTTCTTTGATAACTAGAATTGTAATCACTTCAAGTTTAAGTTCACTCGTTATATATCCTACATAGTCTTATAATCTGAACTTAATTTCTACCTCTAATGTCATATAAAAAACTTACTTAGTAACAACGTACCTAATATATATATATATATATATATATATATATATAGAAAGAAAGAAAGAAAGAAAGATCAAAATAAAAGACTCCACTCAGGCATTATATCATGCAAAATGTTTTCGTAAAGCTGGGCAGAGGTAGAAACTGTTTTTTAATATTCCATATAGAGTAAAGACACATTTTCGGTGGCTGGTTGAGTGAACAAAGTTTGTAAATCGAGCGAGATAGGGAAAAGAAAGAATCTAAAATTTTAGACGATAAACTAAAATATATCCTAAAATATACGCCCGTCTGCAAGCTTCTAATTCACAGAGAGATAGCGAAAAAGTGAGAGAAATAAATAGGCATGACGAAGAGCGCCTAGAATAACCAATATGCAAACAAAGTAGACATATTCAACAGGAAAGAAGAGAAAGATTTAGAAGAGAATAGCCAAGAATTCTGCATGTTATGCGTAGTGTTATGTATATCACTGCTCGTCTGGTGCAGGTCATCGCCAGTTCTTTCCCGTTCCCATGTCTTTCAGTCAACGCTTTTGCATGTTTTTAACGTCAATATAATGAGGCGGCAATTCGTCAAGTCGACGCTGAATCGGTGACTGATCCTTTGCCTTTGGTCGGGGCCTCTAATGGAGACAACAGCTGCTTTTAATTAATCCGTTCCCACTCCCCACTTCCAAGCATAGACCTTCATGGGCCCTGGACTCAATGCACCCCAGAAGTACCCGTCCACTTAAGACATCGCCTTACCCGTCTGGGTACCTGATACGACTGACATTTGATTTTTATTTTTATTCTGTTCCTCTGCTGGTCCTAATATTGCATAATTTGACTCTTGAGCTTGGAATTCAAAACCGTTGTACAGACCGTATTGCTCATTATGATTTTGCTAGATCCTCGTTAGGAAATGTTGTTATGTATTATTGTTCTTTCTCAATGAATAGAAAATATATATTTATTCCAAGTCAGTCTAGCAATTACCGCCTCTCACTTTAGAAAAATACATACACACAAAACACACACAAAACACACATACACAAACGCACATACACGTATGTGTGCGTGTGTTTGCGTGTATAATAAAGTACCAAAATCATGGAATAGAAGACAGTATCGTCTAGAAGAATTTAAAGGAAAGTGAAGCAACTAGAAGTCGCGTAGATTCCACTACTGATCAGAATATTTTAGGAAAGATGTTGAGTCATATTATTTCGATACCTGTTCACAAGCACTGATATTTGTAGGTAGCTGGTTTTGCGTGCGAACATATATGTTGCGATGAATGAATTTTTGTCTAAAACACAGAAAAATAAAAATAACGCCGACATCTTATTTAACAGATAATTCATAAAGTTACACAAACATTTTTTGAAATAAAGAAATTTGCTCAGTAAAATCGTCATTGGCTTCAACCACGGCCTCAATACCATTTCTGAATATCCTGCAACTCTTTTGGGTGGTCTCCTTATTTAAGGTGGTGAATACTGCCATATTCATTTCCTTCAGGTCATTAGTTTTTCGCTCGATTGTGCAACACATAATAATCAAGGGGGTTGAGGTTAAGTTGCCAGATGCAAGGGATTACGTTGTCACAGAAATGGCCCATCAGCCATGACTGAGTTCTCCTGCTTGTGTGGTGCAGAGTCCTGTTGCCAAACATAGTGTCTTCCAGCAGCCAGCTTATGGATTAATGGTAACACTAACACTTCAAGGCACTTGATGTAGGCCTCCGTGTTGAATCTGAGGCCCTGTTTGATGATGAATGATGGCATGACATTGACATCACTAGTGATCACTCCAAACACCTTCATAATCACCATTAGACTCATCCAACTCTTTCCGAATCCTCGTCACTGTCCTCAGATTGATATCCAAACATTTTCAAATGTTCGTATTTGTGCTTCCGGTGATCATGCCAAGCAGTGAAAAATGTCGTTTTCGAATTTCTTCGTCATGGTCCTCTTTTTCTCACAGGTGGTGCTTAACTGACAGTGCAGGCGACAAAATCTAAAACAAACAACGCGCATGTGCGAAATAAAATATAAAACGATGACAATTTATCCATTGCTTCTTGTAAATTTAAACTCATTTATAAATGGAACTTTGTCTGTGTGTGTGTATGTGTGTGTGTGTGTGCGTGTCCGTTACCTATAGACTCCGAAACGGCTGAACCGATATTCTTGTAAATTTACACAGTTGTTCTATAAGCGTCTGTGAGTGTTCTTAGCTAGGTTTTGTGTCGAGATACTCTCGATAAATATTGAAAATCGATAATCGAAAAAATCGGGTTATAGAAGGAGTGGTCCGATTTTAATAAAATTTGAAGAACTAATAGACAAAGACATGAGAAACATTTTCGGTTACTTAAAAATTCCAGTTGTGCTTTTGTAAAAATCTCTAAAGTACTTTTGAAAAAAGGAAAAATCAGGTATTATATATGCCTGAACATATCAAAATGTTGAAACCTTGGCTGAGTAAGTAATTCCAAATTAAAATTATTGAAAAGTTCTGCATTATAAATGTTTTGAACACTTTCTAATACATTTATGTACTGGTTTAATTTAATTATGACCAGAAACTAGCTGACTTTATATATATATATATATATATATATATATGCATGTCTATATATATATATATATATATATATATATATAATATGTATATGTGTATATAAGAATGTATATATATATATATGTATATAAGAATATATATATATATATATATATATATATATATATATATATATGTATGAAAAAAAAATATATGTGTGTGTGTGTGTGTGTGTGTGTGTGTGTGTGTGTGTGTGTGTGTGTGCGTTTAGTTTTAGTGAAACAGGTAGTTTTAGTGAAAAAATTTATCACTTTATCTGAGCAGGTTTGGCCGACTTTGTGAATTCGTGTGAAAACCATAATTATGTTTTCACTCGTCGAAGAAAAACAAAGTCCAGCCCAAACAAGTATATATATATATATATATATATATATATATATATTGGGCACGTCGGAGAAGAAACCGTAAAAATAAATGTAGAAAGAAAGAGGAAGTTCACATCACGACGGTGGGAAATTAGCTGAAGGCGAGCTGCCAAGTCAGGATCAGCTTCGTTTCAGATCCTCCTTTGGATTTTATCTAGAACCTCAGTATGAATAGCAGGATCACCCGGACAGATATGTCAGCAGTATTTAATGAACGGACAATTTGTAGATTTACAAATGTGCAAGATGGATTCTGACAAGAAAATCTTTCTGGCCTGAGAGAGTGACCTAACATTCCTAGCGGTAGATTCAGCTATATATTCGAGGTAGGCGTTCCACTTGAGGTTGGTTGAAAGATTGAAGCTAAGAAAGCGTTCTCTGTTGCTTTCTAGGAGGCTAGCATCTTTCATTTTTATGGTAAAGAGGAAAGTTTCTCTATGTTGTTTAAAAGATTGCAGCTTCGTTTTGGAATCATTAAAAATTTTCTACCTCATTCCAACACAGACTATAGGTCTTTTCAAGAGTAGCATCAAGATTTACTTTGTCAAACTTGACAGATTTCCCACTGAGAAGAGAGTAACGGGTGATATCATATGTACAGATGCCTGCTTAAAAACTGATTACCTTAGGAAGATCATTGATGAAGATTAGAAAAGGTGTAGCAGCTAGGACAGAGCCTTAAGGAATGTCTGTTATCGCATGAAAGGTTCTAGAAGCTTTTCCGTTCAAAACAACCTTCATTTCATGATTCGACAGGAACGATCAGATTAAATCTTACAAGTATCCAGAAATACCGTAGCCCTGTACAAAAAAACCACCATGCCAAACACTGTCAAACGCGTTCGAGTTATCTTGAGCAACAGCTTTGATTCGCCTTTCTTATCAAGAGCTTGGTACGTATATTCATGATGGCCAGTAGAATATCAACAGTAGAACTGGCGAATCGGATGCCATAGTGTTTGTCAGAGAATTGGTTGTGAGACGTGAGATGCAGAACTATTTCAGCATTGATAATCGCCTCGAACACTTAAAATATTGGTAAGAAGCTAATAGGGTAATATTTAGACGGGTCAGCGGTCTGCTCAGTGTTTTAAAAAACAGGAACTACATAGAACTTCCAACAAGCAGGAAATCAGGAAGCAGCGAGCTAATAATTGTAGAGTTTGGAGACAAGTGAGAGCTCAGAGGAGCATTTTTTAGGATGATGTTTGGAATTTTATCACCGACGCCGGTCTTAGGGGATTCAAGTATAGAAATTTTGTTAGAGACCAGAGATGGTTTACATATATATTTTTCAGTTGGGCCTCAGTTCTAGGTGGGATTCAGACGAGTCAAGTGTGGAGTTGGAAAAGAAGTTGTGATTAGTAGATTTTAGGACCTCAAATTGATTGAATAGAGAAGGGGTCGGGTGTTTGCTGTTGTTCAGCACGCTATTGCAAATACACCAATAGTCTTTAACCAAACTTGCGAGATGCTATACGCTGCTTCATTCTATCAGTAAACAACAGATTCGCATAATTTAAGACATGCTTACATTCATTACGGGCAGAGATCAAATAGGTGCCTATTGTAATCAGATGTGTCGTTCTGGTAAAGTAGCGACTCCAGTGGGCAATGATGGTTGAGGAAGCAAGCGAGAACCAAAGAAATGAATGAGGTTTAAGTCGGAATTTCAAAGCTGGCTTTCAACCAGAAGAATACCTTAGAGTTGTATTCTTCAACTGAGTGATATCAAGTGATATCACAAACAAAATTGCTGAACGAGTCCCAGTCCGCTCTTTGATAGCAGTATGATATTCTGCTGGTAGGAAGTTCCTAGAAGAACGGTGAGTGGAAATAAATGTTAACAGACACCACAGCATGATCAGAGTGGTCAACATGGCAAAGTTGCATGGCATGGCAAGAGTCAGGGATAAAAGTAAAGAAGAAATATAGAAGGAAAGCCTGTCTTCAAGGTTACAGGGGAAACGCGTTGGGGAAATCCACGATTGCGTCAGAGACTGATTGATAAAGAAGTTCAGAGGTTGGACGACAGCAATATCAGTGAAAGAGATTTTCAGCCACTTGGCATGATGGGCATTGATACTAGATTAGCAACTAGGTCCCACCCTTTTACAGTTAAACAAATAAGATGTAACCGTAAATTCTACTCCAACAGCTTCTTTTCTCGCGCTTCCCGCCTGTGGAACTCCCTTCCACAAGTCTGCTTTCTCGACAGTTACAATCTCCAGGTGTTTAAATGTAGAGTCAATAGACACCTCCTATCACACTAACTCCCAACTATTCTCACAACACTCTCATCTACCCAACCCTCATTCTCGGTATCCTTACCCGCCTATCACCCACCCTCTGTCATTTCCTATATTTAATCAGCCTTTCTCCACTCTACGTAGCCCCCTGCACAGTAGTGGCAGTGACATGCCTTGCTCGGGGTGAAACGCTTATAAAAACAAAAAAAAACAAAAAAAAGTCACCAAAAACAAATATATTAGCTAATGGGGGAAAAGAAATATCCTTATCTATATCACCTGTAATACTATATAGCACGTAAAAGTCAGATGGGCCATGTAAGTGTTGTACAAACACAAGTGTGCCTGTGCAAGATTCTGAAATGTGGATTAGCTAGCTGCCGTTGTAGAGTGGCAAACTTGAGTACTTCTGGCGACACACACAGGCACATACATGAATATATATATATGTGCACCTGTATATAAATATCTATGTATAGATATTTATGTATATATGCATGTTCGTATATATATATATATATTGTGCATTTGAGCAATAAACTCTTATACAGTTTTCATTAAAATGACAGACAAGGTATCATTATTAAGATTTTACATAATTTTTAATATATTCGTATAACTTTTTTTTCAGAACTCAGAGTAAATAAGAATTCTCCAATATATATTTATGTATTTATGTATGTATGTATAAATATGTATTCTTGTATATATATGTATACATAGATATATCTACTTATAAAAAACGTATGCACACACACACACACACACACACACACACACACACACACACACACACACACACACACACATACATATATATATATTTCAGAGAACGAAATACACACCTGTCTAGATTTTGAACACTCAGTCAAGCTGAGATTGGTGTGACTTTGTATATTCGGGTTCTTGTGTTTTCATTGTCCACTGAGTACTTTTTTAGCCATCTTCTGCTGGTTCAACCAGCATCACTTTTACTAGTTACTACACACACACACACACACACACACACACACATACACACACACACACATACATGTATGTATAGGCGTGTGTGTGTGTGTGTGTGTGTGTGTGTGTGTGTGTGTGTGTGTGAGAACCAGCGTCTATATCCAATCAAGTACACATGGCCCAGGCCCAGTGGATATAGACTTTAGTTAGTTACAGTCAATTGTCCCAAAATGTTGTGAGTTCATTATCGGGTGAACAAATAATTTAGAGCGTGAAGTGAGGGAAATAACTTCATGGCTAACAGAAGTGGAACCACAATGAGAATAATATACCCCAAAGCTCGTAATAAAAGTTTTGCCTCTGAAAACGGCCGGAGCGTACAACGGCCGAAACGTCGTAAACATCGTAGTAGTAAAGATAAAGACTATAGTCCCAACAATGTAAATAGTATATATATATATATATATATATAGGTATGTGTATATATATAAACATATATATATATGCATCAATATATATAAGCGTATATATGTATGTATATATACATATATGTTTACATGTATCTATATATAACTAAGTATGTATATGTATGTAATATATGTATGTTTCTATATGTGTATACATATATATATGTGTGTATACATATATATATATATGTATATATATATATATATATATATATAGTCATTCGCAGACAGATTTGTTTCGCTGTATCACCGCTCATCAGTACGGTTAGGCAGCCGATTGCTTTTAACCCGGGATTGAAACCCGACCGAATTGGCGTCAGTCGGCGATTCTACCTCTGGCGATTCTACCTTCTACCACGGGCGCTCGGTAGAAGGAAGCAGACTTTTTAGCGTGTATATTATCATCATACACGCCCAATAGCTGAGAGTGTTCTAATTCATTGCTGAATGAAATTATGATTAATAATATTGAAGTAAGCCATTTTTTATAGGAGAAAATATACCTGGCTTAAAAAAATTTCCAGATATTTCTAATTATGCAAATTTCAAACAATTTATATTTCCGGTGTTGATGTGTCCAATTTCTCTATGTTGAAATAACTTTAAAACTAAACATTAAATGTTTCCCTTTATGCCTTTTGAGTGACGTTCTGTAGAGGTCAACGGCAAAGCAGATTCTTCACTGGGTCCGAGCCTCATTAGTCGATGAATATATTGAAAAAGTTTGTTCTAAATTTGAATGATAATATTTGGCTTTAAGTTTTTTTTATTTTAACATTAAATCATTTAGTAACTGAAGTAATTTTAAAACTTTATCATTTTATAGTACAATAGCACATCACTTAATAGGTCCTGGGACTGAAATATAGATGGTGCTACTAATAAAAAATCTCTCTGATTTTTATGAAGTACTAACCTTCAAATGGCACATGACAAAATTTGGGTTCTAATTGCATTACGCATTACAGCTATTTATGTTAAGCTACAGTTGCAAATTTTCAAAACACTGGAAAAATCTTAATTTCATGTATTGATAAAATGTTGATTTCTTATGGGAAAAATATTGTTAATGAAAGCAATGACTTGATAAGTGTTATTCGGAAACAGCGGCTAAGAGGTGGTATGCTGACTTTAAACCCGGTCGTACAGACACAAATGATGCTGAACGCTCCGCTCAGGTCGACCAAAATTGACAGTTTGCCCAGAAAACACCAAAAATATCCACAAACGCGTTTTGGTCAATCGTAAATTGAAGTTGCGATAGACAGCACAGAGACTGAATATATCAGAAGGCAGTGTATTCATTTTTCATGAATATTTGTCAATGAGAAAGCTGTGTTCAAAGTGGGTGCCCCGTTTCCTCACAGTCGATTAAAAACAACAACGCGTCGGCGATTCAGAGCGTTGTTTGCAACTGTTTCAACGCAACAAGAAGGATAAAGCATGGTTCCACCACTTCACTCCGGAGTCAAATCGGTAGTTAGCTGTGTAGATAGCAGCAGGTGACCAAAGCGACCAAGACGCAATCGTCAGCAGGCAAGGTTTTGGCCTCTGTATTTTGCACAAGGTATTTTATTCATTGATTAACTTGAGAAAGGGAGAACCATGCATAGCGAATATTATATAGCCTTACTGGTGTGTTTGAAGGAAGAAATCGCCAAAGACCTGCCACAAATGAAGACGAAAAAGTGATCTTTCACCAAGACAATGCGCAGTCGATCGCAACGCTGACAAACTACATGAATTGTACTTTGAATTGCTTCTGCATCCACCCTATTCTGAAGATCTGCCCTCCCCCTACCTCAACGACTTCTGGCTGTTCGCAGACGTCAAAAGAATTCTCCATGAAAAGATATTTGGCTCCAGTGAAGAAGTGATATCGGAAACTGAGGCGTATTTTGAGGCCAAAGACAAATCGTTCTACAAAAAAGGCATTGAATTGTTAAAGATGCGTTGGAATTAGTGTATCACACTAGAAGGAGACTGTTTTGATGAATTACGTCGAATTTTGCCTAAAAGTTGTTGTTTTATTAGTTAGGATCGGGATTTATTGAGTGATGTGTTATACTCGCTTTATTTACATGTATTTGGCGTACACTAGTCAAGTTATGCATTATTACATATTACTGTACACGCCAAATGGGCTGTGATTTGACGTGTTGCCTGTTAACTTATCTAATATGACTAATCTTTTATTTCCGATATACGCATTTTCTATTTGAGTATTATTAGGGAAATCATGATAGAATGGTTTATTCGGAGTTTTTAAGTTTAGTTTCGTATTGTTTGTTAGAGTTAGATGATATATTTGTAATACATTTGTAGTAAATTACAAATCTTATAGACATTGTGTTCGATAATGGATTTATACTAAAAGACAATACGTTTGCCAGCTGCTTCCTTTCAATGTGGTCACATCTGGTTCAAATAGAATAATTTTATTGTTTTTATTGCTTTCTATGCTATTGTTATTGCCTTTCTTTGTTTATCAACTACTTAATTATCACATCTTATAAGTGTTTACATGATGTCATTGAGTTGCTCATTTGTATATTATACTGGAAAAGACATTACTTTTACACTACTGATGATTCATTTTGCAAGGGAATAATCTCGCTTGCTAGTCCCATTTGTGGTGAGATGGATATTGGCACGGAAGGTGAAATCGGAGAGCTGAGTACGAATTTCAGTTGAACTCGTTGCATTCATTTACGCGCAAATATCCTTGGGGAAGGTATTAATACTGCTCTTCTCCTCCAGCTATGAGTTAAATAAAAGGACAGATTGGGTTCTATAGAATCGGTTGGCAACCAGTCTACCACAGAAAGTAATGGCAACCTACTTCGGGAAAATCTTATACCCAGTCAGTCATGTCTCTTTCGAGACATGATAGCCCAAGCGTGTATCTTGCATGGCACTTAACTGACTGAGTTACATACGTATGATATGACCATAATTAAAAACATATAACTGTAGTTGTAAAATTACTTTAATATGTGAAAGGCGGATCTGTCATTAGCAGATATTTCATTGAAAGCAATTGATCACATTCAGACAATATCTAATTGCACTCAATATGATTATACACTGTCTTTTACGAACGCGTTTAAAATTAATCAGTATATAAAAAACAGTCAAACAAAGAAAATGCTTGCCTGTAGATTATTAATTAAATTTATATAATAAGGATTGCAGCTCAACACACACACACACACACACCACACACACACACCATATATATATATGCACACACACACACCACATATATATATATATAAATATATATGCAAACACACACCACATATATATGCACACACACACACACACACCACACAGACATGCCCCCCCACACACGTATATATATATATATATGTTTACACACATACACACCACATACATATATGCACACACACACACACACACACACACACACACACACACACACACACACACACACACACAAACACACATATATGAATTAGGTAAAAAGTATTCTTTCTAAATTTCTGGAGGTTGAACGTTTGATTTCTTCTATCTTAAATTATTAAGTACCGTGATTTACCTCGACGCATACAATGTCCTTTGTACTTTAGAACATTTTTCCACAGGACACGCATAAAAGCAGTTTATCACTTACCAATGTTAACAGTCAAATCATGAGACCTAGCCGCCAATTTAGAATAGCGTTTAACTTCGAAAAATTAAAGTACCAAAAAAAAAAAACTTATCAGAAAATTTTTCATAAAATTATTTATAGGAAATGCACGGAGAAAGTACCTGAAAGCGGTGGGAAAGTGATTGACTTAAGGTGCCAAGTCAGAAAGATGAAGTTGCTGATTCCTCTTTAGATACTGTCAATAATTTCTCGGCACATATCAAAAGCACCAGACCAGATGTGGCAACAGTATTCGATTCACGGACAAATAAATATGCAATATAGATTCTGGCGAGAAAACTTGTCTAGCACGACACATAGAACCAAATTTCCTAGCATATGACTTGACACTTGATTTAATATGTTAGTAGAAAAAATTCGACAGAAGAGGTGCAATGAATCACTTTACTGGTGACTAGCCTCAGTCATACTGATAAAAGGCAAAACAGTTATCTTATACCATAAAAGTAGAGCAGTTTTGTTTTGAAGGTAAAAATCAAGGAGCTTTTCCTTGCCCAGTTAAAAGATTTAGGGTCATATTCGAGACCAGCTGTCAGTTTAACTTTATCAAATCTGTCAGATTAAGACAGGAGTAAATGCTTGTCATCAGCATTTGCAGTCATGCGTAGAAAATAGTTCACTAACTCTTTATTTCGTCCCTTTATTACTCTCCTTCTCCGTTTCTCTCCCCGTCCCTGTTTCTCTCTCCTTCTCTTTTTTTCTCATCTTCTCTTTCTGCATTTCACATTCTTTCTGATGTTATATATGTTTTAAAATTCTATCAGTCTTCCTAAATGAGTTGTTCTAGGTACACGAAAAAAGAAAATGGAAAATATTTGCATTTATTGACTAAAATAATATGGAATAAACCTATCATAATATTGCTAATCAGATTGTTTCACAATATGTCTTCGGTTTCCTGTTAGGATGTTGCTCACAATTACCTTAATTTTATTGTCATGCACACACACACACACACACACACACACACACACATATATATATATATACTCACAGACACATATATATATACACACGCATACACACGCGCATATATATATATATATATACACTCACACACATATATATATATACACGCACACAGACACACACATATATACACGCACACAGACAAACATATATATATATACGCACGCACACATATATAGATATACGCACACACAGACATATATATATATATACACCCATATATATACACGCACACACACATATATATACACGCACACACATATCTATATATATATAAACACACACACACGCGCACACACACACACACACACACACATATATATATATATATGTGTGTGTGTGTGTGTGTGTATATATATATATATAGTGTTTGGATGTGTCGGAAATCTCAGCTGGCATAAAACGTTCAAAAATAGGCGCTTGTAAATGCACAAATGAAACACAAAAAGTCATTTTTCAGGTTGCATTGACACTTGTTTCCGATTCCTGGAGCAGAAGGAAGATTCTTTTTCTCTTTTTGCATTTTTTTCTCTCGCTACTACATCTGCTTCCCTGCTATTCTTTTTCATGTCTGTTTTTCTTGAAGTATGAGTTGTTTGAGCCCAGTAACAAACTCCACCCACAAACATCTGTAGACATGAAGACAGACGAAAGGAAAAGCGGAAAGGGGAGTCGAGATCGTGTCTCGCTTGAAGTTTTTCAAACGGAATGCTTTTTTTTTTTGTTTTAGGCATACTGAATACTGTTTTATTTGAGTGTGTGGCTTTGCGCGTCAATCCTTTTTTTTCCTCGGCAATCCCACGCAAAAGCACTAAGGAACTTTAACATCTTTAACCCACCACCCACTGTTGTATTTCATAGTTTGATACCTTTTTTATTTTATTTATTCTTTCTTTCGGCTTACACACTTTGATGTTATTATATATGATGTAAATCCCACTTTTTTCATTTGTTCATTTTTATTCAATCTGTTTCTTATTCTTCATTAAATTCTTTTACTAATTTCTTTTATACAATCAATTTATTTCTCTCTTGGCTTCTTTATTTCTTATTTCTTTCCCAAAGGTCTGATTATAATTCACTCTTTTCTTTCACATCGTGTGTATAACCCAATATTACACTCTGTTTTTTCTTCTAGTTCTTTTTTTATTTCATCTTCCTTTCGTGCTTTAAATTTATTTCCACATTCTAGTGTCTTTCTTTTTAATTGAGATTTTTCCTTTAATTCTTTTCCGTTTTCGTTGTTATACTTAAAATAGCGAGATAAATCCTAATCCCTTTTCTTATATTCCTTCTTCAAGCCTACAATTTTATCACGTTTTAAATCACCGGCATAAACACACACTCACGACGACGGAATTTAATTTCGTTTATGTTGATGACGTGCTAAAAAGGTCGGTCCTTGATGTTATAGAAAGCTGATATCCTTTAATTCAATTAGGGAGCGGGTTCGGCTAAATATTTCAGACCAGTTTTTGGTCTCTATATCAACACACCACTGTGAAATCTAAATAAAATAAACATATAAGCAAATTAAACTTTTCAAACGCAAACTGAAGTCTTAACTGGAATGAATATCTCTACAGGTTTTCATTATTTCCTTAATTTTCCTGTTTTTCATACGCACGTACACACGCACAAGCGCATATATATATATATATATATATATATATATATATATAAGCTCTTGTGTATTTTCCTCTACTGAATGATGGTCTTACTGGTGCATCTGATATTTGATAAACACGTCACATGTTTTTGTCTGTGCATTTGATGTATTGCAGTCGTTTTAAATCTGTTTCCTTTTTCTACATCTCCACTTTCCTCTTCTAAGTCGTCTAACCCTGAGAATTTTATGGTTATCCATGCTCCACCCATCTGTCCTTAGAAATAAACAAAATGAGTTTTCTTCACTATGTCTCAGACACGTTTTGCCACATTCTCTCCTCCTTCTCTCATTTTCTCTGTCAACTAAACTTAGCCCTTGTATCTTATATATCACTGTCTTCACTAGTTGCTCGGCCGGAAGTGTAGAGCAGCCATTGTCCTAAACTGCAACAAGGTCATTCTCTTATATTTTCTGCAGATGTGGATGACTGCAATACTTCCGGTTGATGTTTCATCATTTCCGGAAGGGACGAGGAAAAGAAGGGAAAACTTCAGACTGCCAAAAGAAAAACAATATGTCACAAGAAAATCGTAAGGACCTCTTAGGAAATAAGAAAGAAAAGTGATATTTTAATCGAACATATGTTAAAAAACAGCTGCTCTTAAGAAAAGGCTCTTCTATTTCTTTCTTCCCTTCTTTATAAACGCATAAGCATATGCACAGGAGGTGACCACACACACGGTCATTGAAGTTTTATTTTAAGTGACATTTAAAGTTTATATATACTTATAGAAATAGCTGCACTTTCTCAGACACGCATCTTTATCTAACTTTCTTGCCAATGTGATTTCTGTACTACATATGTGTATAACACGTATATCAAAACCGTGCATAGATCAGCGGAATTGCCTAAAAATACTAACACCTGTAGCTCGAACCTTACACTGAATACTGGTGGCAGTAGTAAACGGAATACATTACTTGGAGATAGAACACTTGCGAGGGAATATTTCTGTTGAAACATACTTATTCTCTCCATAAATGAGTAGTTTTGTTTATTAGATGTGTCTGCAAGGAATTTATTGAGTTCAACAATATTTCTCGTACATGGTCACACTGGCTAAATTGAAGACGTCGAAGGATCATTTAAATACCTGCAAATCAACCGTGTGTTCTCTGAATAAATTTAATGTAATTCGCGCAAGATGAAGGCGTTCTGTTAACTTGGTAGAATAAACAAACATCAGCATGAAAATAGTGAACATAAAGAATATACTGAATATTCGTATGTCCCAATGTCAAAACTATTTTCACTGGTGACGTTTAAGAACTCTAAGATAACACACCAAACACCATTACGAATCAATCAATAATCTGCACATCACCAAACACCATTATGAATCTATCAATAGTTTGCACAACATCCTGGCTCGATCCATAAATTCGTACATACGACCGAAAGAACAAATCCCCATTTTCACATCACCATTTTCCAAAACTTAATTCCGATGCTCATTTTCCCAGGCGAGGCGAGGTGCTGCAACTTATTCCCTAATATTGATAACGGTAACGTTGTTGTTCGATCATTGCATATAGAATGCAGTGCACACCACATAGTACGTTGACTAATGCGCTCCACTGCACCCGTTTTGAACTGGAATGTGATTTAATGCGTCGTCCTCTTCTTTTGTTGTTTCGAATTCTTTTCAGTTAAGGAAACTTTCACAATTGTCTCTAATTTTTTTGGCACTTAAATTCTGCTGATCACGTCTAGAACAATCTTCTCTCTTAGTTTAAATTAGGGGTTCAGTTCGAAATTCCCTCTAGGTTACACGGGTTGACAATCACCTAAAGAACGGAGGGTTCGAAACGTTGTAATAACAATAAAAATGAAGACAATAGTCCACTTATGAGTAATGGAAACAATGATAATTTCTCATTCCAGAAATTCAGACAGAAATAAATTTCTGCGGTGGAATTTTTTCAAATGAAGAAAGAAATTTAAAATTTCAGAAACCTATTTGTTGTGTTTTGTGGTGGCACGTAAAACTTTATGCAGTTTTTTCACATTCCTTTCTGGTCAACTGACACATTTCACTGATAGATTCATCAGGTTTTTATCAAATGCTAAAAGTGTAAATATAAATGTATCAGAAGATACTATCTTTTTTAAAGCCATACTCAATAATTTTATTGTTAGTTCGAGGTAAATTGTATTAAACGAATAGTCAATACATGAATGCTATAAACTTTCATGATGTGA
The DNA here is from genome assembly GCA_037127315.1 of Ascarosepion bandense. Classification (NCBI taxonomy): domain Eukaryota; kingdom Metazoa; phylum Mollusca; class Cephalopoda; order Sepiida; family Sepiidae; genus Ascarosepion; species Ascarosepion bandense. The sequence continues at coordinate 3,370,373 of JBBBDQ010000191.1, forward strand.
CTGACTGCTTAAGTTTTGAAATATTTTTGTCTATCAAATCACTTTTGTAAATGTCGAACTACCTATGCTTTGAAAGTTGGCGTGTCTATCAGGGAATCAAGCATACAACAGGTTTCATAGATGATTATTCTTTCTAGGTAATCTGAGATTAATGAAAACATAAATATTTCTGATAAGCACCTACTAAACTCTACATCAATTTTCAAACTCAACCTACGAGCTATTATATTATATTACTATAAAGTATAGTCGATTAAAAAAACATTTATTTCATTCACAGGTTTCAAAGAGCTTTCCTTGAAGTTCATAATCTGTAAATGTTTATAAGCAAAATCCGCGTTATTAAATAGAGCAAAAATATGGTCATTTTTATTTGGGATAATGCTATCGATTATTTTCGCTTTTGCTTTTTCTTAACTCTTTATATCGCTATAAAATTATGTTCTTTTTTAATAGCTTATTTAAGCAAGGATCAATAGACATATTTTTCATTTATTCAAATTCAGCCACTTCCGAAGTCATTCTTGAGAAAAGGTTATGCGTCATTGGTTTCAAAATTTCGCTTCCGGTAAATTGCATCTCCAACAAGAGCCAGTACGTGTTCACTAATTGTCCCATGACAAATAAAAAATTAGCAATACGTAATGGCCCATCCATGAACAAATAGTCGTGTGTTGGTAGCAAAACTGGTGGGGGTAGCCGTATCAGTAGTCGAAGTACATCTGACACAAATCGGTGAATTAAAAAAATTCTAAAGAGATTACCTCATGAATTAGATGCTTTGATATTTACTGTCATTCGCTATTGCGATTTAAAAATAACATTTTTGATCGTCTTTTTAAATGCTTATGCCTGTAGAAAATTAGGTATTTGTATAATTTTCAAAAATATAACTTTCCTTGAATTGACAAGTTTGCTCCTATCTCAACCATTGCGAAATCAAACATTCGACTCGAAAAGTTTCCTTGTCGTTGAAGATGTTATAATGGAATAATCAATTAGAGAATCGTGTAATCGGATGACATAATCATTTACCGAGCATAAATGAACCGACAGATAAATGTCCTTATAACGAACTGACACTTCGGAATCGAGGTCTCGCCGTCAAATACTTATTCATCAGTTTTGTTTATTATATAGATATAGCCGCTCTCTGGTATACACGAAGGCGGATCAAGTTGAATATGCATCTAACATATTGTCGGCATTCATAAAACCATGACTTTGGTTAAATTAATTGTGCCGAGTTATTAATTTTTTGGTTCAAAATGTCTGAGGGTTTTGTTACCGTCTTACATAACAAATTTCTTAATAACAAAATAAGATCAAATAATCACAAAAAAAAACAAACAAAAAGAAAATTATGGGATATTCATTCTAATTTTTATTAAAATAAATCGCAATATTATTTATTTGGGTATATGCTTGAAATCATGCAACTAAAAAATTGATTTTCATATTTTATTCAATCAAGGACGCATGTTTACATATATGCTTGCTTGTTTGCTTGAAACATGCATTTAAATATAGATGCATCATTTTGAATTCTAAAAATAAATTGCAATGCTTAAGATATTTTATATAACGTTAAAAAATAATTTATACAACGAGTTGACCTCAGTGGAACAAATTGGAAATAAATTATTCTGAAGATATTCCTAGATCAGGGGTTTCTTTTCATTTTTGGATCTTGATGAAAATGAATTCTGCTAATGTTGACCAACTTTATAGCAATAAAAGTAGGAATATATGCACAAAGTCGATACACAATAAAACCGAGAAAGACGAATAGACAGAGCTTATTTAAATGTTTATAAAGTGACCGCATATAAAGGTTTATTAAAAAGCAAATGAACAAAACACACAATGTAAAACAATTCAAATAGAAGCAATAACACAAAGAATAGCCTACGGATGGTTGTGTAAAAAACACAAAAACAAAAACCACCTCAATATAAGAGCAAATCACTGGCAATCAGAAAATTAGAACATTTAGTATGGAAGCAAATAGTGAATAACAACTAAAATGTTAAGTTTTAGTTAAATTAAGAGATATTTTGACAAGGAAACCAACTATTAAAGACTATACGAAGGTCACTCAAAAATGCTGAGTAAAAACGATGACGTACTAGGGAAATATGTTCATAAGTTATATTCGATTCTACAAATGGGTGGAGTGTTCACAAGAAACTTGACTGTAAACACGAAATGAATTCCCAGAAAATCAATTTAATTATTGTAGACATCAAAATTAAAGCCTTTAAAGTTCTGGGGAATATTGGTTTAATTAAAGACAGAAAACTAAAACATATATTTGATTTCCAAAAATGTACATCAATGAATAAAAACTGTCTGGACAACTGCACGAATTCCTAGTGGAAACAATAATCCACGATTAGATAAGACAACCTACAGTAGGAAAAATTTCCTACCCGGTCATAGAAATTGTAGTAATGCTATTGAGGTTAATGCCTCTGTAAAAATATCAGGCAGATGAAATATACCGTTTCCATTTCGGAGTATTTATCCATTTATGAGAATCTTTGTAAGTCAGGTATCCTAGTTAGATTACATTAATATAATAATTTTTGTTAATCATTTTTAAAGCTAGTAGAAAGGATTTTCATTTAGCCGCTTTATTTCATGCAGAAAATGTTTACAGAAAGCGATAGTTAAAAATCGTCTTAAAAATCAGTGTAAAGAAGATAGATACACTCAGTCAGTCAGTTAAGTGCCATTTGTGATACACGCTTTGGGCGATCATGTAAAAAAACATGACTAACTGGGCAGAAGATTGCCATTGCTTTCTGTAGTAGACTGGTTGCCAGCCAAGGCTATAGAACCCAATCTGTCCTATTATTTGACCCATAACTGGAGGGAAGAGACTGATTAATGCCTTTCCCAAGGGTATTTGTGCGTAAGTGAATGCAAGGAATGTCAACTAGAATTCGAACTCGTCTCCGCAATTTGTGGTTCCGAGTCGATATCCATTTCGCCACAACGCACATTACTATAGACAAGTTTAAAAACATTTTTCGGGCATACACACTTACATTTGAATATTAATCATATCTTATGGTACATTCAAATAAATAAATATATTTACATCGACATACTTGTATGCTTGTGTATCTCTGAACGAATGAGTGTTTCAAAGTTCACAGTAGTACCCATTTCTCAACATCTGACCTAAAAAGTGGAATTTGAGAACTTATTTTGAAATCCCTCCTTACTCGGACTGAGATATTATCAGCACGTCTTGTATGTTTACCTGTCGTATTATTTAAATAAATTTTAAAATTCTATTCTATAAGTAGTATACAGTAGTAGTGCATATTATTTATAGAAGCTGTTTTACTATTCTGGTCATTTCCCCAATAAAGTAAGCTAAGTAAATATAGATTAATCGTACGAGTTCACCTTATCTGTTAATCCCACAAAATTCACATTTTTATATAACCTTTGGGATTAGAATTAAACAGACTATTTTGGAATAAAAAGGTAAACTTTTTTGATGTTCAGTCGCTATGTTTTATTAAATAATTTGCAGTTAGGAACTGCCTAAATCCACGTTATCGAAACTGTATTCCTTTATTTCAATTCACCGTCATGTGTATAATAATAGTACAACAGAAAGCTGTTAAGTAAACGTAAGGCAAAACATGCTGAAAATCGAAAAAACATTGAAAGAGAACTGAAGTATATAGATACTTTCAAAAAGCTAAACACTAAAGAAAAACATATCCACAACAAATCTTTAAATAAATAATGAAATATTTAAGTATCTTGGCACACGCATGCATTGTGCGGGAAACGCATGTGTTTGTGGCCTTTATTCTTTGCCCATTTGACTTAGCACAATTTATCAAAATCACTCAGACCAATCGCAACGACTGCTTCTCTGCTGGTTTGTCCACATTCCAAACCATGGAACTGACATGACATGATAGTTTAATGCTTCACACTATTCCAACATGGGGGGGGGGACTGCAAGTGAGACAGACGTGGATAAAAATAAAATAAAACCGCAAATGATAAATTTGAAAAAAATGTATTGAAATATACGATGCTCTCAATAAATAGAAATAAGCAAACATATTTGATTAAAAGTGATGTGAACCGAAAGAGAAAATAAAAGAAAGAAGAAACAAGCAGACGTTAGAAAAAAATTATAAATAAGTGAATGTAAAAGATGTAAAACGTATTAAATAAATAAAAACACGTATTCGTATAGACGCACACATACGCACACTCACGCGCGCTTTGTTTCATACAAAGTCATATATGCATGCGCGTGAGTGACTTTCTATGAAACAAGTTATGAAAAATTCTCGGGCCGATATACTTCCTGAAATTTGACCAAATAAGCAGTGAACAGAATTCTTACAGAAAATACATTTTGGTCAGTGTAATATTCATATGTGTATATATAACAGGCTTATATGTGAATGACTAATATATTATGCTCTCATTACGATTGAGCTCTCTACAGAAAAAAAGTTGAAAAACAGCTTCCACTTCTGCGATATATGCATTACTCTACTGGAATGAATTGAGTTCTTTCGGTGACTGGCTTATATACAACATGTTAAAATTTACCTTCTCTATGGCTTAGGGAGTAGCAACTCCAACTGACACCAAATCGGTTGAGTTTTGGTCCCGCTCAGAAGCAAGTGGATGTGTCTAGCCACACTTATAAACTGTGATACAGCAAAACAAGCTTGTATGTGGATGACTAATATATATATATATATATATATAAGAAAAAAATAATTATTTCATGGTAATTCGGAAGTATTTCAGGCGAGCCATCTTCAGCTTCCGTCTCTATTCAACGAAGGATTCTACATGAAGGATATAAAGGATACTCCTTTGGATTCTTCTATGTCCACAGGGCATGTTGATATATATATATATATATATATATATATATATATATATATATATATATATATTTCGGGGATAATTAAAATAATCAAAAAATTGAATTGCATACTAAAAATAATGTTGGAATAAATATTCAATACTTGCTTAAAAATCTACGTTTTAACTACGAAAGTAAACTTAGCAGATATAGACGTCGAAAATTTCCAATGAGAAATATGTATTTCTTCTCTGGAGTAATTGAGCTTTACCTTGTTGTGATGATTTCTAGTGACTCCTTTCCTTTTTGAATCAGAGGAACCGGACATGCGTTACCATTAAGTCACGAAATCAACTAACTTCCGTTAGACATAAATTTCGCTGTTTTTAAAAAAAAGAAATGGGACGTTTACTCTAATTAAATATGAGCAAGTATATATAACCTTTACAATAATCAGGGTATATTTATATGTCCACATATCTATTCGTTAAGAATATAAACGTGAAACTTGATGCATCAAGTCATCAGGTCATGATGAAGAAATGTGCATTATTTGTAGACAGGAAATATTTTCTAAACGCAATTAATTCATTCTTGAATATTAATTCCAGAGACGAAACAATAAACAGAAACATTTCAGATCAGAACACACAATAACTACGTATTTGGCTAAGGGATTATTGATTAGTTTAAATGCATACATATACGCAATATAATTGAATACGTTAATAAATGTATATTAAAATTGAGACTAGAAACATTAATGCTTTTATTGTTATGGCATAATCATTTTATTTGTGTCAAAGTTTCCGTAGATTTTATCGTACTTTTCAAAATTAGAAGAATTGCTAATGGCGCTTTGTTTGGCGAGACAGAGAACCTACTACTACAACTGCTATTACTACTAATACAAGTAATAAGATCAATAATAATAATAATAATAATAATAATAATAATAAGAAGAAGAAGAAGAAGAAGAAGAATTCCAATAATATAAAAAATGACTTAATAGAAAAAATATCAATGTTGATTTAGCAGAGGGTCAATCTATTTAACCCGAAACCGATAGATTTTACAGAAAAGAAACTTTCCTTGACACCGATCAATCAGTTAATTTAACTTGTATTCATTGTCATTGTTTTTTGTTGAATGATTTCTCTCTCTCTCTCTCGCTCGCACACACACACACACACACACACACACACACATATATATATATATATATATATATATATATATATATAGCTATTCAGATGCAGATGATAGTATCACATAGATTCAGGAACTTATTTCTTCCCGTTTGAACGTTGGTTTTTCGTTCATTTTTTTTATCACAATTCGATGTTTCATTCTTTCTTATACATTCAAATCCATTTCATCTAAGTTTCATTCATTATTTCTTCAACAAATGCGTAACCTAGTTTCTTTTCCATATTCATGTAAAAAGAAAATATTAAAAGTATTACATTGGCTCTATAGACATTACACCCAAATGTGCATTCATAGTCTAGAGTAATCTTTAACTAGGCCTTACTTTTATAAAAAGTTGTACGTTCGCACACATTTTATAATCCTCAGAATTGTGGATGTTATGCTTTTCGTCATAACCAGAATTGTCTTTTAGAAGTTTTTGAGTTAACTTAGAATTATTCTTCTTTAGTGTTTTTTCTGTTGTGGATTCTTGTTGAGAAACCACACAAAATAATAAATAACAAAAGCAGATATAGAGAGAGAAAATGTAAGTTATATTGAACAAATATATACAAACTGGAACACTGGTTAGCCAATTCAGGAATACTAGGAATATTACTAGTAGAAACAATATATACAGTCTTGTAGTGAAGAAGTAAATCCGGGTAATGAGTCTATATCCTTACTGACCAACTGACTCATTGCTAACTCTCTGACAACCACTCAACCCCAGCCGTACTCTGTATGGGCAGGATTATATGTACACATCAAGGCGAGTCCATTCTTATGTGCAAAAAGGGGTGCGCCCCAAAATTTTCATTTTCAATTTATTTGCGTTCTTTAAGCAAAAGTTATTACTTTGCATCTACGTTTACATTGTTTTTAAAAATCGGTTCTAATTATTCTTTTATTATTTGTTATTTGTTTACACCCACTAACCCTGCAAGTTACTTGTTCACCACTTCTGTAGCCTGGTACTGAACGTCTATGTCCTTAAGGACATATTTGCCCAGTGGATATAAATGTTGGTTATTTCCTTACTTGACTCCTAGTATTTTGAGTTCAATACCAAATTACAGCAGTGGTGAACAAGTGACTTGCAGGGTTAGGGGGAGATAAATCCTGATTTCCAATCGATGCTTTACGCAAAGAATGGAGTTCATATACCCCAGTGATTGTAATAAATGGTTCGGTTCAAAATTCCTAACACCTGAAGTAGGCCGGAGAGTACAAGGGACGAAACGTTGTACAAATTGCAACAAAGATGAGGACAATAGTCCAAATAATGTAAATACTGTAAGTACTACCTCATCTCAAAAATATAGACAAATATTGAAAATTAATTTTAACAATTTAGTTTCCTTTGGCTTTACCCATCTTTTCCAGTCTTCGTTTCCTCCAAAATCAAAATGTTTACTCCACTTTTAATATTTGGATTTTGATATTGAAAGCATTTTGTGATGATTTTTACCAATTTCATTCAGTTATTTATATTTTTTTATAATTTCTCATTGCTGCATCTTTAAAAAACATATGGAAATAATTTCAATATTATATCAGAATTTAATGCAAATCTAATTGTGCAAATGTCTTCTTTGGTCATAAAGCACTAAATACATTCAAGTTAATTACATAAATCGAACATTATACAAAGACAAAATACAAATCTGAATTCACCTATGTACTACGTTGTAAACTGCTAGCGTAGTATTCCACTTTCTTGTGCATTTAAAAATATCTCTAAATATAGTCAAAACTCTATATGCATGTATCGATGATTAATACAAAAAAAATGGGATTTAGCTGGTTGATATTATTTTCAGCAACTTTTCTCCGGAGTTTCATAGACGAACCTTTGTGTCATTGTCTGCTCACTTGTACAGGAGATCTATCAAAATATTTACTAAACCTTCACACATAACACTTCTCTTTGTTTTATTCTACAGTATTTCTTTTTCTATGTGTAATATGACTACAATCAGCCAGAGAAGGTTAATTAGTCACAAGCAGTTCTTTCAATATCATCACTCAGCAATCTTCACTAGGCATGTTTTAAGGAAATTAAAAAAAATGATATTTGTACTTTTGACTGTTGAAATTTTCGAGACACACAATCAGGGAAAAAAAAGAAGCTAAAGAATTTGACAGTCATAAGATATACTGAAAACAAGATTTCTTCTTTTATGTGCCCTGTTTTTTTCAGTAGTAGGCGACCATGGCTTTCCACATCTTCCTATCCCTGGTGGCTCTAAGCACACATTATCCTGTTATACCACGCAATCCTCGTTCCGTCATCCATCTGATCAGGTCCTTCAAATATGTTATTCGCTGCTTTTCCCTGTCTCTTTTTTCCCTCTATCTGGCCTGTTAGTATCAGGTTCTCCAAGCTCTCCTTCCTCGTTGCATTTCTCATGAACTTTAGCTGCCTCTTCCTGATGCTCAGTATTAATTTCCTTTTCGTTTTCATCCTTTTCAAAACCTCAGCATTGCTCACATGCTCGATCCATAATATTCTCAGCATCCTTCTGTAGAACCAAATTTCAGCAGTTTCAAGTTTTCTTTCATCTTAATCATGACTAATCATGGCTAAACTGATGCAGCGTAAATGAATGGCAGAACAGGGACACGGAAAGGTAACGATGGGATAAATATTGTTTATTGTTTGTTAAATATCTACAAAGGATAGGAAGTTGTGGTCAACCATGAATAACCACTTCCTGATAGATAACGATACATAAAAAAATTTAACTTAAATATTTTCCACTTTCTTCATTGGTGATGTCGGTTTCGAAGTGGCTAACAACTGTATGCATCAATTTACAAACACAAACAATATCTGACATATTTCTTTGCATTTTACTTTCGCTCAAAATCATTTTCTCATCTTTCTGTTTGTTTCCTTACCACTTTTTTAATTCTCGGCTATTTCCTTTGTTCTCCTCAAACTTTTTTTATTTGTGGCTCGCTTTTCTCTCTCACTTTATTCGCCTTTCCTTGTTTTGTTTTTATTCATTGATTTCATCATCAATTAAAGACTTTTTTATTAGCTGTATTAACATTTACAAATTTGCCCAATTTAAAGAATTAATTTTAAATAATTTAGTTTCCTTTTGCTTTACCCATATTTTTCAGTTTTCTTTTCTTCCAAATCATATGTTTACTTCACTTGTGCAATATTTAGGTTTTAGTATTGAAATTATTTTTGTGATGATTTTTACCTATTTTATTCATTTATTTATGTTTCTTCTAATTTTTCATTGCAACATCGTTAAAAAACATATGGAAATAATTTCAATATTTTATCAGAATTCAATACAAATCTAATTTTGCCAATGACTTCTTTGGAAATAAAAAAGCTAAATACACTTAAGTTAATGAGAAATAAAATACAAAAAAAAAAAAACGAGATCCTCATTATATCTAGTTTTAATTTATTAACTTTCAACGATTTGTTCGCTCTGCTTTCTTATACTTCCTTCTTGAAATTATTTATTTGGAAACGAGATGTTAAAGTATTATGATTCCTCACGACAAAAGTGATTTAACAGTGTTTGATTAATGTCACTAGTTGATATAAATTCATTGAGAAGATGAATGCGAAGAAGAAAAAAACGAAAGCAAAATACGTAGGAAGGAAACAAAAAATTGTGCGCAGTATTTTTGGACCTTGTCAAAACGAGGTTAAAGGTTACCTCCTGATAGGCGTGTTATGGATGGTTCTTGATGCCCAACCCTTGCGTCTGTCTCATGAATTTTGCGCCGAATATTAGGCTGAAATCATGCTGTCGGTGTATCCATCAATAGAATTGATGCAAAAGAAATGGTTGAAGATTTGTTGGAATAAACGTACATATATATGTATATATTTGTGTTTGTGTGTGTGTGTGTGTCCATATATGCACACATAGACACACACACACACACACATATATATATATATATATATATATATATATACACATTTATATACACACTCACATATATGTGTGTGTCCGCATATGCTTTTAAATAAAAGGATGAAATAAGCTGAAATAGAATAGACATGGAAACATAAATTATTCTTTTATTTTTTACTCTTTCGCTTTTGTTTTCCATTTTCCGTTATATGTCTTTTAATAATCAATCTCATTGTTTTGCTTACGTTTTCAGCTAAAGTGTATAGCATCATAGATTTTTCTCACTATTAAAGTACAACACTGTAGGATATCTTGTTTTAGCCCCAAAATATTAAATAATAGATTGCAGTATCTAATGTTAGACACTAGACTGCGTAGTTATATGTCTATGTTCATATTTAGTCTCCGTAAGAACAAATTTAATAACTATGTATCAATTTGAAAAGAAAAAAACCTATAAACCCAAATTCTCCAAAGAGTGATGGATCGCAATTTTAAAGCAACGCGCATTCTTTTCTAATAAACATTTGAAAAATATTATTTCTCATGAGAAAAGATATATCAATATATAACAATTAAACACCCATACACACACACACACGCACACATACGCGCACACACACACATATACACATATATATAGTTGCCTGAGGAGAAATAACTTCAATTATAACAGGAAACTTTTTTCTGTAACGTATTTCTTTTTTACGAAATATATTAAACATAAATGATTATTTACACTATTTACTAAATGTATTCAAATGTCTAAACCAAATAAAATAATCCATTTGTTTGTATCAACGAAGCACAGCTTTTGTCCTTCTACTAGTAAAAAAATGCTTTTCGAGTATCACACCAATGTAGAGCTGGATTTTGATAATTTTGAGAAAGTAGAGTGAAACCAGGATATGTAAGATTTTTCCTTAGTGCATGAAGGGAATGGAAACGCAAAGCGTCATTAAGAATTGAAATCTCTTGAATTCAAAGAGCATATCTTTTTGGAATTATAAATATACTAGGAATGAATTTACAACTGTTTTAGTGATATGTGGAAGGAGCTGCTTAAATGCTAGTGGAATACAATAGCACAACTCTAAATAGTTGAGATTTCTTAGTATAATGAGAGCCAAATATTAGTTAAAGTTTGTGCTACGGATCACTAAGCCACTCAATAAAGTTGAGGAATTCAGCCGGGTTAGAGTCAATCTGAGAACTATATAAATGTTGTCAGATGAAATAAAATTGAAAAGCCTCCAAGAAACTTCTGAATGCTCTTTGAGCTTGTTTTTTTGTCGACCTCACAGTTCTTTAGAGTAAGAATATTTCTAGCATGGAGCCATTAAGAATTTCTATATTTTGGTCATATATTTTTAAAATTGAAGATTTTAATCCTGAAAAGGTTAGAAATTTTGTGCGGAAAAACTGTTTAGGGTCGTACATTACATTTTATACAAAACACGAAAGCTTTTAGCTTTAAAATCATTCATTTGGTTGAAGAATATTTTTTTAATCCAAAATGACCTCTGTTAGTCTTCTTAAATTTGCTGAATCAACACCACCAATGCTATCATATTTTCTGATAATTTTATCATCTGAAAGATATTTTACTTCAGAAATATAATTATTTGGCTGCAATTTGGACAATAAAGTTATCAAAATAACTCTACCTCTAATGGCCTCTGGTGAAATTAAATTTAACCTTCTTACCATTTGCGAGGATGAAAAACACATCGGAGCAATAATTTACAAGATATCTAAGTTTATTGTACAAAAATTGCTTGGCATACCTAGAAATAATATTCTTTAATCCTTAGTGATCTATTATAACTTCAAGTAACACTAAATACTAACCTTGACTATGTTTATTAATCCATATCGATCTGTCGGTTTAGTAATTTGAGAGTGAACCTGACACTCACACGAAACGCTTATAGACGCCTCCAATATATATATATATATATATATATATATATATATATATATATATATATATATAAGTATATGCATGTTTATAGAATGCATAAGGGTATTCAAAACAAAAGTGGAGGTGATTTGAAGATGAAAAATCTTTTTGACGCCACGTTTCGTGCGGCGTGTGATGGGTTCTTCTTCTTCACTTCGGAATGAAAGACAAAATGTGTATAAAAAATGCGTTAGAAGTTTTCGTAATAAGAATGACAGTAAATAAAATTACCTTATCAGATTTGACGACCAGAGACCAGAAAGTGTTATATATATATATATATATATATATATATATATATATATATAACTACAACCGGTAGAGTTCTTGGGAAATGTGAAGTTAACGCTTAAATGTCATTACTCCCAGGTTTATTCTGGGCCGGAGTAGGGCCACATCTATGGGTCAAATAGTTAGCGTATGTGCCTTAATGTGCGTGTTTGTTATGTGAATACACTGTGTGTGTGTGTGCGCGTGTGTGTGCACATGTGAGACGTCTATGTAAATATGTACTTTTTTTTTAATCATTTCACCCCAAGTAAGGCATTCCACTGCCACTATTGCGCAGGGGTTTACATTGGGGAAAGTGATGAGAAAAAGTGGTTAGTTATAGGAAATGTCGGGAGGAGGGTAATAGAGGGATGAGGATACCGAGGGATGGGGGTTGGGTAGACGGGAAGAAAGTTTGAGAGAATGGATGCGAGTTAGTGTGATAAGAGGTGTCTATTGATCTTACATTTAAATTCCTGGAGATTGTAGTTGTCGGGGAAGCAAGTATATGGAAGGGAATTCTACAGGCGAGAAGTGCGAGAAAAGAAGCTGTTAGAGTAGAAATTGCGGTTACATTTTATCTGTTTCACTGTAAACGAGTGGGACCTAGTTGCTAATTTAATATCTCGTGAAAATTCATATCTAGCGGGTACCAGTGATCTATCGGGTGTGGAATATTTGCATCGTGTATATGTGTGTGTACATGTGTTGGGGCTTTTTGAAACCTGAGCAAAGTCATCATAGGCGCTTGTAAGACACTAGCCCTTGTACCAGAGACGACAAACTCTGACATCAAAAACTCTTATGTATATTGCATGGTTCACCATGCACTGCCCAATTTATTTAAGGCTCGGATATCCGAATTATTTATTGTACAATGCCTAACGCAAAAGCCTAAAAATACAGAATCAAAAATAATCCCAATAACCATTTCAAAAGTATCTACATAATCTAACCTACCAACTCCAAACAATAAGAACAACCATCGAGAATAACTTATTTAACCATAACTGAAATTTCATCGACATCTCCATTAAAATAATAATAGATTCAGTCAGCACCAAACAAGAGAGCAACAGAAAATAGGCTGAATACAAAATATTAGATTGTTACACATAAAATAACGCATGTTTTGGTTGGTTGTTGATGCGGCCCTCTAATGAAGAAGTCTCCTTAGTATTAGGGCTCGAATCCGATTTTATAAAACTGGTAAAATCGACGTTCATATGATGATCACTAAAACCGAAATAAATTGGCCAAATCCGATTTTAATGTTTGTAGTTTCCGCTTTCCGTGAACATTTTCTTTATTGTTTTCCCTTGAAGAAATACCGTTATAACTGCAGTCATTCAGCCTTTATCTAGCTGAGTGCTGTCTGTTTCATTGAAACAGATAGCATATCAATTATCACCTTCTCGATACCTTAGATCAGCACTTTGTCATTTCTTTCCCTTACACCTTACCGACTCTTAGAATTTGCAAGTTACAGGGTTTATTTATAGCAGGCCAAGGGAACGCTGTTAGTCTTAAATTTAGGTGATATTTCCCGTTGAGTATACGCAATAACCAGTTCCAGATTTATTTCAAAACTTTTATTTTTCTCTATATTGTTGCTCGGGTGTAAAGAAAGATTTAAAATTAATCCATGATACTGGAGCTCAGACTCTTTGGACGTTGGCACGAAAGACTAAAAAGCAACAGTTGTTTCTAGTTAAAGCGAAAACGTAGACTGAAAGAAAAATTTTGATTTTCGTCGTAAACTAAATTTTGAAGGCTAAATAAGTCCTCCGAGTAAATAGTATCATGGCTGAGACTAAGAACTACAATTATACAAACCCGAAGCAAAAACTAAAATAAAAAGGCTGAAAAAAAAAAAAATACAGACATACAGGCAGATAAACAGACACGCACACAAACATATAGCCTTTTATATATATATATTATCGATTTTCTGCACTATTTTAAGAACTGCCACCTTAAAACTTCTGAATATCGTTTCTTATGTCTTTGTCTATGAGTGTACCAAATTTGATTAAAATCCGACCAATCCTTCTTTTCGATTATCGATTTTCGATATGTATCGGTGGTACCTCGACACAAAGCTTAGCTAAGAACACTCGCAGACACTTATAGTACAATTGTGTAAACTTTCAAGAAAATCGGTTCAGCTGTTTCGGAGTCTATAGGTAACGGTCTCACACACACACACACACACACACACACATACACATACAGAGACAAAGTTCTATTTATAAATAAGTTTAGATAGCTTTTATAGTGCGATACATTTTATAGTTTTCCTTTTCATTCTTATTAGCACTAACATGATATAAAGAAAATAACTGTGTGGAATTTTTCTTTCGAAATAACAAAGATGAAGTTCAATGCAGGAAGTGTGTTAAGACCACGAAATCTTCTGGGGGACCTACCATGTCTCTGATTTTGCCTTTGAAGAAAATTAATGAAATCGATTTAAACAAAGATGCAAATCACCCTCCTGTGAAAATGACAAGAACAATGGAAATTGGTTGTGGTGGGGGGCACTGCACTAAGTCGGCCAAAACCGATTTTTAACCGGTTTTGAAAATAACAAACACTTAAATTTGGCTTTGAAAATTATCGGTATTTTGCGAGCCCTACTTAGTATATGTGCGCTGTGGTGCAGTGGATATCGGCTCGGAACGAGAAATCGGGGAGCCGAGTTCGAATTCCAATTAAATGTATTGCATTAACTTACACGCAAATACCCTTGGGAAAAGTATTAATCCGTCGCTCACCTCTAGTTATGGGTTAAATAACAGGACATTTGATTCTAAAGCCTTGGATAGCAACCAGTCTAGAGCAGAAAGCAATGGCAACCTACTGCGGGATAATCTTCTACCCAATCATTCATGTTTCTTTCGAGACATGATCGCTCAAAGCGTGTATCACGTATGGCACTTAACTGACTTAGTATATAAAAAATCTTGACTTATATCTGACGCTTTTTCTTTCCAGATAAGTTTTCTTTCAATATATTGTTACTCATAAACCCAATGAAAATGATTACAATGAAACAATGTCGAGTAATCATATTTTATGCTTTCCTGATTGGAAATAGAACCATTTTTGCATTGAGTCATGACATATGATGAGAAATGGTTGCTTTTTGACAACATTAAGAGAGTAGGACGGTGGTTAGGTGCGAGTGAATCACCAAAACGATACCTAAAACCTGCACTGCACCCTAAAATGTTAATTGTTACTGTATGGTGGTCTTTCAAAGGCATTATTCATTATTCATTTTTACCCCAAGGGGAAAAAATAACAACAACCTCGAACTGTGGAAAATTGAATGTATGCACGAAAAAATCGAAAAAGAGGATCCTAGACTTGTGAATAGGTGTGGCTTAATTCTGCTGCACGGCAATGCACGGCCACACACGTCTCAATCAACTGTCTAAAAGCTTCATAGCCTTAATTATGAAAATTTGCCTCATCCTTCATATTCATTTGATATCTCCTCCACCCTGATTATCACTTATTTAAGCATTTTGAGCTGTTCAATAAAACATTCTTCAATAAGGAAGAGGTAATCGAAGCATTTGAACTGTTTGTCACATCAAAAGGTGATTCTTTTTAAAGATGAGATCAATAATTTACAGATACATTGAAGAACAGTCATTTATCAACATTGTGCAGATTTCTACTTTATAAATTTGTTATTTAACATTTCAGAAGCATTTTATTCCTTTATATAAACTGCGTCATTTCATGTGTGACAATCAAATAGCTTGTACAAATAGTGTACATTGGGAGAAAATCCAGAAACCTCAAAAAGAGATTATATGGGTATATTAGAGATAGCAACATTTTAAAAGCACTGGTAGTTTAATCCGTTACATTTTGCCATATAAATAAATAATAAATGCTAGTCTGTTCAGGAGGGAAAATAATTCTCTAAGAAAAAAAATTTATTGAAAGTGCTGTAATCTCACAGTTCTCAACAATAAACTTCATACCAGGTGCATACATAGTATCACTAATCATCTCACAAGCAATATATATGGTTTATGAGCTAATAGAGAAAAAGCAGTGATCTGCCCGGAGTGGACTGATTTAAAATCCAACAGACATCAACTGTCCTAATATACATGTTAGTCAAGCCTGTTTCGCAGCTCATCAGTGTGGCTAGACACATCCACTTGCTTCTGACTCGACCGATTTGGTGTCAGCCGGAGTCGCTACCCCCTAAGCCATAAGCACATGGAATCAGTGAAGATAAAGT
The DNA here is from genome assembly GCA_037127315.1 of Ascarosepion bandense. Lineage (NCBI taxonomy): Eukaryota > Metazoa > Mollusca > Cephalopoda > Sepiida > Sepiidae > Ascarosepion > Ascarosepion bandense. The sequence continues at coordinate 3,386,824 of JBBBDQ010000191.1, forward strand.
TTAACGTATTGTATATAAGCAGTGTTTACACACGCTCGTCCCCGATATATATATATATATATATATATATATATAGTCATCCGCAGACAGATCTGTTTCGCTGTATCATATCTCATCAGTCGGGTTAGACATCCGATTGCTTTTACCTAGAATTGAAACCCGACTGAATTGACGTCAGTCGGCGATTCTACCTCTGAGCAATGGGCTCTCGTCATGTATATATATATATATATATATATATATATATATATATATATATATAGAGAGAGAGAGAGAGAGAGAGAGAGAGAGAGCTTTGCTACATTATCTTCAATAAGGATAACAAAGAGACCATGGCATACACAAATGCAAATACTTATCTTATTTTATTTCATTTATATTGTAATTTTAGAATATAAGATGCTAGTTTCAGTATAAATTCTTTCTTAAATGTGCTGAAACGTTCGGTTTTACCCACTTTCAAAAATCTGTCTAGCCGTGAGATACTCAGCGTAATTCAATAGTTCGCATTCCTAATCATTATTGCGTGCTTGTACACAGACATGTTCCGACGATCAAATATATACGACGGGTGCTAAAAGTTACTTAACCCGGCTTATTTCAATGTTTGCTTATATGTTTCGATGTTGAGAAACGAATCAGGAACCTTTCAGTATACTTCTGTAGTTATCTACAAATTTCAATCTTAATGATTTCCCAATATATGCATCTATAAGATAATTCTATCGGAAGAACATAGTATTTTTGTTTTTGTTGTTATTATAGACTTTATTTTGGAGAGTATATTTTGCAGCTGGCAAAAGTTTGATTAAAAACAAATATTATAATTCTTAATTTTAAATTTTACTTTAGAAATAAAAATGAAAATGATCGAAGGCAAACGGAAACAGTAGAAACTGGGAAACTGGATAAGTAATATAATTTAAAAACATGAAAATTCGAATTGTTAAATCAAAATCATATAATAATTCTGCTTGTTCCTTCCTTAGTTAGTTAGTTCGTCCGTCCGTTATGCCACTGAAGAAAGCTAACACACTTACTCTCTACACGAGCTTTACCTTCCCCTCTATCTTTTTACTCTCCTCAGCTTTTCTCTCACCTTTGCTAAACGGAAGGGTAGTAAAGACTGAGAGAGTAGGAGGAGAGAGCCTATAACATTACTGAGTCAGTAGCAGCTTAAGCTGGTGGTTGTAGTAGTAATTGTGTGGGTGCGTGTGTATATGTGTGTGTACTCTACAATATAGTAAAAATAGGTAGGTTTGCTGTCGTATCCCGGGACCTAATAACAACATTTCTGGCCATTCTGGCCTAATAACGACATTTCTGGCCTTGGCCATTACTCAGTTGGTCTTTTTTGTTTACAATGAATACAGGAAGCATGATTTTTAGTAATTAAAAAAAAAATTTCTCTTTCAAAATCTCTCACAAAATAGCATACAATATTTTGGATATGATCTGTGCATACGCCGCTTAATATAATATAATATTACAGTAAAGTAGCGTCTATGGACATTACTTTTATAGATATTTTAATAAAATTACACTCTGTGTTATCGTTATTTTATCATCCAATACCTTTATGTTTGAAGATGTTACTATCATTTGTAGTATGACAAAGTAAAATTTTTCCAGGAAATCGTAATTATCCTTCCGTGGAAATTCCACCAGTTCCGCTAGTAAAGTATAAATATACTAAAGAAATGCAAAATGTATAATCATGACAATGGCTAAACTTAAAATTGGTTGCAGTTAATTTGATCAGTTCATCCCCACCGTATTCATCTAGTGATTACTGATATTTTCAAACCACTATAACTTTAAAATATACTGAAATGGTAGTCCATCCCCGATGATATGTAAGAATTTCTAAGAGGCTAATATAACAATAACTATAATCAGCAAATCATTAAAATTTGTTCCATCTTTCTTTTTGAATACTGCTTATAACCTCTTTAAATCTGTTCAGGCATAGCTTTTTTAATTGACAATCACGTGTGTTCGCTTCTAAATAGCGTTTTTGTTCTCACTGTTGATTTCATCTGGCCTCAAGTTGACGATTGTGCTTCGATGAGCACATATAGACAAGCATTAATAAACCTAATTGCAGATTCTCAGCCTTAATCTATCTACGTGTGTGTCCAAGCGTGTGCCTTTCTATTTAATAGTCTTCTTCCTCACACCGTGAAGTCTACGTGTGAAGTGCGTTTGTGTTTCTGTCTCTCTTTCCCTGTATACATTTCAGGAGCATACAACTAGACAAATAACTCATTGTGTTGAAAAAACATAACCGGATTCGTAGTCGATGAAGTAGAAAGACAGAATCTACTTCAGTCTGTTCCAAAATAATGACTGTTTTTTTTTTTCTGACACTCATCATGTTCATCACGAAAAAAAAATCATTCACCCTATTTGGTTTCACAAGGTCTTACTTACTCCTTTGCAGCCACACCCATATACATGTAGAGGCATCCACGCAGTCATTTACATGCAATTAAACTTTTAAATATAAGCTTACATAAAAATAGGTGAAATTTTCTAACAACGACATATTCCTGCGAATTCCATACAATTACGCATGATTGAATCATTTTAAATGACTAATAAGCAAGCACAATAACAGCATTAGCTGTAGCAATGATAATGATACTTAGACTAAAAGGAAACTTGGTAGCTTATAGCCGTTAGTGGGATTAACTAGAAACTTGTTACTACTACTATTACTACTACGACTACTACTACTACTACTACTACTACTACTACTACTACTAATAATAATAATAATAATAGAAATGATGTTAGGCGAATACTGCCGAGAAAGTAGAATAGTAACATTCGCCCACGATAAGATGAAGGATTAATCGAATTAAGTAAATTGAGTCAGAATGTGTACATGTACAAGAAGATTCATAATGGGGGGATCTATTTAGAAATGGCTAATCCAGTGGAATTCGTTCGAGAAATCCTGGAACTATCCGAAGAAGAAAGTAAAGGCAGACCATCCAATCTGTACCAGGAGACCAGATCCAATCACTGAAAACAAACAGACGGTGATCGCGGAAAACAAGGTGAAACTAACAGAATGAATCATTACTAAAATAAGGAAGAATACTAAAGAGATTCAAGAACGAGAATACTTACTACGACTGAAAGTCACCAGATACTATTATTGAGAAAACCGAACAAGTAATAATAATTATTGTTTCGTTTTCCTTTTATGTACTAAGTTGTTTTAAGACGTAGGCGAACAGGTATCTTCACAACTTTGTGTATTTAGTTGCATTTAGTAAGTTTTGATCCATTACCATCCATCATTGTCTCTTTTTTGCCATTCATCCGTATACACTTGTTAAGAATTTTACTTGCTGTTTATCTCAGCTTCTCTTCACTGTCCTGGGAGTTGGATTTTGAAGCTCTCTTACTTCATTAATTGCCCTAGAAATCCATTTTTTAATCGGTATCACTCAATACAACAAGGAAGTAAAGTCACTAAGACAAAAGGGTTACAGGGTGTAGATGAATTTTTTTATTTATTTTTATTTTTTTTAATCATATCACCCCAAGCAAGGCGGTAGCGCCACTGATGCGCAGGGGGCTACGTAAGGGTAAAAAGAATGGAAAAGAGAAAGCCGGAAACCACATCCTAAACAGGAAACAAGGGATGAGCCTCTTCACCTGTTCAATAGATGTGGGTGGAGTGTGAACCGGGCGATAGTTTAGTCTATCTACTCCAATTGAAAAAAAAATAATAAGGAAAAAGAGTGAAAAGATTGAAAAAGAGAAAACCGGAAACCGCATCCTAAACAGGAAACAAGGGATGAGCCTCTTCACCTGTTCAATAGATGTGGGTGGAGTGTGAACCGGGCGATAGTTTAGTCTATCTACTCCAATTGAAAAAAAATAATAAAAAAGGAAAAGAGTGAAAAGATTGGAAAAGAGAAAACCGGAAACCGCATCCTAAACAGGAAACAAGGGATGAGCCTCTTCACCTGTTCAATAGATGTGGGTGGAGTGTGAACCGGGCGATAGTTTAGTCTATCTACTCCAATTGAAAAAAAAATAATAAAGAAAAAGAGTGAAAAGATTGGAAAAGAGAAAACCGGAAACCGCATCCTAAACAGGAAACAAGTGATGAGCCTCTTCACCTGTTCAATAGATGTGGGTGGAGTGTGAACCGGGCGATAGTTTAGTCTATCTACTCCAATTGAAAAAAAATAATAATAATAAAGGAAAAGAGTGAAAAGATTGGAAAAGAGAAAACCGAAACCGCATCCTAAACAGGAAACAAGGGATGAGCCTCTTCACCTGGTCAATAGATGTGGGTGGAGTGTGAACCGGGCGATAGTTTAGTCTATCTACTCCAATTGAAAAAAAAAATAATAAAGAAAAAGAGTGAAAAGATTGGAAAAGAGAAAACAGGAAACCGCATCCTAAACAGGAAACAAGGGATGAGCCTCTTCACCTGTTCAATAGATGTGGGTGGAGTGTGAACCGGGCGATAGTTTAGTCTATCTACTCCAATTGAAAAAAAAAATAATAAAAAAGGAAAAGAGTGAAAAGATTGGAAAAGAGAAAACCGGAGGAATAGTAGCACTAATAATGCGTAAGTAATCAAGCGATTGACATCGCATTTAAATTTTTGCAGATGATAGTTGTCTTGGAAGAATGGAGTCAGAAGTTCCTCAGGCGAGAAGTGCGAGAAAAGAAACTGTTTGCATAGAGCTTACAGTGTCGAGCCAGCTCAACTGTAAATTGAGATCTCGATATCAAGCTAGCATTGCCATTAAATTCATCAAGTCTCGATACCATAACGAAGATTTCATCTGAACATTCACCGTGAAAGTTTTTATAGAAAAGGCACAGAGAGGCAACCTTACGGCAGTGAGAAAGTAACCGGAGCTTAGTTACCAGATCAGGACCACTAATATTGCTGATTCTTCTTTGGATTTTATGAAGAAACTCTAGGTAGATAGCAGGAACACTGGACCGTATGTGACAGTAATATGCTAAGCATGAACAAAAGGTCGACTGATATATCTTTTTCTGATTGTAAATATAAGAGATTATCCAATATTCACTGTCATACAGAAGATTAGTTACTGCATAGCATTTCAATAAATTAATTTCTTAGTTTATATTTTTCTTAGTTTCTCGAAAGCATCGTTTACTGTTGGCATGCCTCTTCAGATTTCTGTACGCCATTTTTTCTGTTATTATCTTAATTTTCATAACACTAACTAGATAAATAAATAATTTTTTCTGCTTGATTTTGACGTCCCCAACACGCAGCTCACCTTTTGAACTGTCTCCTTTTGATGACAGCCATTCATTCTGCCTTCTTACAGTTAGGTTGATAAACCGTAAAAATTAAATGAATCAATCAAATAATTTTAATAGCCCTTTCAGTGAGTAGCCCTTTTCCTTGGTTTCCTTTACTACCTTATCTAATACTTATTTCAGTTTTACTTCAGCGTCTACTATTGGTTGTATGTCATCGGTGCATGTTACGCTGTTAACATTATATCCGCCAATGGTGAATTTAGGATTTCTATTTGGTTTATATACATGATAGATATCTATCTGAGAAATCATAGCAATAATGTTCTGGATAAAATATAACAAAACGTTTGTGGATATTGTGATAAACAACAGCAAATAATATCGGTAACAACTATAAAAATTAATTCTTGTTTCTATATTTACAACAGCAAATAATTTGGCAGAAAATTGCCGATTTAGTTAAACAAAATAATTTGAAAACGATAATATACATTAAATCCAAATACTCCCTCATTGCCATAAAAGATCTTCACATAACGGATAAGTTCTTTGAAATTTTCATTAATTATTTACTGATTTCAAAAATTTCTGCATCACAAATTGAGAAAACGGAGTGGAAGTGTTCAATAAAATTCGTTTTCAACAATGTGGACCTTAATATCAAATATTTTTTCTGTTTTTTCTAGAACTTATATGAACATTTTTATTTAACCAAATGTAAATGATTTTTCAAGCGGATCAAAGAATCTGATATATCGTCAGTTCTTACCCACTAAACATATATTATAATCTTCTAGAGATTATAAAATAATTCTAATTAAAATAACATTACACCCTTTCATCAACATCCACCAATTGAGCTGACCTTTGTTGGTTATTATAAATTATAAAAATTATAATCAAAATTTATTTTTATAATCACTATTGTTGATACAAGAAATCAATGGTTTGATTTCATAATGCTGAATATGGTAAATGCCAGCCTCTCTTTGTATAGTATTTTATTTTTAATGAAATCTAATGAATTCATTTGACTTTAAATATTTTTCATAGTTTTAGTACATTTTGTTGATAGTACTCTGAGTGAGGCATTCAGATTACTTCACATAGCTATCAGTTTTCCACTTTTGAATAACAATAAAGAATATTTAGGTTTCGAAACGGATCCGTACTAGAAAACCGAGAAATCAAAATTTGCTTTGTTGTTATCTCCTAACAAAATTGTTCACAAATATAGAATTTATGTTTCACACATCTTCAGCTCCATTATGAACCAAACTGAATTCCTGTAGGTAAAAAATGCAAAAATCACGAGCTATAAAGCTTTGCTTATTTGACGATAAGTGTAGAATAGTAATGATGTGGGTTTACCGGTTAAATGAGACTTTAATGTTTACTGACGTAACATTTTATCCCTTCCAATATTTCGTATTTACTTTCGGTTAGTCTGTTCTACGAACTATAAAGCACCCTTTTCCGAAACTTACTTCTTACATTATCGTGTATGTTGTATCAAAAACTGTTCGAAACTTCTCTCTCTCTCAGGCTGTATTTCAAATCACAAGCGTATCACGAAATGTTTTCCCGATTGCAGGTATGAGATCAATAGCTGGGGAAAACCACGGGTAGACTCTGCTTGATATTTGACAATGTTCATTCTGGCATTATACTAAGGAAAAAATAAACGAAGCGAGATTAAATTTGGGATGAATCATCAACAAATCATATACAATATTAAAGTTGAATATAAATTAAAATTACGAGTCATAAAAATACTAAAACGCTTTAGAAAATTCGGAAATTTCCCGTCACGCAATTATACTGATGACGATATTAAATTGTTTGATTTATTATTTTATTTACAATAAAATAAATTATATTATTTCAAATCATGATAAAATACATTGAATAAGAATGATGAAAACAACAAAATCGGCTTATTTAATCATAGGGATAATAGATAAAATAAAACCAATATATTTTGAATACGGTGAAATGATAACAATACACTTTTATCAGAATTTGAATAGAAAGAGAACAGACATAACTTGATAAATCTTCAACTAGGAAACATTTATTTGCCCTTGTAAATATTAGAACAATTAAATTCATCTTTTTGCATCCTGAGCAAGACAAAAGGAACAAATGCAGACAGGCTAAAGAGAAATGGCTCAACGACAAATGCGCAGAGGTAGAGAGACTGAGCAAGACTAATAAAACAGACAGGCATAAAGAGATAAGAGAACTGACATGACAAAAAAAACCTGCTTCTCAACAGGATGCATAAAAACCAAGGATAGAACTATAATACTGGAAAAAAAGCAAATACTCAAGCAATGGGAAGAATATATAGAAGATCTTTTCCACGACAAGAGAGAGCAACCAATAATACGCAAAGATGAGGACGGACCGAAAATATTAAAGTCCGAAGTAGGAGCTGCAATGGCCAAACTGAATAGAAACAAAGCAGCTGTTCCAGACGGCATTGTAAAAGAGCTGCTGTTAGCCATGGGAGAATTCGGCATAGAAAAAATTAAGGAAATAATAAATGAAATTTATAATCGTGGTATAATGTCAGACGACCTATGCAAATCCATTTTCATAGCATTGCCTAAGAAGCCAGGTGCAAACGTGTGTAAACTACACCGAACTATCAGCTTAATTAGTCATATTACAAAACTGATCGTCCGAATAGAGATGAATAAAGCAAGAAGTAGAATCAGGCCAGAGATAGGACAAGAACAGTGCAGATTCGTCAAAGACACTGGGACAATGAACGCCATATTTATGATTAGGATGCTCTCTGAAAGAGCAATACAAATGAAGAAGGACTCATACCTGTGCTTTATTGACTATGCAAAAGCGTTCGACAAAATTCGCCATAAATAATTGATGGAGATGCTCCGCAGGCTCGACATATTTGGGAATGACATTAGGGTAATTAAAAACCTCTACTTTCAGCAAACTGCCTGCATACGGACAACTAACGAATTCAGCAGTTATACAAAGATAGAAAGAGGCGTAAGACAGGAATGTGTATTTTCACCGGATCTATTTAACTTGTACAGTGAGAATATTTTGAGGACCCTAGATGTTATGCCAGGATTTGTCATCGGAGGTCACAATCTGAACAACATAAGACACGCAGACAACACAGTGTTGATTGCAGACACGGGCAAAAACTGCAGGACCTCCTACAGAAGATACCTGAAGAGAGTGACATGAAGGGATAACAAATAAACTGCAAGAAAACCGAATGCATGGTTATCAGCAAAAAGAGCAGCCCCAAGTGCCAAATACAGGTGGGGAGTGTTAAAATCAAGCAGGTGAAAAATTTAAATATCTGGAAAGTGTTTTAACTTAAGACTGAAAGTGCGACACAGCGATCCAAAGGCGAATTGGCATGGCGAAAGACTCGTTCCAGAAGCTGAGCAAAGTATTAAGACACGGGAAACTTTCACTAGAAACGAAGAAGAGAATACTGGATTGCTATGTGATGTCAGTTTTTCAATATGGCAGTGAATGTTAGACAATATCAACAAAGATAAAGGGAAAACTTGAAGCGGCTGAAATGTGGTTCTGCAGAAGGATGCAGCGGATATCGTAGACCGAGCATATGAGCAATGACGAGGTTTTGGAAATGATGGAAACGAAAAGGAAATTAATATTGAGCATCAGGAAGAGACAACTGAAGTTCCTGGGACATGCAATGAGGAAGGAGGGCTTGGAGAACCTGATACTAACAGACCAGATAGAGGGAAAAAGAGAGAGAGAGAGAGAGAGAGAGAGAGAGAGAGAGGAAAGCAGCAGATAACATATTTAAAGGGCCTGAGCAGGTGGATGACAGAACGGGGGCTGAGAGATGTTACAGGAAAAAGCGTGCTAAGAGCCACCGGGGATATGGAGACGTGGAAAGCCATGATTTCCTACATCCGGAAGAGACAAGGTACAGAAAAGAGGAGGAAGCACAAAACAAAATTCTAAATAAAATGGAAAATATTCCAACTAAATTTCGACTCTGAATTTGAGAAAGCATTGCGCCGACTAAAAAAAGGAAAATAGTTAAAGTTGGTTGCTGAAAATTCTTAAGATTGATTTTATTTACTAACTGTGATTGAGTGCTATTTCGGATAAAATTCAATGACGTTGTAGTTTTATCAGTAATAACATGGGAAAACTTTTAGTAAGACATCATTGAAGAAAACGCAATTTCATAAAATCTTTTCGTATTTTTAGTTTTATTAATTTTTCAATATATATTTTATATTGATCATGATGATGATCATAAAACAGTTTATATTCATAATGATAGCCATCACCATACACATTTTATATGATAACGATCATCATCATAAAACGTTTTACATTGAAAATGATTTTAAAGTATATTAGTTTGATGATAATGTTGATCATCATCATCCTAAAGCAGTTTAAATTGATTATGATGATGATCATAAAACATTTTTCATTAATGATGATCATAAATCATTTTATATTAATGATAATGTTGATGATCATCATCATAAAAGTTATGATATTAGAAAAAGTTATTACATATAAGAGTCCATAAGATAAGAGTAAAAAATGATGAGCTATGTTTGATGTAGTTTTAATAGTAAAACTAATTATTTGTAATCGTCTCTTTCCTCCAGTTATGGGTAAAATAACAGGACAGATTGGGTTCTATAGACTTGGCTGGCAACCAGTCTACCGAAGGAAATAATGGTAATCTACTTCTGGATAATCTTCTGCCCAGCCAGTCATGTCTCTATCAAGACATGATCGCTCAAGTGTGTATCACGTATAGCACTTAAGTGACTGACTGAATTACAGTAATACAAACAAAACTTCCTTTCTTAACGATATCAACAGCAGTGTTAGCAGTAATAGTTGCAATCAGGTTGAAAGCTATAAAAACTGAAAAAAGCATATGTAAATAAAGCTGAATCTTAATGGCCAAGATGGCAGCAAGTGTGTAAAAGATAAAAATAAATATTGTAGCGCCAATGATAATGATTAAGAAAGAAAGAAAGAAAGAAAGAAAGAAAGAAAGAAAGACTGGAATTGAAAAAGGAAATTTTTAGATGAATCTCAATAGTTTCGATTTTCAGCGGTATTGATGAGCTCTGAGTTCTCAGTTGGAAAACTACTGATGATTATAATCATCACATTAGGTGCTGGAAATGGATAAAAATGAGAAACGTGTAAATTTTGAAGAATAATAAATTGTTTCCTTCGACATCCCTCAATTCGTTCTACCAGATCGCAATGCCATCTGAAACGACAAGAAACCGGAAAAACAAACTATTCAAGAAAAATGAAAAAAAAAAAAAAATCGGCCAATTAACTTTAAGCACTATGTCAGTGTGCGCATCTACGCTTCAATATTTCGCTTGAATAATTTATCACTTAATTAAAAAAGCCTCCATTTTTTTTTCAGTTATACTTTTACCCACCTTACCAAACACATCGGTCGTTCAAGTAGATTCTCCGTCTTCTTTCACTTGCATTAATTTCCCTCCTCCTTTTTCTTCTTACCTATTTTCATTTCCGACCTTATAGAATTCCACTTCTCATGAATACTACAGTTTTCTTTAGTTTTATTTTACTTTCTGTCGCTTGTGTCTTTCTTTCCTTTTTTCCTTACAACAGCAAAGAGAAAAATATTCACTTTAACCGACCATTAATATGTATACATCTCTTTATTTACTACTTGTTTTCTTAACGCCATTAACCTTTACTGGTTCTGTTTCGTTTTATTCCACATATGCATATTGCATGATTCGAACATCTTTCCAGTCACCTACATTTTCTCTTAATGTTTTTCATACCGTTTACTCTCAGTAACCTGTTTTGTTTGCGTCACCTTTCCACATACTCATATTTACTCATGCTACAATTAAATTTTCCATGAAGGTTTCTCATCTTCTACTGTCATTTTTACTTGTAGCATTGCTCGTATAAGTCTCTCATCAGTATAGTTTCCAACATATAACGAAGATGATTCATTCCTATATTCTTCTTGTGATATTCTCATACAATTTCTTTTGGAATTTCAACTTAGTTGACTAGTAGATCTCATCCTTTTTTTCAAAATGTTTTAATTCCTATTGTTCGATTAAATCTCAAATTCGATTATATTTTCTTAAACCTTATTTTAACTCGATTCTTTGCCTTTATAATTTCAACCGATATCTTACGATTGATGGACAAAATATTTCCCCATTTTTCCAATTTTCTCATGAATTCTTTCCTCTCATTATACAAGAGAAAATTCTTTAACGATTTCTTTTATTTTTCCAGTAAATTCCCTGAAATTTCACTCTTTTTTTTTTCACCTCATTTATTTTTATGTCTTCCTTTTTATTGTATTTTTATCATCATTTCTGTCTTTCTCTCTTTTCCTCACATCTCATGCCATTAGTTTCCCTTGTGGCCCTAACACTCTTCTTCAAGTTCAGTACATTTCTTTTTCTCCTAACCTTTAATATCATCACAAATATTCCCAAAATATCACTTGTCTTTATTTAAAGAGCCTTAAAAATGCTAAAGAAATCAATAAAAAATTGAACAAATTTTTCATAACGCATATAATTTTAATTAATGAAAAAAGACAAAACTACATTCGAGTGAGTACAGCGTTATTAGCGCAATAATCATTAATATTCCTTTTTTATAGATCATTTTAATAATTTATTTATTAAATTAAATTTTGTGAAGTCTGACGAAATATTTCACAATAATCTTTCCGTTTCTTTCTTTGTTTTTTACTGGTTTTAACCGTCTTTGGCGTCAATTCATTTTTAATTTATTTTTTGTTTTATATTTATTTTATATTCTTTTATTTACTCCTCTATTATTTTCTATATTATCTCTTTCGTCTCCTCCTTTCTTTTTGCATGATGTAGTTATTTTTCTATTTCTTTTTATCTTGTTTCTTTTCATTCCTCTTTGTTTTACTTTTAAACAGACTCTTTCTGCAAAAGGATTTCAAGTTTAAATTCCGAATAAAATTACAAATCATTTTGTTAACTGAATTTTTGGGATGGTGAGTTATCATAATTTGCATTATTTAGATGTAGTGAATACACCTCATCTTAGTTATTATCGCAACATTTTGTGGGTAGCCTTCAGGGAATTTCGAACTAACTCCTTTATTTAATTTCCAAGGCTAGCTTGTTCTCGTTTCGCTGACCATATCTACATATGTAGCATTTAGAATTAATTTAGTACTTCTCAGTTATTGCCCACCGAGTCCAAGTACGACCAGGACCAGAGATTGCACACACAATTACTGTATTACCTTTATGTAAATTGATATAACCTGCAAAATGATGAATAAAATTGTTCAAAGGATAATTGAAGCTTGTTTAGAAAATTGGAAATTACCACTATTAGCGATCCTTGAATATTAGAAATTATTGGATTATAAAATGAGAAACATATGATATTTTATACATTTCATATTCTAGTTATTTTTTAAAACTATTTCATCCCAAGTAAGGCGGGATCGCTACTATCGCGTAGGGGGTTACATTGAGAGAAAAGACTTGGTACATGGGTATTGAAGAACGAATAAAAGATGAACGGGATTCAAGAAAATAGAAGATGCCAACTGATGTTGTATTTAAATTTTTGAAGATTGTAGCTATCAGGAAAGCAAGTAAATGGAAGGGATTTTCACAGGTGGAAAATGCGAGAAAAGAAACTGTTGGAGTAGAAGTAGCTGTTATATTTAACTATTTCAACGGTAAAAGGGTGGGACTTAGAAGCCAATCAAGTAGCACACTTCGATTCATGTGATCGGGACACCAGGGAAAAAGCTCGACTGCTATAAAACTATTTGTAGAAAAGAAAGAGGGAAGCCACGTCACGCCGGTGAGGAAGTGACTGAAGTCGAGATGTCAAGTCAGGACCGATTAAATTGCAGATACTTTTTGGATTTTGTTGAGAACCTCAAGATAAATAGCAGTTGCTCCCTACCAGACATCGCAACAGTGTTCAATGCACTGACGAATAGTAGATTTATAAACGTGCAAGATGGATTCTAACGGCTGGCAAGACATGCTAAAATGTGTTTGCCACTTTACTGCTGTGCACACGGCATAATTTGTAAATTTGAATTTTTTTCATCAAACATTATAGATTATAGAAAAAGAAGATATTAGGTTAAAAACTTGGATTGTGCTGTTAAATTGCCTCGTCAGATTTATACTCTCATATGGGTGTCACGCATCTATCATCTTATATACAGCCGTTTTTTAAAATTAATGATTGAAAATGTTTTTAATCGAATGAATCCTTTATGTCTTAAAGAAGCAAATACTTCATTAGTCTCTATAGACTGATGCGACAAATCACAAGAAAACCTTACCAAATAATAAAAGCTACATGGCTTGAAAATTTTCAAAAGCAAAGAAAACAGAAACGGACAGCACATGTAAGGAGGGAAAGTAATGCCATAAAAAATATCGTTAATTTTCTACCCTACCTTAAACAAAAGGTTTGGAAAGATTTTCCTCTCAAGACTAGAAAACTATAACAAACGTCTTCTAAAGTCCCATTTTCTGAAAAAAATTCAGAAACTGTTTTAATAAACTTTAACCGAGCGTAACGCTATTTTCTAAAAAAAAAAACAACTGATTTCACCATTACCAAAGATACATCTGAACAAATGGAAGTAATCTACTAAGGAAGTCTAATGCAAATCACACAAGTACAGATGGCAGCTCTATGGTTAGCGATTCAGAAGGTAAAATCGACGAACTGAGTTCAAATTTCAAGCGAATTCGTTAAATTCACTTTCACACAAATACCATTTTGAAATGCATGGATCTATATCTTTTCTTCTCAGATAAATTGCAGTGTAGACTGGGCTCTTCAACCTTTTTTGGCAAGCAGTGTATGAGGGGTACAACTCTAAATAAAAAAACTTGTATGTAATTCTTGTGAGGAGCATACTGCACAACTTTAAAAATTTATAAAAGTTCACAATGTGCATGCTATCACCTCTTCTGTGGTCGAAACAGTAGTAGTAGAGTAGAAACGTGAAGATCAGCCTTGATAGAAGTAGCATTCAAAATAGACTTAATCGATAGTAGAGGCTCTGAAGAACAATGGAAGCTCAATTTAATCGCAAAGGCACAAAGAGATATAAATGTGTACATATATCGTATATTTGTAGTTTTTGGTTCTAGCTACGCCAAAAAAATTCAGATTCTGGGAAATAGGATTCGGTCGTGAGGTTTTGTCATCTGATTTTATCGGGTGGTCTCTCATCCCATGCTCTTTTTGAAAACCCAGTGTCTTTACTATAATTTCAATGATTCAGAAGATTGATATTTCGATAAATCTTTAATACTGTTGTGGGGAATTACCTACATACTAATATGAACTCTACCGGACTATATAAATACCGAGAGTTATCTACTCTCGGGTGTAGTAGTAAGTAGCAGCAGCTATGATACTTATTTTTTAGAACGTCGTTCCTGCGCTAAATACAATTATACTCTATTTCCTCTGTACACTGTTCGCTTTTGTAATATAATATTGATTCCAATCGTATACTGTGTCCGAGTTTTTTGGGGGACCTTTTTCTCAGGGCCACATCAATTGGCGACGAAGAAATTCGAACTACTAGGACCCTTAACAAATCATCCTTCACATCAATTAGCGACGAAGAATTCAAATTTACCTAGGACCCGCAACAATTCTTCATCACAAAAATTGTCGACAAGTATTTCAAAGCCACAAAGCTTAACAACTGCCTACAAAGAACTCGTAAATAAGCGACTGACAAGTTGTTCAAGCCTACGTGGTAGCTTAACTGCGGCAGTAACAAACCGTCCCATAACTCAAAGAAAACAAACATTTTTACCACAAAAATATCGACACCAAAGCCTACAACATTCAAGGTGAAAATTATTATCGGACACCGGTAAATAATTAACAAACTGTCTGCAAACTGTGCTCCAAAACATACTGTAAATAGATTTTCTTTAATATAATAATTCTTTTTCCTCCACCCAGAGAAAAAAAAAGTAAATTGTTGTTCTTGTTCTGTTATGTAGAGTCTAAAACTGGAATTCGTTTAATAATTACAGTAGCCAGCGGGAAAATATGGAAGCTCCCACCTCACGAAAGAAAAAAAATCCATTTTATCTTCTCGTTCAGAAGAGAATTTACAAGTAGTAAGAATTGTTTCTTTCTCGTTCTAAGTAAAAGTCCATAATGGAGGATTTTAAAGCCATCATCCAGATGATGAAAGCTCAACTGGACCACTAACAGAAAACAGAAGAACGTCTAATAGAACAACAACAACAACAACAAGCCCCACTGAACGAACTACTGAAGAAAGATAAAGCCTGGGAATTGACACCCCAATTCCAGGCGGCGTTTGAAAAAATTAAAAACACACTTACATCTGATTTCTTCTTAACCCATTACGACCCGAAACTGGACATTATCGTAGCAAGTGATGCCAGTTCATACAGCGTTGGAACCTGCATCTTACACAGAACGCCTGACGGCACACAAAAACCAATCGCACACGCTTCCAGGACATTGCTACCCGCGGAAAAGCAATACTCACAGACAGAAAAAGAGGCTCTAGCCATAATATTTGCAGTGACTAAGTTCCATAGGTATTTTCATGGTAGACTTTCACTCTTCAGACGGAGCACAAACCTCTAATCCCTAATCTTTGGGTCAAAAAAGTGGTTACCGCGCCATACCGCAAATAGACTACTTAGATGGGGCACCATCTTGCTGAATTACAATTTTAACTTGGTATACTTAACGTCGAAGCAAGTTTGTCATGCAGACAGCCTATCGAGGCTGATACCAAAGAAAAACGACTCCTTCGACGACACAATAATCGCGGCACTCCGCACAAATTCCGAGATCAAAACAATGATCGCGAATACGGTCAGAGAACACCCGGTAATGCTAGCTGAAATAAAGAGGGGAGGCAGTAAAAGACGACTTCATTCGCAATATGAAAAACAATTTAGCTACTAACAAAAACACGTCAGATGTGTTTTCGCTGTGCGCTGAAGTATTGCTATACAGCAATAGAGTTGTAATACCGAAGAACTTACAAAAAAGGTTTCTACGAGATTTTCATTCGGGACATCCAGGAAAAAATCGGATGAAGAGTCTGATGCGTAGTTTCGTATATTGGCAAAATATAGATACAGACATCGCGAAAATGATAGACGCCTGTAAGAGGCGCTCTTTAGCGGCTAAAGCGCCACCAACTACAGTCAAGTCTTGGCCAAGGACTGATCAACATTGGTCGACGATTCATGTCGACTTCGCGGGCTCTCTCAAGGACCACTACTATCTGGTTGTAATCGATAGTTACAGCAAGTGACCCGACGTGTTGAAATGTAGAAGACCTACCACGGGAACAACAATCAACTTTTTGCATGAACTGTTTGCGCGGTTCGGCGTGGTGGACTCCATCCTGAGCGACAATGGGACACAATTTACATTAACCGAGTTTAGAGTGTTCTGTGATGTGTTTTAAATAAGACACAGTACCAGTACCACACTGGGTCCAACGGGGAGGTGGAGTGTTTCATGGACATCTTAAAAAGAGCTTTAAAGAAGGCCCAAGGAACACCTACGGACGAAGCGCTTCAACGGTTCTTACAGGTGTATAGTATCACACTAAACCCTAAAACTCCGACAGCTGTCCCTCCAGCTAAAACTATGTTCGCGCGAAAGATCAGATTGGCATTCGATAAACTCCTGCCAAAACAAACTAAGCTACGAAAAACTGTGTGCGCGCGCAGAAGACGTTTCAGTCCTGGAGAAAAAGTTTTCTTTAAAAACTACAAAAATGATAAGTCATTCTGGGAAATGGGCACTATTGACAAGCGAATAGGCAACATGATGTACATCGTTAAGAGCCCACGACACACACATAAGCGACACCAGAACCAACTAAAGAGGTGTTGCCCAGATGATACGCGCGACACGTCCCCGATAAAAGAAGAACCAACTGCCGTTATCTTTGAGACTTGGATCCACCCCAACCAGCACCCGAACAACATCAGTCGGGCAGAAAACGAAAGTTTATCGATGCGCTGATTATTAACTCAAAACGTCAGAGGTACTGACATCTTTTTACGGAAAAAAAGCTGGGGAGGGCGTTTTTTTTTTTACCTATACACTAATATGAACTCTACCGGACTACGTAAATATTGAGTTACCTACTCTCCGGGGTAGTAGTAAGTAGCAGCAGTAATACTTGTTAGTACGCCGTTCCGGCGCTAAGTACTATTATACTCCACTTCCTCTTTACACTGTTCCTTTTTGTAATATAATATTGATACCAACCTTATACCGTGTCCGAGTTTTTCTTGTGACATTTTTTCCAGAGCCACATCAAATACATAAGCAGAAAATTAGATATAATTAGTCAGTCAGTGTTTTAGTGTATTCAGTAGTATGCACAAGTTGCATTGTCTATCAATAACCTAATACAGATGTTTTTGTAGCTATTTCATGTAGAAATTTTAAATTCTCTTCTGAGGTGTAAATCAGATAAACTCTCAAATGCAAACATATCACTACATC
The DNA here is from genome assembly GCA_037127315.1 of Ascarosepion bandense. NCBI lineage: Eukaryota > Metazoa > Mollusca > Cephalopoda > Sepiida > Sepiidae > Ascarosepion > Ascarosepion bandense. Next base: position 3,404,686 of record JBBBDQ010000191.1, read on the forward strand.
TCCCTGAAATGTAGAGTTTGTTCATCTATATATTGTTTCCGTTTCAACATTTACTTGCTTCTCTCTCTCCATCTTACTCGTCCTGTGTTGTACTTAGGGCTTTTTTCCCATTGTAACGTCCTCATCGACTTTTTTGCGATCCTCTTGACCCTGTGGATCATACGTAACTGCATCTCCATTTCTCTCATTATGTAAAGATGTGTTTCTTTGTTGCTCTGCAAGATCGTAACTGGGAGCGGTCATTGAAATGTTTTTGTCCTTCTTGTGACATTATTCGATCTGCATAGACCAGAATATCATTAACATTTTTTCGTATAATGATCTTGTTGTTTGCATCTCAAAATTAATCGTTCCGCATTCATCTCCTTATACCACAGTCATTTATATATATATATATATATATATATATATATATATATATATATATATATATAAAACTTATTATTTATACGCCAATACAGCTATTTTCTTCTTCGCTATATAATGCATAGGAACGTTTACAATAATTCAGTCTTTGAGATTTTAGCTCAGTACATGTAATCAGAATTAAACATTTTCTTATTAGAAGGTTATTTAACATATAAATACAAAATACCGTATAATTAATTAATTATCAAATTTAAACATATTTGGCACAGTTATCAAATTCTTATATTATTAAACTTGCCTTTAATTTGAAATTTTTTCTTATATTATTAAATATGAAAATAAATATTAATATTTTCAGGATAGTTTTAGTTACTTTAATTTTTCTTGTTAGTTATATAATCTCAAGAGTACCTTTCGTATTTATTGTTCAAACAATTTTACCATATCTTTTTGTCCAAGACAATCCTTCTAAATGTCATTCCATGGTTGACTTTGTTATTCCCGTCTCTTAGGGGGTCTATCAAGTGAACTTTTGCCAGTGAAGCTATCTTTGTAGAATCGATACACAAAGTTTCTTTCTTCTAACCAATGTAAGTATGTCAGTCTTCATATCTACCGATTTTTTGACATCTATTCTGATGCTGTTTCTGATATTTTAACCATGACAATTTAGACATTTGTTTTTGAAAACTGAGATATTCTATGTATTTTTTCTCAGTGTGGTCGTATTGAAGACAGTCAATAAATTCGGTACATTTTGCATCCTCAGAAACTGATGCAATCACCTTAATAATAAGCAGAATAAACGACTTTAACCTACTTTTGAGTTAATGGGGAGGAGTGTTTCCAATCTATGGATTGTTTCGTTGTTTCTGACTCAAAATGATGAACTCACCACTCATCCTCAGTTAAGCACTTTCTGGATCTACCATAAACAAGGTCAGAATTTCCAGCGATGCAATCAGCCTGCAGTGATTTTCATTAGTTGTCAGAAGACGTGACACACACCGAGCAGAAACATTTGTTCTGCCAATATTCTTGTGCAGAATATTTTAAACTTTCTTAAGGGATATGCTAAGAGTATTGGCTATTCATCCATCACCATGTGGTGAAAAATATCAGTGTTTTCCTCGGTGGTGGCAGTTGCAGGACGTCCAGAACCTGGGTCATGTTTAAGATACTCCATTCCCCTCCTAAATTCAGCTGCCAAATTTTTACTGTCGATAAAGCTGGAGTTTCATCTCTTAATGTAACAACAATGTCAGTCTCTTCAGAAAAAATGTTTATTCCCCAAGAGCGTCCACTCTTAGGGAATAAACATTCTTTCTGAAGATACATGTTAACACTAAAGACACTTTTTAAAAATTTTATTTACTTGTTACTTTTTAAATGTTTTTGAACAGTGTGATGTCAGTTTACCTGAAAAGAAACAATGCAGTTATTAATAAGAAGAGAGAAAATGAATACATGCGAGATTTATCAGGATCTAGAATCACTGCTATGAAGTTTTCAGCCCACTCTCGTGCATAAGTCTTTTGACATGCATCTACTATTAAGTGAGTCTATTATATGTGTTTCTTCTAACCTCTAAATGTCATACCATTGCAACGAGCATGTGTAGGTCACTCAGTAGAGTTTTGTGTGCTTTCATTGCTTTTACAGCTGTCGCATAACTCTGCACTGAGAAACAAATTTCAACTTTTATGTTCTCGTTATGAAAGCCGAAAACAATTACGAACAGCACTGAAGCAAATCCAAAACCATCGCTGGTAATGATACCAACTTCATATGTGCATATATTTTTTTTTATCTAATTTTAATATCAATTTAAACTAAGTTTAAATTATGCTGTGCTGAAGGATGGATAAAACATAATAACAAGACATCTAATTGGCCAGAAAAGTCTGTAAGACTCGTTTTCCAATCATTTGTCTGTTTACATATGAAATATCATGTGCTTTCGCCTAAAATGCAAGTAAATTAAATCTATAAACATTTATTGAAATTTTAAGAAATTAACTTCAAGTCAAATTCAGTTTGTTTACTTTGGTCTGAAGTTACTGAATTTAATGGCATATAAGTTATCATTATTTACATTTAATATTAAAGCATTATATAAGCAGGTTGGGTTTAAATACTGGTAATGTACGACGTTTAATATTTTATCTCGAATTTGCAAATATGAATCAAAAGATATATTTAAGATATTTAGCGAAAATATGATATCGAATACGAGCAGTTAACATTATAATTTTTCTTAGATTTATTTAATGTAAACTGTAACACTTCACTTCAGAAATATTTGCATAGATCATGTCTCTAAAATACTTATTAATGCTAAAGATTGGATGTTGCTCTAGTAGAGAAATCAACGTTTTGGCAAATCTGTATTATTGTATTGTCTTGGTATTTTCCCATTTACGTTCATAGGTCAGCAACTTAGCACATGTAGTATAAATAATCTAACAATGGGTATATGGTAAACAATGTTAACAAAGCCATGTCTAAGAACTTTTTATATTAAATTTGGTAGAAAACTCTTTCCTGTTTGATTAAGTCCCAAAATCTACGCAGTAACAATCTCTACTAAAACAATAAACAAATGCCAATTTGAAATCCGTAACTATTTTAATTTTATTGTAATTAGTAAAAAACGAAAAGATTAATAAAGTTCGAATTTTGAATTTACTTTTTATCGGACGATCTGTCAAATTATCTTTTTTGAAAACCCTGAATTTTAAACAACAGAAATTAAGTAGAAATATCTGTCGATTGGGCTTTTGAAATATTTTCTACTGCTTCAAAGATTCAATCGACATATATTTCTACTTAATTTCTATTGTTTGAAATGCCAAACAGGAAATACTGTACGAATTTCTTAATGACTCTTCAACAAGAGTGGCCACAAGAAACAATCAAACTAAGAGTAGCTTGGAGAGTTTGATGCGAACATTTTTCTCTCGGAGAAATGCATTCACTTCATATATGAACGACACAGTTCTGCAAAACATTATGCTTCTGTTAACCGTAGTTGAGGAAAATTTAAGCAAATTGCAAAAGAGTTAAAAAAAAAAACAATTCTGTAAAAGTCACAGTTTATCATAAAATCTAAACTTATTTATAAATGGAACTTTGTGTGTGTGTGTGTGTGTGTGTGTGTGTATCCGTTAACTATAGACACCGAAACGGCTGAACCGATTTTCTTGAAAATTTACACAGTTGTACTATAAGCGTCTGTGAGTGGTCTTAGCTAGGTTTTGTGTCGAGGTACCCCCGATAAATATCGAAAATCTATAATCGAAAAAATCGGGTTATCGAAGGAGTGGTCCGATTTTAATCAAATTTGATACACTCATAGACAAAGACATAAGAAACGATATTCAGAAGTTTCAAGGTTGCAGTTCTTACAATAGTGCAGAAAATTGATAATATATATATATATATATAAAAGGCAAGATGTTTGTGTGTGTGTCTGTTTATCTGCCTGTATGTCTGTATTTTATTCAGCCCTTTTATTTTAGTTTTTGCTTCAGGTTTGACTCTAAGTAAGTATAACTGTAGCTGTTAGTCTCAGCCATGATACCATTTATTCAGAGGACTTATTTAGTCTTCAAAATTCAGTTTACGAAGAAAAAACTCATTTGATATAGATACCAGGAAATCAAAATTTGACTTACATCCATTCATTTTTCTTTCAGTCTACGGTTTTGCTTTAACTGGAAACAACTATTGCTTTTTAGTCTTAGGTGCCAACGTCCAAAGAGTCTGAGCTCCAGGACCATGGATTAGTTTTAAAGCTTTCATTATATCCGAGCAACGACGGGCTATACTGCGAGTATCTTTATAAATTCAAATATGTGTGTAAACTTGGTCAATAAAAAGTAGATTTTCTAAAATCAACAGCACTAATTATGATTATTTTCCGCCTTGTAATTCTTAATCTCCTGATCTTGCCTCATCTTTTCAGATCATTGATACAATTTTAAAAAAGAAACAGTTTATTAATTGTGAATAGGTTAAAATTGATATTGAGTGTTATTTTCTTGCATCTCAACCGAGGGTCAATTTGCTAAATATTTGCTAATATAGTGTACTATGTTATCAATGAAGTTTTGTTATTATCTTGATTAAATATTTAAAATTTTTAAAAATAGATTTGTTTTCAAACTAAAATACAGTAAAAAAGTCTTACAGCCTAATAGAAATCCGAATAAAAGTTGAAACCAGCCAGAAATCTGCATTTTAAATGTTTGCTCTTTTAAAAATACTTACTGGGATATGGATAATTGTTTTCCTATGATGTAAAACGATAACTTAATGTTTAAAAACACCTTGATTCAAATCTATAAGAATAAACTATATTAATGCAAGAGAAACAGGGTGAATCTTATTATTAAGTGCATAATACAAGCGGTTGGGATTAAGATGGTCATTTAACATAAGTGAATCCTGCAAGATAGTTAAGAAATAAAAAAGAAACCCGCATAACTGGGTTGATAGGGTCATTCACTGAGAACTGTGCGAGCAAGTAGGATAAAATCAATATTATATGCACAAAGTAGAATAATTTCTTCAAGACATAAAATTATCAGCAAAACTGAAATTCACTGAATCCCGGCTAGAAGAAGGCATTTTATTTATGTAAAACAGAAGCAGTTTCTCGAATGATTCTTATTGTTACAATTAAGGTTCAAATTTTAAAAAAAGTTGCGAAGCTCGAGAAATATCTTGGTATTGGCGAAGAATTGAAAAAATTGTGAAACATGGGTATGTCATTTGTGGTCACCATAATTGGAGCTCTTTAAACAGCACTGGAAAACTTTGCAAAGGATTTCGAATAATTAACTACACAAAAAAACAAAACAAAAAAAAGCATGATCATCCAGTCAAAAGCATTAATAAAATCAGCAGATATGCCGACGACCATCATTCAGTACTAAAGAAATTTAATGAAAACAATCGCTACTCAGTTAGTTATCTGGCGATCATGTTTCTTTCGAGAAAGAAGATTTTCCCGCAGTAGGCTGCCATTATTTTCTGTGGCTGAATTAATAACTTTCCCAAGGGTATTTGTGCGTAAGTGGATAAAACAAATACGACTGGAATTCGAACTTGCTTTTCGGCTTACCATTCTGAGCTGATATCCATTACACTACAATATACATCTATGGCGGTACTACTGGTGTGAATATTCAGTGACTACAAATCGTAAGGGAACTGGTTTAATGTTAGAAAAGAAGTGACGATTCAGCTGGTACTAATAACGTGTAGTTATTGGTGTAGATTTGATGGCGTCAGAGATAGCACAGCAGCACAAACAACAGTTAAATATACATATCTTGGAGTCTCTGGCTGACAAAGAGGATTAGGTTTCTGCCATCACACTAGCAAAAGCAAGTGATGCGTACCTACTCACACATAAATGTATATATATCTATGCAAAATAAAAGTGGTAAGTGTAGATATATATGTATCCGAAGTTTCATGTTACACTTATACATAGATACATTCTTATATATACATAATTGCGTGTAAATGTAGAAATTTACGTCAACTGATATATATATATATATATATATATATATATATATATATACATATATATATATATATTGATTCTAGCACACATAAATTTACTACTTCTCTATATAGGAAACCAACTAGCATGAATTCGTGTCTTCTTAATTATAATAGTGAATGCCCCCAACGATATAAGTTAGCTGTTATAAAAAAACTTACTTCAACGCACGCAAATGATATCTTCTTCCAAATCTATATTTTATAAAGAATTACACAACATTAAGCAAACACTAGTCAATAATGTATTTCCTAACTCCGTTATTGATCAACAAATTAAAATGTATCTCAAGAAAATTAACAATAGCTCTAACAATAATGATAATATTAATAATAATGGTTTACATCAAAATAAACATAACACTATTAACTTATACTATTGCAACCAAATACATAATAATTATAAACAAGATGAAAAAACTCTCAAAAACATAATACGTAGAAATGTTAAACCAGTGGAAAGTAATAATCAAATTAAACTCATTATATATTATAAAAAGTTTAAAGCAATTGACCTCATAGTCTATAATAACCCAACAAGCAGTAAACTAAATTCTCTACAAAAACCAATGTATTGTACCAATTTACATGCCCATTCAGAGATTGATCTCTGATACTAATCAAAAACCTAGTACATATATTGGTTTTACTACAACCACGCTCTCCCGTAGACTTACATGTCATCTTTCTGATCAGAGTACTATCAAACAACATTTCTCTGAAAATCATAAACATGTAGGTAATATAAGAGAGATTTTGGTGAACAATACGGTGATCCTTACTCATACACACAGTAAGAGGAACCTGCAGATATTGGAGGCCATGTACATCAAATCGAAACAACCAACACTCAATAAAATCAACTTTAAAACAGGAAATAACATATTACATTGCATTTGACTATATGGCTTTGTTGTCATTTCGCGCTATCCCGCGGTATGACGTCATAAAACCGCATCGCATATATATATATATATATATGAGCAATTGGTTGAAGTATTGTTTATTTAAATATTATTTTGTTGACAATGTTTTTGTAACATTTCCGTTCGTATAATTTTGTGGAAGAAGAACAGTAAATCGTTGATTTAGTTATTTTCTATGTTTTTGATTTATTCGTTACTACTTCATCGACTTTCTTTCAATATACAATACACAATATGTGTTGTTTTTATTCGTTAGTGTTTATTATATTTGAACTTTTTGAGAAAACAACAAACCAATAGATTCTGAATATTTATTGTGTTAGTTACAATTACTTTTGATCGTCTCCGAAATGAGATTAGCAGATTTAATAGATAGCTAACCCTAATTGTATCAAGCTTCTATATTTGCAACGGAAATTTGCTTACAATCAAAATAATTATAAATAAAACAAATGAAATCAATGCAAGATGGGCAAAAATTGAAGCATAGTAATTTAATTTGAAGAATTATTTATTTATGAAATTAATGAATTTCTTGTCATTAAAATAAGTTCTAAAAACATATTGTTCAGTATAGCAAGATATATAATTGGTTGAAGTTTTCTGATGCAAATGTTTTATATATCTATACTTATTTTATAAATGGAACTTTGTCTGTGTGTGTGTATGTCTGTGTGTGTGTGTCCGTTACCTATAGCTTCCGAAACGGCTGAACCAATTTTCTTGAAAATTTACACAGTTGTACTATAAGCGTCTGTGAGTGTTCTTAGCTAGGTTTTGTGTCGAGGTAGCCCCGATAAATATCGAAAATCTATAATCGAAAAAAAGTCGGTTATAGAAGGAGTGGTCCGATTTTAATCAAATTTGATACAGTCATAGACAAAACATAAGAAACGATATTCAGAAGTTTCAAGGTTGCAGTTCTTACAATAGTGCAGGAAATCGATAATATATATATATATATATATATATATATATATATATATATATATATATATATATAAAAGGCAAGATGTTTGTGTGTGTGTCTGTTTATCTGTCTGTATGTCCACAATTTTTATCCGATTCTCACCAAACTTCAAACTTTGACTTACATTCATTTCGCTTTAACTGGAAACAACTACTGCATTTTAGTCTTTCGTGCCAACGTCCAAAGAGTCTGAGCTCCAGGACCATGGATTAGTTTTAAAGCTTTCATTACACCCTGGCTATACTGCTAGTATATATATATATATATATATATATATATATATATATAATGGGAGCAAAAACAGACATAACAATCAAGACGTATTATACTGAAGATTCCTATGTCTACGCTACCTATATCAATAAACGCTCTATATACGACATTAAGTAGTTTTTCTCTATAAATATACCAAATGTTAATATATATATATATATATATATATATATATATATATATAAATTATAATAATGATAATACATTTTTCACTCAATATATATCGATTCAATAATTTTATTATATATATAATAAATGGACAATTCACCTATACTTTCTGTATTACTGAAACATATGGTGTGATGCTCCTCTTATATATTTAAAGTTGGTTTTCTAAGATGTGGCCTCGTGCACAGGAACAAATCTATGTGGTACTCAGAGTATATCGAAATCACTACTCAGTTGTAATAGGCGTTAAGTTGACAGGCATGGTAAGCATTAGACTCCTGTTATATATTTAGAAATCCTTGATAAAATCTAAAGAAGATTCAACAATGTCACTCGTCCTGACCTGTCATATTGACTTCAGTCATTTTCCCACCACCGCAATGTAGTTTTCCTGTATTGTTTCTATAAATACTTTCAAAGTGATTATTCTAATGAATTTTATACTGTAGGGTACCTAGGCTCACTAAATGTAAACGCAATACAAAACTGAGTGCATGATCTCATCATTTTACGGCTGTAATGGCTAGATTTAACCGTAAGTACTATAAGTGCCCCTTGTGCTCTAGGTGGGGATCACTGCAACACATATTGAGCGGGTGCAGAACTGCTCTGACGGACGGACGTTATGACAGGGTTTTGGAGGCAACAGCTTTCATTATTGCTGAAGCTTTGCAGAGCAATAAAATCATCCCAGAAAAAAGAGCGATCCGCTTCGTTAAAGCAGGTGCAAAGCCGAGTAAGGAGGTTGCATGATCTCATTCCCTTTTATCGTCCGCGTCAGATTGGCAGATGCGAGTCGATCTTGAGAAACAATTAAAATTCCCTATATTAGTGGCGTCCGAATAAACGATTATGTCTTCGTCCTGACATAATCGTTTATTCGGACGCCACTAAACAGATTATTTTGCTGGAGTTAACGGTCCCATGGGAAGAGCATACGCAAGAGGTATTTGAGAGGAAGTACAGCAAATATCAAGAAAAAACTAAAGTATGAGTGTAGAACTAAAGGATGGCGTACTCATTGTTTCCCAGTCGAGATCGGCTGTAGGAGAATTGCAGGAAAGTCAATGATACGAGCCCTTACAAGCCTAGGGATAACTGGACAAAAAAGAAGGCGGGCGATTCAAATGATCTTGGAATCCGTCGAGAAGGCCACCAGGTGGTTGTGGATAAATAGAGCTAATGAGTGGCCCAAAACTACTACAAAAATACACAAGAATACCAGTACAACCAAGCATACCCAATCTATAACATCGAATAGCCCAAGTGAAGCCTTGATTAATTACCTTTTCTGGGGAACTTATATAATGCACGTCCTAAAGCTAGTAGCAATTTTTTTTCTTTCTGGGTGCGAGCCGAATACTAATCATATTCTAATGACATGGGAGCAACAACACTGACAACGCACCTGGATTCGGCACTTTAAGGTGTATTTTAATAATAAGTTGACGGATTCTTTTCTCACACTTTTAGTGTTATATAGATCTTATGAGTATATTTATTTCTTCAGCGGGTGAACCAATCATGACGACGACGAAAATCAACTCTGCACAGATTCGGGGCCGAAATCGATTTCTTGACTGCTACCCATTCGGGGTTTCTCACGGTGACTGTGACGACAACGATACTCAAAACTTCTGTATATGAGATGACGACGAGGATTAAATCTTCTGCATCACATAAATCATTTTATCTTTCAACCCGATATATTAACAGGGACAAATTTCGCAATCTTCTTCTCCGGGTTTTCCGTCGTCAGCGATTAAATCTTTTATCAGTTCGTCGGAGAACAACTTCAACCCGACTTTCACGCAGATCGAATCCTACAATCTTCTTTTCCGTCATCCTTGTTCTGTCGTCTTTTTCGTCGTCCCCTTCAGCAAAAACAATAGACTGCATCAAATGACTTCCACCGAAAACAATACGCTGGATCCAGAATGTAAATAAAATAAAACCATATTTTATATTTAAAACGTTTTGCCTTGAGGAGTTTCTTTGATTTGAGTTGTCAGCACCCCCGCACACAGAAAGAACCCCACATCGGGGAAACTCAGTGGGTAAGCTCGACTTAGCCAACCGTTTCTTTCGAGTGTTAAAGTTTCAATTCAAACTTAGAAATTATAAATAAAAATTCCAACTGTCAGCTTGATGTCACTTCCGCTCTACTGAAAGATGTCTTCCGGTGCAAATTTTGAATCGGAGGCCTAACCTCTATGTTCGCACCAGACAAAACAAAATTTCTAAATCAACTGTGCATTCTTTCTGCACTCACCTGACATTTCAAAACAGTTCCCATTTATTTAAATCTTAAATCTTAGCGTCGCAAAGTGTAAATAAACTTATAAAAAAAAAGTAAAATATCTACACCTACTAAAAATATCGTAGTAACGAATATACAACACAAGCTTGTGGAAATCTTTTCCAGGTTTTTGCTTTCCAGTCAAATTTGATTTTGAAAAAATTAAATGCAATGACCATCGTAATCTTCTTTCTTCTTAATTGTCATTTGACTTGCAACTTAATAATGTTTTCTCTCTTATATTTTTTCTACACTCAGTAAACTTTTATGTTTTAGTGCCTTTTTGTATCACTCGGGGGAAATGAGCATAAAATATACAGTGAATCGATCCTGAGAAAATTTGAATTCCTCTCAGGAATTATTATTTTTTACATATTAGTAACAACATAAGATATGCCGATGACATAGTGTTGATAGCAGATGCAGAAAGAAAACAACAAGAATTAGCACCGAAGGCAGTGAAAGAAAAAGGGAAGAAAGTACTAAGCATAAATTTTTTTAAGATAAAATTTTTTTTAGCAAAAGTAATAATGAAATATGCAAATCAGAATTTGGCCATATTAAAATTCATCGGTATTATTATGCTTGGAATTTGACTTAGTAATAATTATATATATATATATATATATATATATATATATATTTTAATTCAGATACTTCAATCCAAGGGAAAAAAGCAGGAAGGTAAAATTCCAAAAAACCCGATCCTAATTAATATTAAAAATTTATTTTAATATTAAAAAATGATACAGGAAGAGAGCTCCATGTAATAAAATATTACAGAGCAAATATATATTAAAAAAGGATTAATTCAAAGATGTTGAATGGCCATTTCGATATGAAGATCCCCACGGGGGACGACACATCACCTCAGCCACAAGAAAAACAACAACAGAGTTTCTGTAAGGTTTTTTCTGGTTATATTTTTTTTGATAATTTTTCATTTGTTCGTATATTTTCTTATTTTCAGGATATAAGTTAATGTTTTATATATCCAAGCACTTTCGTCCATACTTTTAGCCATTATTAAATATTAATTTTCTTTAACTTTTAATTGAATATATTGTTTTATGGATGTATCTAGAGTGTTTAATTTTCCAAACTCGGTCAGCACATTGTAGCCGTCTTCATAGTTCATTGTTTTAATTCTGCTTTTAATTGTACTGTTCACATGTCCCAGTGGATGAAAACGTTTGTTGGATCCAGTGACTTGACTCAAAGTTTTATGAGTTCAATACCTGGTAAAAGTAGTAACGATTAAAAACCTAGAGGGTTAAATAAAGATAACTAAGACATCCGGAAGTGGCATGACTCATGGAATGAAAACAATCTATTCTAGTGATCGAAATAAAAAGTTCGCTTCAAAATTTGGAGCGTACAACAGCCGAAACGTCGTAAAGATGACAATAAAGATGAGGAGAACAATCCGAAAAGAATATTTTGCCCTTCGCAATTGTAAAATTACATCAAATTCCGCTGTGAATATTAATGGTACATCCTAATTCCAAAAATAAACATTTTCTGACAATAATTGATAAACTCAGAAATATAGGTTTTAGTTTCTTATCGTTATTTTTTTCAATTTTGTATTTTACGCTAGATACTTCACTGCAGCTCATTGTGACGATACTTTTAGATGTTAGATGCTAATCTTGTGCTATAGTAATTTTTTATTCCCGTTAATAACAATAAATAAGAATAGATTAAATATTTGTATTTTTTTACAAATGAGATTGTTGAGGTTTTAACAGAAAATGACTGAACGAAGCTGAACATAAAAAAATGAAAAACAAATAAATCATGAACGATATGAAAAATACAAGACACTTTAGATGCGATCAGAGTTTGTTTCTAGGAATGTTAATGCATTTAAGTTTTACACTAACCCATTATAGATTCACATAGCGAATTGTTTTTATCTCTTTGTAGGAACTTCTTTTTATCACTTGGTTATGTCTTCTCAAAATTACCCTTCAACAGAAAACAATAAATGTATACATACGTATCCAATAAATAGATTAGTGTATAAATTACATACATATATATTATTCCTTTTCTAAAATTCGGACGTAGTTATATAGAAAAAAATCTACTTAAATAATTCTAATTTTATATATAAAATACATATAGTACAGAGCAAGTATTTTTCAGTATCTAAAGTTGTATTGCAGAATGATAGCCACCTTTATATGCCCGTTGAAGAAACGGATGGAATTTTTTTATGGTGTATTGTTGAGGTGAATGATACTCAGAAAAGAATGAGTGCTTAATATATTTATTCAGCACAGTATCCGGTGTTAACAGATATATACAAAAAATACAGAACAATAAGTTACGTACAATTAAGACAAAACTTACAAGCAAAAGAGAGGAGTGTGTAAATGGTGAATAGCTAATTGTGCGAATAGCTAAATGGTGAATAGTTAATCATTGCGAATATTAGACTGATTGTCCCAACTCATTAAATACGACTCTTTAAATAAATACTCATGGACGTTTTCAGGCTATGAGTCAGTCCACCAGTTAGAATTCTGAAGGAATGCTATCTACTCTACAACAGTATCAAATGTCTTTAATTTCAAAGTCTTAATTTAGGAGCTACTTTTGGAGACTGAATATTTAAAGTGGGATCTGATATGAGGGTTAAAGCGAAAGGTTTAAAAACTTCAGCACATGTAAGTACAATGAAAATAGAAAATGATCGTCAGCTACCATTGAACTAGAACGAAGGACACTAAAGAATACAGATCTGACAAGAGCAAGTTGAGACCATTTTCTCACCGATCTCTGACCTATGTCCTTCTTTGGAAGGTATGTGTCAATGAGAATGTGTCGAAAGCACAAGATGACAGATTTAAAATAAAATAGAACAACTTATGAGACGTTCTTTAATGACACCTGAAAGAAAAACAGAAGGAAATGATCAACTGAATAAGTGAAAACCGATACTTCAAATACTTTTTCACCGACGAATGACGAGTTGCCTTCAATAGCCTAAATGGATCTTGAAAAAATCTGGCAGATAACTGGGGTAAACTGACTGCACAGTTTGAGATATCAATAGAGATTGGCGGTGGTGATATGTGTTCGAATGAGGTGGAAATGTAGGTGGAGAGCCTGTAGATGGTGTTAATATGACAAATGAGAAATCTAGTGAGATTTTTGGAAACACATGTGCGGATTTTTTTCAAGAAGGAGTGAACCGTCCTCAGGAATATAAATCTTACGCATAGAAACCCTTCAATGCATAAAAAATGAATGTATATTTGAATAGATTTGATTTCAAATACATCTGACTTTACAAAAGTAAGGTTTTTTGACGTTTTTTGAAGCATTCTAAATATGAAGATTTACAATTATGGATGACAATTTACTAGTAAATATCTACATTAGAATGCTTTTCTGAGTGTCGTGTATCATCTTTCACATAACGATATAGTGCCAAAGGTAATTCTCAAGCTGGCTCTAGGATATGAAACATACATGTTTAATTAATGTTGACTCTATAATTTTTCCTTCATTGCAATGATTCTGATTTCAATATTTTCTTTAAAATATTTGTTAGTAAATTTACAACACACGTTATTACTATATAATTACAACATAGTTTGCTGACGAATAGAGTATACTTAAGAGTAGAATTAAAAGCAATCGTCGAGAAAATGCATAAATTGACGAATGAGGTTCTGTGAAAAACGCTGAAATTAGGAACGCATTTTCATTTATGTGGCTCATAAAGAGAAACTTTAAAAATTATATGCACACACACGCACACACATTAAATTCATTAAATTTTAAGAAATTAACTTTTGCCGGGAAAATTGGTTTTATCTGTTAAACGCAGGATTTATTGAGGAATGTATATCCTCTATTATTTTCTGGAAAAGTTTGCTCTTATTTCCGAAAATCTGCTCCGAATATTAAAATAAAAAATGCAATAAAACAATGATATTACGTAATAAAATATATATATATTAAGGATATTACTGTCTGAAGAAATGTTTTCCAATTAATAATGAAGTTTTAAAAGAATTGTTTTTCTTTTTTAATTATAATAATTTTTAAAGTTTCAAAAGTATTTAAATAATACTTCAAAGATTTGTTGTGTTTAGGTTATAAGCTTATTAAGTGAAGATTATATTTATTAATTAAAATTAAAAAGTTTGATACTAATCGTCGTACTTTCGTATTTTTAAAATCCTTTTTAATTTTTTTCTTTATGTGTTTGAAGTTGTTTTTGTATGGTAATTTATATGTGCACATTTCAGGGTTTCTTCCCCTTACAGGAAATAAATTTGTATAATTATGTCATTTGTGATCGCCATATACCTATATTATCTCGCATCTGTCAGTCTGTCAATACATTTAAAATACGGTATAAAGGTTAGAAAGTTCAATTCTATATTCTAAATTTCATGCTATAAATAAGAAATATTTGTGTAAGTCAGATTAATTTAAAGTTAAATTTGGTAATTTTCTAAAAGTAAAGTGTCACAAACATTTTATTTTTGTAAGCTTTTTAAAACTGAAAATTAACTTTTGTTTACAGTGGTGTCGATAGCTCAGAAAAGGGACAAAAAATTGAAAGATTACAAAAATCTCAAAATTTTAAATTCCAATCAATATAATTTCTCTTTGAAATACACCAGTTTGTTTTGCTTACTAGAAATAGTACATTTAATCATTTAACTTTCAATTAAAACTAAAATAACAATTTAAAGAATTTTTTTATTTAAAAAAATTCAATTTAAATGTTTCTTATCGAATATGAGTGGCTTACTTAATATATATATTTGAAACACTGATTTTTTGCAACCACGGTTTATGCCAGAATGGCTTCATTAGGTAATAAATCTTGATATTTGTTTTTAAACATATCTCGGCTACTAGTGCAAATATGCCCTAATAACCGGGAGGGAGAAAGATAAAAAGTGGAAAGATAGTGAGGTAAAGTAGAAATGGAAGTGAGAATGAGGAAGAAAAACCGTTTGTGCAAATATTCCTTTCTGGGATCATAAATAGCCAATAAGAATTTATTGCGTGTTAGCAAGTTGTCATCACTTCCGATCTCTCGTTAAGTAGCCTGTTCTGGATACATAATTTTTGCCAGTTTTCTACTTGACATAGTTTGAACATCTCACTCCTGACGTTACATGTTTTTTTTAAACAGATTACATTTAATTTTGGGAGATTTTATCACTCTTTCCTTTCAACTCTTATACAAAACTGGCAAGTTTTGTATCACTTTTGTATTTTGCCAGTTTGAAAGAGGATCGATTGTTATACAATATCTTTTTAACATACCCACTGTGGATATAATGTATACAATTTGGGCCCTTTTTGTTCTCTTATGTAGCCTTATAAATGACACCCTCTATTTTACAATTAATAGACAATCAGCTGTGCTTCATCACGTACAGACTTCCTAGATCCTATTAACTTCTGCCCATAACATGTTTAGGATTTTGAGGATTTGGCTTTTGATTATTTTTTCATGCTACTAGTACAACAGGATGTACGTTGTAGTACAGTGGATATCGGCTCGGAACGAGAAATCAGGGAGCCAAGTTCGAATTCCAGCTGAATTCATTGCATTCACTTACGCGCAAATACCCATGGGAAAGGTATTAATCCGTCTCTTCCTTCCAGTTATGGGTTAAATAACAGAACAGATTGCGTTCTATAGCCTTGGTCCGCAACCAGCCTACCGCAGAAAGCAATGGCAACCTGCTGCGGGATAATCTTCTGCCCGGTCAGTTATGTTTCTTTCGAGACATGATCGCCCAAGCGTGTATCACGTATGGCACTTAACTGACTGACTAATACAACTGTAATTAACACTCGCAGGATTTCTATCGAAAAACTTTTGAAGCATGGAATTTTCAAGGAAGTGCTTATTTAACAATTTTAAGAAGTTTTTACCAATATTAGACTTCACTTCCAAATTGAAGTGGAGGATTGAACCAAATGATGTCTCTCCACTGTTGATGTTATTTCAGGTTCAAAGGCAAGACTGGATTATACACTTCTTGCAAAATACTCGAAATCTCTCTTTGTTCTTCGGTGAAATTCTGGAAAGTCTATATTCAATTCCGTTAGGTATACGCTTAATTACTGTTTTGAGGTGGTTGGATTTACTATTCATGTAGAGCAATTTACTGTTGAGTTTCATGCATGTAGAGAAACTTTCTTTCGTCACAACCAGCTCAATGCCAATTTATTGAACAACTTTTCATCTAATTTCTACCTCGATATCAAAAGTCAGACCGTTGAGAATTTTAAATATTTTATTATTGTCACGTTCTCTTCTACTATCCAGCACCACCATTAGTTCATCATCCCGATAAAGGCCATGATCACCGATATGCAACATTTTGTTTATTTCCGCTAACGGGCACGAGCCTATCCACTCCAACAACAGTGCCCCTTCATACAACCCGTAAGAGAAATCAAGCCCACCTTTATTTGCTGTTTCACGCCATGCTTTGTTACCATGAAAATGCAGAGATGTGCGGTAGTGTTTGATTGAGTTCACCTGCTCACTTTCAAGTTTACTACCTTTTGGCATATTTCAGTGCTTTATTAAGACCTTTTCCAAGGTTAAAGATACGAACAGTATATCCCGCCGTTGCTCGGGTTTAATGAAAGCTTTAAAACTAATCCATGGTTCGGAGCTCAGATTTTTGGACGTTGGCACGAAAGACTAAAAAGCAATAGTGGTTTCCAGTTAAAGCGAAACCGTAGACTGAAAGAAAAATGAATGGATGTAAGACACATTTTGATTTCCTGGTATCGGCATCAAATAAGTTTTTTTCGTCGTAAACTGAATTTTGAAAGATAAATAAGTCCTCTGAGTAAATGGTAAAATGACTGAGACTAAGAACTACAATTATACCGACTTAGCCAAACCCGAAGCAAAAACTAAAATAAAAAGGCTGAAAAAAAATACAGACACACAGGCAGATAAACACACACACACATAGACATCTTGCCTTATATATATATATATATATATATATATATATATATATATATATATTATCTATTTTCAGCACTATTGTAAGAAATGTAACCTTGAAACTTCTGAATATCTTTTCTTATGTCTTTATCTATGAGTGTATCAAATTTGATTAAAATCGGTCCACTCCTTCTATAACCGAATTTTTTTTCGATTATCGATTTTCGATATTTATCGGGGGTACCTCGACACAAAACCTAGCTGAAAACAGTCGCAGACACTTACAGTACAACTGTATAAATTTTCAAGAAAATCGAGTCAGCTGTTTTGGAGTCTATAGGTAACGGACGTACACACACAGACAACGTTCCATTTATAAATAAGTTTAGATAACATTTTTTCATAATTTATAAACGCATATTTTCTTTTTAAACCAACTTATACAATTATATATATATATATATATATATATATATATATATATATATATATATATATAACGCCTGAAACAATCATTTCAGTATTGCTTATATCGGGAAATTGCCAATTGGAGTGTTGCCTTGTATGTTCAAGACACTTCTTCTATCTCTAACGTTGACCATCTTCCCCCATAGATTTAGAGAATTTAAAGCAGTTATATATAAATATAATGTGCTCAGAATATTTAAATAAAAAATGCAATAAAACTATGACATTTTTTTATTAGATAAGCTTTTAATTGCTTTAATAAATAATATATATTAACGCTATTATAGCCTGAAGAAATTTTCATTCGATTAATAACGAAATTTTAAAAAAATTGTTTACATTTTTGTTCATTATAATAATTTATAAAGTCTCAAAAATGTTTTAAAAATACTTCAAAGATTTGTTGTGTTTAGGTTATAAGCTTATTATGTGAAGAATATATTTACAAATTTAAAATTGAAAAGTTTAATAGGCGATTTTGTATTTTACAGATAATTTTAAATTTTTTTGTGTATCTGAAGTTTTTTTCTATGGTAAGTTATATGTGTACGTTAAAATGTCATGTATTTCAAGGTTTCTTCCACTTACAGAAATCCAATTGTATAATTATGTTAGTTGTGATCGCCACACACTTATCTTATTTCGCATCTCTTAATCTGTTAACACATTTCAAATACGGTAGAAATGTTTGAAGATTTAACTTTGTGTTTAAGAAATAGTTGTATTCTAAATTTCACGCTATAAATAAGAAATATTTGTGTAAATCAGTTGGCATTAAATTTGCTAATTTTCTAAAAATAAAGTGTTACAAGATTTTTAAAAACGAGAACTAACTTTTATTTAACCTTTGTGTCGATCGCTCAAAAATAGCCGAAAATTTGAAAGATTAAAAAAAAAAACCTAAAAATTTCAGAATCCAATCAATATAATTTCTGTTTGAAGTATACCAGAGTATTTTGCTTACTGGAAATAGAAAATTGTATCATTTAGCTTTCAATTAAAACTAAATAAATGTTTCAAGAAAACTTTTTTATTTTGAAAAATCCAATTTAAAAGTTAATTATCGAAAATTAGAGAACGTACCTACGCTACAGATATTCATGTTATAAATTATATAATCATTTAGTAGTAGGATTTCCTTCGTGACGAAAAAGCTGGATCAAGAACTAAAATCTTCTAATGAAGTCGGTTTAGCCTCGATTTGAATTCGAATTTGAATCATTTTGATATTTGTAGGTGGGAGATTTGCAAAAGGAATGCGTCGATTAGTGCGGCTTAGTTACATCGGTAAATGTAAAAAATCTATTTTCAATTACCATGGTTAAACTGTAGAGTTTTTTCTTAATATTTTCCCACCAAGCATAGCGGTACCGTCATTAGTGCGCAGGGGGCTACATAAGAAAAGAGTGAAAGTTTAAGCAGGAGGAGAGCGAAGAGAAAGACGAAACAGTTACATGGAGTATAGGAGAAAGAGTAAGGGAATGTTGAGAATACTAGCGTGAAGACAGTTTCGAGAAAGGAAAAGAACAAGACACACAAGATGACGAGGAAAGGAGGAAGAAATAACTAGAGTCAAGTGCACAACAGATGGGAAATGATATTGCATTTAAATTCTTGGAGATTGTAGCCGTCAGAGAAGCAAGTATACGGAAGCGAGTTCCACAGGCGGGAAGTGCGAGAAAGGAAGCTGATGGTGTAGAAGTGGCGGCTGCATTTAGTTGATTTAACTGTAACAGAGTGGGACCTAGTTGCCAGTCTGGTGGTTCAAGCAAATCTTTCTGGAGGAGGCATCAGTGCGCTATGCTTTTTGGAGCAAAAGCCATGAAAATATATAGAGTGAAGCCACATCCCGCCTGTGAGAAATTGGCTGGAGTCGAGCTTCCAGGTCGAGATTGATCGCTTTACATATTCTCCTCTGGAGGTTGTCGAGAGGTGAAGCAGAAATCTAGTAGAGAAGCCTGTCCTGAAAGGATACCGGAAAAGCGCATGGGGAAATCCACCACTTGCGTAAGAGATTTAGAAATAGCAAAGTTCATGGCGTGAATGACATCAGAGTCAGTGACAGTGTCTTCTAGCCACTTGGCATGGTGGACGTTAAGATCTCCGAACACAAATATGTTAGCGAATGGGTAGAAGGGCTTATCTTATCTCTGTTCTCAGAGACACTGTCTAGCAGGGAGCAATCAGGAGAGGAAGTGGGACGGTACAGAAAGAAAAGATATCTGAGCAATTTGAGAAGTGAAAGTAGTCAGTGGATTCGAGAGATGTCATTCTAGCTAGACGGAGGTATTCACTGACAAGAACTTCCTGACCATTCATATGGACAGTGGAGTCCTTCCTTAAGAGGAGAAAGTAGCCAGGAATTCAGGGGAGAGATTTGAAGGGTTAAGTTTAGTCTCACAGAGCGTATAGGATGCCAGGTGACTTTTCGTGGATGAAATGTTGAGGGAGTAAGGTATAAAAGTTGGTACGAATATCCCGGATGTTCGTGAAGGAAATGTCGAGAGTTTTAGGTGATTTTACTTTGCCTGGTTTAGTTTTTCTTTTATTGAAATACGGTTGTTCATATTCGTTGTTGATGAGGAGAGGCTTTGAATAAAGGAGTCAGACGGTCATTGACTGCGACATGCGCTGGAAGGAAGCTGGCGCGGGTTGCAGCAAAGTGTGGCCTCGGGTTTGTCCACTGGAGGCACTTGCAGGGACAACTATCCGTGCGCGACATGGCACTGCAAGAACCCCGATTTTATGCAAATGTTGATCAGAGCAGTCGCTTTTGACGCTACGCAATAGTTAGGACTTCTAACTACCAATTAGAAGCAGTAACCAGAAAACTGCCGACCCGGTACCCTATCAATGAAAAGACGTTGCCACCGACCACGCACATTGCAGGAAATTCGCGGATGAACCAATGCTGAGGTCTGAGGAGAGGAAGAGATCAGGAAAACAATTCCTGAACAGGGAACAAAGAATGATCTTCTATTGCTGTTCAATACAGGTGGGAGAAGTGTGAACCTGGTGATAGTAGAGTCTATTTACTCCAAATTGAGAAAAAATGCAGCGCAAATCATGCATTATGTATGAATTTTTGTATATAAAATGTTTAGCGCACTAACCGAAAACGCATTAATCGTAAACTCATTAATCGAATGCGCATTAATAGAAGGATGCCTGTAATTTCTTTTCTCTCCTCAGTTTTAGCCTGCAGGCAAATTCTTGATGTTGAAGTCTTTTTGAAATTTTAAAATTATATCTTTATATTTGATATAAAAATGAGACTTGTAAACATATTTTTGTAATTAGAACTACTATTAACCGATATTACAAATACGTAATTGCAGATTCTTGTCATAGTTTTTCTGTAATGAAAGCAACTATGTGATTTCGTGTTGAAGAAAGAATAAAAATATTTTCAAATAACAGATCATTAATATTATGTCATTTGTATCTTTAAATCAAGTTGGTATGATATCTGTTAATTATGCAGTAAAATGCAGTAACACATACGCACATCAATTTTGAAAAAGTCGTGAAAACCCTGCTCGAAATATAATTCTACATTTCCGAGGAGAAATTGCTGTTGAAAATAAGTTGGACGTGAGAGTAAAACTGGGTTCTCGGGCAGAGCAGAACGTATCCTTTTAAGAATTGGTGGAAATAACCAAATTGTTACAACTAAGGATTTTAGGCATATTTCGGTAGCCGTTGTAAAGTATATTATTATTACAGCTCTGAAAATAAATTCCTTTTCTAAAGGTTATTTATTTGAAATTTCATTTACTCACATAGCGAAAAGTTTATATAATACTGTGAGAACATAGTATCATAAGATGAGAAAGAACTGGTACGATTTGTCCCTAATGACAGGTAATGTTAAGCAACCAACGCAAAGAACACTGTCTGCAACAGAAAATAGGGGAAGAAATATCATGTTTTCTGGCATATCTCCGTAAAAGAAATAACGAGCCAGTACCTACTCTATCAATCCTGGGCTTGTTTATATATATTGAAACTTAGCATTTTCTATTTTGTATCCGGCAGTAATGTTTTAATTTTAGATTTTGCACATTTTTCCTTTAGCATGCGGTGTATACATGTGACTTTGATGTCACATATGTGAACATGTCTAATATATGTATTCTTATAAATTGGTGCAAAAAATCTTGAACAAACATGTTAGGTTTGAATATTTGAAAGATTACATTTAAATGCCGGTGTGTATGTATGCACATACATACTAGTGAGAATACAGGATATTTTCCGTACACACCACACACTGACTCGAATTCTTTCATTATAATTAAATTTGCTGCAATCTTCTTTTTTGTTCTCTTTCGCTCTTGCTCCTTGTATATATATATATATATATATATATATATATATATATATATAAAATTTCTGTTTATATATAAAAGATTATCCACTTGAGCATCTCGGTTGTTCGGCGGTAGGTATGACATTCAAGCAGTTACAAAGAATGAATTCTAATCCTCATGGGTTCTCGAAAATGGCTTTGTGCCAAACTAGGTTTATTCCGAAAAAATAATTCAAGAGTATCTCTTCCAAAAGTGTTGTGCGTATATATTGCCGCATTTTATTCAGCATAAGCACGAACAAACGCATATTTACACATAGACATTAGCATCCTAAAGCGTTTGCTACTTATACTTGTTGATCTTTTGAATACTTTTTCCTTGGTGCTGGGACATATGGGCGACTGATGTGAATGAATTAGAGCCACTCTCTCAGTGATGAAAGATTTTGGTAGTTATAACAAACAGTCGACAACTGATATTTGGTGCCTGTTTATCTCAGGGAATATTTCGCACAGCATGCCACTTACATAAGTGAGATTTGCGAATTCATCTCATTTCATAGAATTTATATTTAAGATCTGATCTATCTATCTATCTATCTATCTATCTATCTAAATTGACTGGGTATTTTTTGACGTATTATAAATTGGTGTTCAAATCACCATATGATTAAAGTTATGAAGCTTCTAAAAGGTTCGATAGAGTAAAAAAGCGTTACTGCCTCTTTGTGTGTGACAAATTATTTTCCTGTCTTTCCCACGGCTCTAACATCGCAAGGCCCTCGCTGCTCTATTGCTCTTTCCATAGAGAATGTTCAGAAGAACTACTGGTTCTAACCTACACGACTAAGACTCGCCATGTCACGCAGTATCTTGCGAACCACATCCATTCACTTCGTATTTCATTGTTGAAATGTAAATCACACTCGAGCAGCATCTTCCCACGAACCGCTGCGCTCTAGAACTAACTCACATGAAGATGCTTCCCTGAACACTTCTTCTATGTGCCATGTTCTTTCAGAACGTTGCCCACGTTCTGAAAGAACATGGCACATAGAAGAAGAAGTGTTCAGGGAAGCATCTTCATGTGAGTCAGTTCTAGAGCGCAGCGGCCTGCACGTCTCCCCATCTCTGGTGGCTCTTAGCAGACTTTCTCCTGTTACCCCACCCAAATCACTCTCTGACATCCACTTGCTCAGGCCCTTCAAATATGCTACCCCCTGCTTTCTCTTGTCTCTTTTTCCCTCTATCTGACCTGTGAATATCAGATTCTTCAAGCCATCTTTATTCATCGTTTGTCTCAGAAACTTTAGCTGTCTCTTCCTGATGTTCAGTATTAGTTTCCTTTTTGTTCTCATCCTTTATAAAAGCTCACCATTGCCCTCATGCCCGATCCATGATATCCGCAGCAGCTTTCTGTAGAACCACATTTTATTTGCTTCAAGTTTTTCTTTCATCTTTGATGATATTGTCCAGTATTCGCTGCGATACGTAAGAACCGTCACCACACAGCAATCCAGCACTCTCTTTGTTACTAGTGAAATATTCCTCTCTTCTGAAATGCATTCTTATGCCAATTGGCCTTCGGATCTCAGTGTCACACATTCTGTCTTCCGTTAGAACACTTCTCTAGTACTTAAATTTTTGTACCTGCTTGATTTAAGTATCCCTAACCTGTAATTGGCATTTTGGGCTTCTCTGTTTGCTGATGACCATATATTCGGTTTTCTTGTAGTTTATTTGTAGTCGCTTCTTTCGACTTTCTTCATCTATCTTTTTTTAGGAGGTCTTGTATTTTTCGTTCTGTATCATCTGCGTATCTCATATTGTTCAGATTGTGACCACCGATGACGAATCCTGGCATAACTTCTAGGGTCAGTAGCATAGTCTCGCGCTACAAGTTGAATAGATCCGGTGAAAAGACACATCCTAGTCTTACGACCCTTTCTATCTTTGTATATCTACTGAATTCGTTTCCTGTCCGTATGACGGTCGTTTGCTGTCAATAGAGATTCTTGATTAATGTCTTTCCCAAATATGTCGAGGCTGCTGAACATTTCTATTAAATCTTTGTGGCGTACTTTGTCGAACGCCTTGGCATGGTCTACAAAACAGGTAGCCGTCCTTTTTCATTTGTATCGCCCTTTCAGATAGCATCCTATGCATCACTAGTAGTTTAATATGTTTAAGTCTAGATTTAACCGTTATCTTCCCCACAGATCCGCATAAACTGTGCCTCTTAATTAGTAAACAACTAACTCGAGGGCACTTAAAACTTATACAGTGCGAACATCATTGTAAAAGTATCAGAATCAGCCAAGTCAATTCACTGTTGTAATTGATTAAATTACCATTTTTATTAAAGATTGTGATGAACGCAGGTATTCGAACAAATATATTCGAAACTTTAAAGTCTCTTTATAAATTTAATTTGGATGTGAAGTTTGCTCATACGCAGAGTGAAAAAGGGAAATAAAAATTAATTAGGCGATCCAGTTTAATGAAACACGCAAATAGACATACACACACACGCACGCAAACACACACACACACGTATATATATATATATATATATATATATATATATATAGATAGATAGATAGATAGAGAGAGAGAGAGAGAGAGAGAGAGAGAAAGGGAGAGAGAAAGAAAGAGTTAGACTGTTTTCTTATGAACCAAGAATTAATTCATTTATTTATACCTAACTACTCACCTACCTCATTGACCGAGGTCGAGGTAATAGACCTCGGCCCCTAACTCAGTTAATTATGAACTCTATAAAATTTTCTGTGATTGAATTGTTTGTATTTTGCCATTGATACATCTGTCAGTCAGTTAAGTGCCATCAGTGATAAACGTTTGAGCAATCATGACTGACTAGGTAGAATATTTTTCCGAAGTAGTTTGCAATTTCTTTCTGCGGTAGACTGGCTACCAACCAATTTATCCTGCTGTACAACCCATAGCTGGAGGGAGAAAATTTTCCTGCAGTAGAATGGCATTTCTCTCTGAGGTAGACTGGTTGCCAATCAAGGTTATGCAACCCAGTTAGTCCGCATTTTTTATCTGTAGCTGGAGGGAGAAGAGATGTATTGATGCCTTTATGAAAGGTATTTGCGCGTATGTGAATGCAACGAATTCAACTGTAATTCGAACACGGATCTCCGATTTTTCGTTCCGAGCCGATATCTATAAGGCTACATAAACTTTTGAATTCAGAATTGTACTTCAAGACTAGTTGCCAACCAGTGCATGTACAATAAACGCGTGTATGTTATCATTTTTTTTTTTTTTGTGGAGATTGGATAGATTGATAACTACTGTAATCCAACTTCTATCATACAGAATTTTGCACAAATTATAATTTTGGCAACAAGTGTTCTCCATTTCTATGCATTGAAAAGCAGGGTGACCTTGGATCTTCACAACTTCCTGTTCTTCTTTGCTGTACCTAATGTCTGTCTCTTTACTATCTCTCACAATCCTCTCTCGTCCACCAAATTACACAAGCTTGTTAAGAAAATTACTCTCTGTTTTTCTGACCGTTTTCTTCTGTACGTGATAGAATTTTCAAGAACAATTTCCTTATTATACGTATTATGAAATGTCAACTTTTTCTTTCTGATTCTATGTATAACTGTCCTTTATTATTTTCATTTCTTTAAAACTTCCTTATTCACATACTCCGTTTGTGGTTTTCTCGGTATCCTTCTATAGAACCATATTTTTGTTGCTTCAACTCTCCTTTTAACCTGTGAAGAAATTTACTTCCATATAGAAGGACTGATATCACATAGCAGTTCAACACCCCTTTTTTTTTTATCTCTAACGAACATTTCATTCTTCTTAATATCTGTAAATGTTTTTAGAAAGTGTTTCTTTTGCTAATACAATGCGCCTTCAGATTTCTGTCACATTTTTCGCCCTCTGTTAAGATATTTCCTAGACAGTTTAATTTAATTTCTGTAGTTGCTTGATTTTCACATCTCCAGTTCGTAGATTGAAACATGAACTCCTAGTTCACTCTGTAACCACTTCGTCTTGAATATCATTGAATGTGTCGTTATTGTTTGACGTACATTTATATGACTAAGAAATTTGGAAGATTACTCTTCACATTGGTAACTCTTGCACGTTAGGTGAAATAGGAAAGGAGTCAATATTTTGTAATGACACGCATGAGATAAAAACTGAAACATGTCTTCACTGCGGCAGACAAAGAAAAGAAGGCAAAAAAAGATGCCTTAAAGAAGGAAGGAAAATTAAAACGTTGGAAAATATAAAGAAATATTACAAAAAGTGAGCTAATAATAAACGTATAACATAGAGAAAAATTAAAACACAAAAACTCCAAAAGTCAAGTATAAAATGAACTGAAAATTAAAAAATTAAAAAATAAAATAAATTATGAGTTAAAAAAAGAAAAAGTAAGAAACTAAAATTTAAACAAAAACTTAGAAAGAAAGGAATAGAAAGAAACTGAAATTTAAAAAAAAAAAACTAAAAAGAAAGAATGAACTTGAAAATGAATATGATAATAAAGAAACGGATATGCACGTAGTGTTACTGATATGGATGTGTACAGGAAGTAGTACTGGTGAACTAGTCTGTTGCATTCACATTCGCACTCATTCCCTTTGGAAAGTTATGAATTTGAAGCTTCTTCCATCTTCGGTTTAAATAGCAGTGTAGGCTAGGCTTTGTAGACATAGAAGATACTCAGTCTAAGAGAAGCTCTGAATTCCAAACTGTGGAGAAGACATCTGGAAACCATTCTACTTCTTTTCCCCAAAATGTATGTCAATTCAAAAGTAATAAAGAAAATTAATCTGTGGAGATTCATAATGGCCGACGCCATTTTTTATGAAAGAAATAAAGCAAATGAATTTCAGAAATAAATAAATTTAGAAATAAGAAAGGAAAAAAAATTGAAGTTTAAGAATGGAAGAAACTGAAGGTTAAGAAAAGAAGGAAAAATGAAACATAAAGAAAGTTAAAAGTTAAGTCAGAAAAACAATTTAATGTTAAGAAAGAAAATATAGACACAGAAAGATCAGAAAAAAGCTTCTATGTGTTTATAACAGTCATTATTTTTAGAAAAGAGAAATCTACAGAAAACAATCAAAAAGACTATTTCAAAGAATGCTAACTATGTATGTAAAACTAGCGAATTGGTAGAGAACTTTGTACATCTTACAATATTTTGTATGACCATTCACTAATATCTATTTAATCAGTATATCATCCACAAACACTGAAAAGATGGTTATACACTTCTAAGTAATTATAACCGCTTTTATAGCTATAAAACAGAACAATATGACATATTAAAGTCAGGATATTCAAAAATATGAGGAGGCTACCAAAGCAAACCTCGCTGCCGAGCTTGAAAAGCACATCCAATCCGTGGTGGACTGGGGTAAGAAATGGCTCGTAAATTTTAATGTTTCCAAAACGAATCTGCTATCTGTTAACCATCACAAACCATCGTTCCTCCCGCCCATTAACATGGATCAGGATTCTTTCCCTAAAAGTAAAACACTGTGCCTCCTCGGATTAACTCTCACATCAGACCTTAAGTGGAATAACTATATAGAACCCATAGCTAAATCCGATGCTAAGAAAGTCGGTCCTCTGTGTAGGGCCAGGAATTTTTTCTCTTCCGAAACAATCTTGCACATATACAAATCTACCATCCGCCCTTGCAATGAATATTGCTGCCATATCTGCTCAGGTGCTCCTGTTATCCACCTAGGTGTCCTTGACAAAATCCAACGGAGAATCTGTAATGTGACCGATCCCGACTTGGCAGCTAGGATACAGTCGCTTTCTCACCAACGCATTGTGGCTTCTCTGTGTCTCTTCTACAAATACCTTCACGGCTTCTGCTCCGATGTACTTAGCTCACTAGTACCCGCAATATATGAATTTCCCCGAGCCACAAGATTAGCAACTAGTCCCACTCTTTTACTGTGACACCGATAAATTGTAAACGCAAATTCTACTCCAGCAGTTTTTTTCTCGCACTTCCCACCTGTGGAATTCCCATCCTCATACTTGCTTTCCCGACAACTAAACTCTTCTACATATCAAATGTAAAGTCAATAGTCACCTCCTGTCTTACTAACTTGCATCCTATCTCTCATGCTTTTTTCTCCGTCCACCCCACTCATCAGTATTCTCTTCCTTCTCATACTCTCTTCCTGACACCTTCTGTAACCTGTGACTCTTTCTCATAACTCTCCTCCTATGTAACTCCCTCCTCAACAGTTGCAGTAAAATGCCTTGCTTGGGGCTACACGATTATAAAAAAATTTAAATAATAAAAAAGAGAAAGAATGAAAACTAAAAGATCGTTGGAAAGAATAATACGAGAGAATGTTATTTCAGATGAGAGAGAAAACAAATTCAGATCAGTAGAAAAAGGAAGCGTGATTGCTTGAGAGAATTGAAACGAAGACTAGAATCGATGTCGTTGATAAAATAATTTAGATTAAAACATTGCACACACGCACACACAGACACACACATATACACGCCCACATACATGTATATCGAAGCACGATTTATGTTGCGATAGAAAGCCGAGGACATTGCGAATACACCGAGAAAAAGAGAAATTGCTTGATACAATTTCCCAGACATCGGGAAAGTGGCCCGTGAGGAAAGGTTTATCAACAAAAATTTAATGCAAGAGAAGTTTGGACACTCACACACATACGCACACACGCACACACACACACGCACGAGCGTGTGCGCGTGCGCGTGCGCGCGAAGACAGAAGGAGAGATAAAACCAGAGAGACATATTTTACAAAGAAGAAAGTGCGCATGAGCGAAAAATAACAAATTCGTTAAGGAAAAAATAAAAAGTACAGATTGTTTGATTGTATGTGAGAGATCGGTCAATCAATGTTTTTTTATTTACTTTTTATATTCACAGAAATGAAATTGATAAGAATTACGAAATAGGAGAACGTAAAAAAGATAATATTGCCCAGATATGAAATACTATACGATAACGTTTTGGAAAATTCAAGCATAGTAATAATAATACTAATAATAATAATAATAATAATAATAATAATAATAATAATAATATACATAAAAATTGCGCTAAGTGAGAGAGAATGAAAGATAAGGTAATTGTGTGCAGATGCATGTGTATAAGACAGAAAGAGAGAAGGAGGAAGTGACTGGGATATGGTGATTAAGAATTAGAAAATAGATCGATCAAGACTACAGTCATTTTTGCCTCAACTTGGAACTAAAAAATAATACTAGACCTTGCAGATAAAAAATATATATAAGTGAAATAAAAAAAAATACTCTGAAAAACTGAGATGATAACATTAATTAACCTTACTGGAAGAAGGAAGAGAGGAGAGAAAAAAACAGTTTCTTGGAATGAATTTCATCGAAGGCTATTGGCGACCGGTCAAGGGTCACATGGCCCCATCACGTGATGAATTCCCTGCAAAGCGGGTGATGGATGTTCCGGTGTTTCCGAGCCGACAGCAAAAGGAAATTGGAGTATCGAATCGGGTCCGTATCGTTTTCATTGCCAAATGGAACGAGAGGAGCTATTGAATCTAAAGGAGGCAAAATAAGACTGAATTAGATGAACGAGAGGACAAGAACGAAAATAAAACAAAAACCATACAACAACGAATGAAACTTGCTATGATCTCTTTCCTAAAATCATTCATTGACTCACACTTTTTATTTTCCTTTCTTTTTATCTTGTTCTTTATTTTTATCGTCTGCTTATTTTTCCTCTTTACAACCATTGCCTGTAAATTTCTCCTTCTTCTTTCACATGTCTCATTCTCTTAATATTTTCATGACTTCTTTATTCGCTAAACTTTTTGTGTTTGATTATTTCAAATTCACATTTTCTTATATATTAATTCTTATTTTACTTCTCCACTTCGCATCAATTCCCTAGATTTTTTCACTTGAGTCAAATCCAATGATGAGCCTTATTCATGCACCATTGCATCGTTTTACAAGATTGATTGATGTCTCTTATGACGTCATTCTATCTTATTCTTGTTCACTGATCCAATTGGTTTGTCTCTTTTCGAACACTTTAAGTAACTTTGTTGGAATACGCTTAAATCAGCGCATCTATTTTTAAAGACTATACAGAATAATTATTCCTGTATTGACATTTTTCGTCAAATAATTACTTCACTAATACATAATTAATTACGAAATTCCATGATAAAAAATACATTTTATTTTATTGTAAATATTATCAAAAAAATGTTTATTCAATTGCATTTATGCACAATAAAATCCAAGAACCCTTAGCAAAAAAAAAATAAAAATAAAAAAATAAAAATAAATAAAAAATAAATAATGAACTTTTGTTAGAAACTTAAAAATTTCGATATACGGAAGTAAGCTTTTAATTTTATTTAGTGGGCTGAGTCACGGATTTTTGTTTATCAACTTTATTATTAAACATTAAAGTACGATTATATTTTATTCAGGAAGTTGTAAAGCGCTGATTTAAAAAAGCTCCAGTTCATAAAAGGGTAGGCCTTAAGGACCTGCTTAAATATATTAAAAAAAGGATCTTAGTAATTATTAGAGCTGAGAACCAGAGAAAACGCTGGAAGGAAAAAGCGAGTCTCGAAGATCATTTTAAAATAATCCTTACGTTTGTGCTAAAAAGCTGTCCACCGAGACTAAGAGCAGCAAACTTGACGTACCGCAGGAGGAACTCGAGAACCACCTGAGGCAGACGTATTCTGATGCTTGGAATGATGTTCCAGTCCCTCATATGAATGACTTTCCTCGGTCTCAATGTTAAGAGATCATGTTTAATGATAGCGAAATAAAACTGAGAAAAATTCAGGAATTCGTCCGTTAATCCCGTGTGTGCCTGGAATGAATGCAGTTTCATAAAATTTATAAAAGAATTGTCCAAACGTTTTCAAGCAACTCAGCATCCTCCTCAAGCGGGCACGAAAACAAGGTATTGTTGGCTTCCCTAGTTGCTTGGAATATTCACCTATGATTTGGAAATCAAACCTATCAATAAAAAAATAAAATTGAGCTTCACATAATTTGTGGTACTAGTCATGACATTAAACTGCATCCGGCAGCAAGGCTTCTGATTGGGAGGTTGTGAGGAGCATGGAACCACCTCTTAATTGCTGTTGTTCCCAGGTTTACCCTGACCCGGAGTGGTAGCACCTGTTAGGGGTCTCAGCTATGGGCAAATAATAAACCCCCAAACTGGGGTTCAAAACACTATGAAAGTATAAAAATACATTTTTATGGAAATATATATACATAAAAATAGACACTTATAGAAAAATAAACATTTTTGAAGGAAAAGTTTTGCCAACAAATCATTTTTAAAGAAAAAATTATTACCATAACATTTTTGAAGGAAAAAATTATTCTCATTTTGAATACAAAACTAAAAGACATTCTCAGTTTTCTAAAAAAAAAAAAGAATAAAAACAAAAAATGTTCATTAAAATCTGACTAAATCAACCTTCTCACTATAGCCGAACATTTATAAAATACCTTAAGACCCTACCTTTTTGGCATTAAATAACACACAAAGGTTGATCTGTCGTTAACCAAGACTTAAACTCACATAATTTGACTTAATTTTGCGAATGCATAAGAATCAGTTCCTCATCAGCTAATTCGAATGTTTTTTGAACTTTTCAATTTCCCAAGTAAGGTTGGGGAAATCATAATGAAATATTTCTGAACAGCGTTTATGCAATTCACCGCTGGTTACTACAGCATCAAGTGGCAAGCCCGCGAGGTCAGCATCATGAAGAGGTGTGGGATTTCATTCTTTCTTTTGATTATGCTCATGGAACTCATATTACAGGTTGCAGCGGACACAGCAAAGGGCGTGATGAGTAAGGAACAAATGGTCCTTAATCGTTCCGGAGCATTCATGGATGATATCACCATTCTAGTCGCGTCTAAGGTCGGTGCCGATGAACTGCTGCAGCGCTTAGCATAAGCTCTTCAAGTGGGCAAGAATAGGTTCTAAACGCAAGAAAGCCGGAGATTATCATTAGCCAGAGGCTCTGTCATGGAGATTAACTTCTGTGTTGAGAGAGAAATAATTCCGATAGTAAAAAAAGATGCCAGTGAAGAGCCTCGGACGACTGTATGAAATTCCATTGACTAATCAGCATCGAGGTAAAGACGTGCAGAAAGTGGCACTAGATGGACTCCACAGAACTCATCTCTACGACAAACTGAAAGCTTTGTGCTACCAGTATGGCTTGTTGCCCCGACGTGTGTGGCAGTTGAAGGTGTATGATATTACTCTGTCTTCATCAGATGCAGCAGTGTATCAAAAATTATCTGCGCAAGTGGCTTGGAGTTTCTTCTTGCTTCTCTATAGTGAGACTCTATACCAATACCGGAAAACTACAACTACTCATTTTTTTATTGTTGGGGGAGTTAAAGGACGGGAAGGTAGGTCTTCACATAACAATTAAGGACTCTACCAATGAGTTCGTTTGCAGATTTCAGCAAGATATCAAAACTAGCGCCAAATGATCGACAGTAGAAGCCACCCAAGAATCAAAATCCAGTCTGCGAACCAATGAGATTATGAGAGTGATCCAAACCAATCAAGGTGGTCTGGGCAGCAAAATCAACCAGTTTTTCTCCAAACAAGGTCCAAAGTGAGCGAGACATGAAGATTGAAGAAAACAGGAATTCCGAGGAAGAGCAGTAACCAGATACTGCTTTTTCTTAGTCCAAACAATGTGCTTGGATAACATGGAAGGATATTGATTCGAAGAAGTTATCATTTAATACTCTAATCACAATGTAGCCATTGGCAATATCATTCCTTCTGCGATTTACGTATGACCTTCTTCAAAATGTGACCCACCTCAAGCTGTGGGGGTACACTGACACCGATGTAAGTGCATTATGTCTAAGTGATTGAGGCACTTTATATCACGTGCTTTCTGCTTGCTTCCAATCACTGCAGATATACATTGCATACTACTGAAAATCGTCATCGTCTAGTCGTCAATACACATTGGGTTCTTGTCGTTTTTAAAATTTCCAATAATGTCACTATAAAGCAGTAATTTTACTGTATTTACTGTTGTTAAAAGGCATGTGGTTGTTAAATCGTACCTTCCATCTGTTAGAAGTGCTTTCAAAGTAAAATTTAACATTATTAACATTCGAATGAATTCGAGCTTTATAAACACTACTTTCGGACATACATTGGCCATTCAATTGGCAGGTTTTCTTTTTTTTTTCTTTTTGACAGTTGCAATTATTACCTGGAATATCGTAGCTAAATTCAAAATTTGCAGTAGGAATGTAGATAAATGTAAATTTCTTTTCTAATCTTTTCACCCTAAGCAAAGCAAAATTGCCACTGGTGCGCAGGGGGGGGGGTTACATAAGAGCTGAGTGATGAGAAAGAAGAACAAGTGTCAGAGGATAGGTAAGAGAAGGATGAGAACACTGGTGTGAATAGGGCTGCATGGCAGTAGAGAAAGAAAAGCATGATTAAGGGTTGTCAGAGAAAGGATGCAAGTCAAGGACATAAGAGATGGCAACTTACTTTGATTTAAATTTATGGAGATTGTAGCTGTCAGTGAAGCAAGTATACGGAAGGGAATTCCGTAGGCGAGAAGTGCGACCAAAGTAGCTGATGGTGTAGATGTTGCGGTTACATTTGATTTGTTTCACTGTAAAAGGGGGGATTTTAGCCGCTAGTTTAGTAGCTCGAGTAAATTCATTCAGAGGGGGAACTAGGGATAAACTCATCGGATCAAAAGCCGTGAATGTATTTGTAGAAGAGACAGACGTCGGTGAGAAAGTGACTTGAGCTGAGCTACTAGATGGGGATTAATTACATTGCAGATTCTCTGTTGGATTTTGTCAAGAAGCTCGAGATGAATAGCAGGGACACAGGATCAATTGTGACAGCAGTATTCAATGCACGGGTGAATGGTAGATTTATATATGTGTAAGATGAGTTCAGATGAGAAAAAAACTCCCTGGCCCTACACAGGGAACCAACATTCCTAGCAGAAGATTTAGCTATAGATTCAATGTAGTCATTCCACGAGGCCCGCTGATAGAATTAAGCCAAGGAGGCGCAGTATTTTGCTTTCAGGGAGACTAGCCTCATCCATTTTGATATGGTAGAAGCAATTGTCTATGATAGTTCAAGGACAGCAGCTTCGTTTTGGAAGCATTAAAATTTACGAGCAATTTCTTACCTCAGTCCACCACAGATTGGGAGTAATTTTCAAGATCAGCAGCGAAGTTTGCTTTGTCAGCCTCGGTAGATTTCTTATCGAGGGGGTAGTAAATGGTTGTGTCATCAGCATAGATGCCTACTTGAAATCTGATTACATCAGGGAGATCGTTGATGAAGATCAGAAAAACCGGAGGACCTAAAATAGGGCCTTGAGGGACACTACCTTCATTAAGCAATTTGAAAGGAAAGACTGGATTAGGTCAAACAATCGTCCAGTCATACCGTAGTCCTGTAGCATGCCAAAATCTGTCAAATGCTTTGGAGATATCTATTGCCTTTTAGAAAAATTTGTCATCTTAAACCAAATCAATAACCCTAATTTACTTAATAAAAAATTGATTTAATGACCACATGCTGTCACAGAAAAAAATACTTACTTAAATTTTTAGACCCAGATTGATATTGTTTCACTATACGTTTGCGTATTTCTTTCTTTCTTTCTTTCTTTCTTTCTTTCTTTCTTTCTTTCTTTCTTTTCCCCAAAATATTAGTTTTAACAATAACGAATTAAACACATTTATTTTTGCTCTCTACATTGCTAAATATTTAATTTTTAATTCTACATATTACTTCATAATTTTTCTTGTCGGTTTTCTTTTCTTTTTATTTAAATTTTAATTTACCCAAAATTTTTATTTACACCTTTGTCATATATTGAATTTATAAATTATAGGACACCTTAAGACTATAGTTTTATAATATATATATATATATATATATATATATATATATATATATATATATATATATATATAAACAGTTATTGGTCAGGATTTAATAAGACCAGTATAGTGCTCAATATATATATAATGTAAAGCTTTTAAATCTTTTCATTTGAAAGTCAGTCAATTACTCAACCTTGGTGTCTTCAGGTGTTTCGGTATCTTCAGGCATTTTATATCAACTGATTCTCCAACTTTTTTTTATCAAACGTACAACAGGAGCTTTATAAAGTACAACTGAAAGTTTAAAATAACTGGAATTTCAAAATAAGGGAGAATCTTGTCAAGAATGTAAACATATTTATTCGGGTTTGTATGATCTTAAAATATATTTGCTGATATGTTTACATCCGGACATTATTTTGGAACTTTCATTTTGTAACCTTTCTTGTTCTGGAAATAATATTATGGCTAACTTTTTTTGGCACAATCTGCAAACATCACCACCGCTGTAAGGTCTATTTTTCTTAATATGCTCCATGTTTTATTAAGCTCTTTGCTCTTTTTCTTATAATTTCCGCACATGATTAGCTAGTTTGGAACAATCTTTAAGGCTTTCTAGCTTGAATGTAGACGTGTGTTTACACTAACGATTTTTTGAATTTTCTTCAGCACATCCTAGGTATATTTTTCTCTGTCTGCATCTTGCATCGCTGCTTTGTAAATAAATTGTTCTGTTTTACAAACTAAGTCAAGTGAACATTTATTAATGTTTCTACAGTTACATTTTTCATTAACAATAATATGCTGTACGCTATTTTTTAAATTCTTGGCGTTTTACTTCTTCATTTAATTTTCTAAACTGCTCGTGCAGATTTAACTGTATTTCTATTGAATATCTTATGTAATTCTGTATTAATTAATTTGAGAAATATTTGCCCTATTTTTCATTACTAAATCAAAAGTTATGTTGAACCAAATAATATTTTGTTCGGTAACGGTTATGTTTTGAATTATTCTTGGGGCTATTGAAGGGCAAGAATTGAGGATCTAAATGCAGATGTATAGCTATTTTGTAGTGTTGTTTCTTATCTTTGTCGTTGATTGTTTTGTTATTTAATTATTTATTGATTTGCATTAATTTATTGTACTATTTTCGGTTTTCCTTTCGAGTTTTAAGTAATATCTTAAAATTGCTTTCATGTCTGCATTTTCAGATGGGTTCTGATGGTTTATTCAGTAATTTTTATTAGTCTGGGAGGTAATTATAGCCATTTTCTTCTTTAGAGAGCGTTTACAATTTTGGCCTTTTTGTTGTAGCATGATGCTGCTTTCGTTATTTCCATGATATTTTTGGCGTGATTTGGTTTTGTTTTTAACTCTCCATACATGTTTAGAAATCAATGTGCTGTTTTCATATTTACTATTTGTAAAGGATGTTTTGTGAGCGTAGTTTCTTTGTTTCCATCGTTATTAAATAGCATCTATATATACTTTTCATCGTTATCGGTTGAGTTTACAGTGGCTTGATATACTACATTGTTCTGTAAGCAAGTTTTGCTTAAGGGGGCATTCTTTCTTTGCACTGCAGTTACACATGTGTTTGATTCGTGCAGCTGGTTGTTTTCCTGCGTTTTTTTACTTATTTGTATCATGTTCTCGGTGTAACTGGAGCTGATTTTTACGATGTTGTAGAGAGATCTTGATGAGGGAATCTTTGTGTATGAGATTGACGAATATTTTTCCTTCGTTTGTTATTACGTTTTTATGACACGGTGGCTTGAACGATATGATGCTTCTTATCATGTTGCTTTTGTCTGTATAGTATTTATGTGAATGTGGCCCAAAATCCAAAGTATTTTATGGCTGTTTCATTGTTTCTTGACTTTGCTGAAGATGGTTTCGCTTAAAGAACTGTCAGAAAACCTGCGATTATTTGATTGTGCGATCACCTTGATTATTAGCAGAGGATAGATGGAAGGTGTATGTATAGTGGTTTTCTCCATGTTTGATATGTATCTTAGCTTGAATTTGATATTTAATAATCTATTTCTTTTGGGTTAGTTTTTGTACCTATCTCGAAACCCATATTTTTTAAACATTTATGGTTGCTTTTCGGATGTTTCTGTTTTTTTGTCTTTTACAGTTTATTAATATCTTGAGACCATCGTCACTGTAGAGACCTATATCATTTTATCTTTTATTTTACTTCGTTCGTATAGAAAATGTATATCTATATGTTCCCAGGTTTCTGCGCTGTCAAAGTTTTTCATTGTAATATAAAAAGTTTCCCTCTTTCTTTATCCACATATCTTTGTTTTCGAATAATAGTGAGTTTCTGGAGTGTTTAATGATTTCTATTTTGTCCGTGTTTATTTAAATTTGTTCTCGAGCTAAGGAGAAATTAATAGTAAGCCAGTTTAAAAACACCAAATCAAATATAGGCTGTTTCCTCAACCTTCAAATCAAATATAATTGCGAACTTGTTCAACTAGATGTAAAAGGTTTTTACTCTCCTATAACAGAACTTATGCTGGATGTGTAATCCAGCATAAGTTCTGTTATAGGAGAGTAAAAACCTTTTACATCTAGTTGAACAAGTTCGCAATTATATTTGATTTGAAGGTTGAGGAAACAGCCTATATTTGATTTGGTGTTTTTAAACTGACGTACTCTTAATTTCTTCATTAGTTCTAAATTATTTCTTCCTGGTAATGTTTTTATTTGTTTCACCTACTTCACTTTTGGTTAGGTTTATGAGTTTGCCTGTTGAGTTCTAAAATTTCCTTTGTTATCTTTAAGTGGGATAAATGCTTGTGATTTAGTGATGCAATTCATTCGCATGTCTGGATGGTTTAAGCTTCCATATTGCGTATTCTGTTATTTTTGGTTCTTTTCTGTATGTTTCAGTTATGCTAACCTTGAATAGATTGTTGTGTTTTGGGAGCTTAGTTCGTATAAATGTCTAATAATGTCTGCTGCGATAAATACGTTAAGTAAATTATTTTAGTATTTTTTCTGAAAGGCTAATTGTTAATGAAATTTTATATTTCTAACTAGTTTAGTTAAGTCTTTCCTGAAGTCGGTTAGTTCCTAGTGTTGTGGGAGTATTTTTCATTTAAAGACATTTTTTGACTGATGTATTCGTGCTAAGATATTGGTTTAAAAAGAAGTGTACTAGCTAATTTTCTATTAATGTTAATTTGTAAGTAGATGGTGATTGAATGTTATCTTTTTAAGGCATTAGTCGAGGTCAAGGCTTTTCTATCTATTCCTAATATCGAAGTCTTTAACTCATAAGTATAGCGCATTCTATACTTTTATCATATTTAGCGCTTGGTAAACAGTAGGGCACTTTCGCTACTTTAATAACCGATCATGGACTTAGAAAATTATATATTTATACATATAAGCATCATTTTAAATTTTTTTACTGGATCCGTAAAACGACTTTGATTTCACAAAACGTTTCATGCAAAAAATTACTTACTTGTATAATTTGTTTTTCGGTGCGTGGTTGAAAGTAGTATACGTAATTTTTTCTTTCTTTCCAATGTTCGCTTTTACTTGTCGTAAGCAGAGAGGACATATAGGATAATATATTTCCAAATGAGTTTCTAAAGATTTCTGAGCGTCTTTAATCTTGGGTGATAGAGACATTTTGGCTCCACCTTGAAAGCGTTAATTAAACGAATGTTTTACACTGACCGGGACGATAAAAGTCAAGAGTTCAATAATATCATTGTAGATCATTCTAAGTAACTTGTGAATATTCAATGGCGTACAATTTTTGAGTTGTAAAATGAATATTTGAAGGGACCCGTTTCATTGCGTGATTTTTAATCGACCACGGTTGAGTAAAGCAAAAAATTTTAATCACCCAATTATGCTTTTAATCGATCGAGTTGATCGGACTAGTGAAATCTCAAAGCTGGACATATATATATATATATATATATATATATATATATATATATATATATATATATATATATATATATATAAAGTAATGGTAAAATACAATGTGTTGCTTTCCTTAAGTAAATTTTTCAAAGCACGATGAGAAAATATGTTTATGTTTTCAAATTTGAAATAGTGAATACTGTGAATTATTAGAAATACTCTCGACATTAACCCAAGTGTAAGTAAATTATGAGAGACTCTATGTGACGTATGATTCTAGTAGATTAATCGAATGTGAGTTATCAGTGGTATTTTTCTTTATTTTTATTTCAGGCCAAGAGTGAGCTGTTTTGTATTATTTTTATGATTGTAAATAAATTTATTCGCTTTATAAAATATTGCTATTACGTGATGAGAATTTGGTTTAAATCCAGGGCATATATTTATGTTCAGGCAATACAAATTGCACTTCTGTGAACCTTCCTTCTTAGTAAATACTTTTTTTAATAAGTTCATCAATTTTCAGCTTGTAATGAAATCGAAGTGGTTGCAATTATTTTGAGATATAATTAATGCATTTGATCAATTGTGATGAAGCGGAAATCTTTTTAAGTACATAAGAATTTTTTATATTTTCGGATTTTTCACCAATATATTGTAAGGAACAATTGTTACAGATAATCTTATATATGCCTGCATTTTAATTATTGTGGCTATGGCCACTTCCCATTTTAATTGTATCTGTATCAATTCTCCTATATGGCGTTGAATGCTAAAAGATTTTCTCACAGATAAATAAGAGACTTGAAGCAACAGAGAGAAAGATGCTGAGAATACTAAGAATCGAACATGAGCAACGACTAAGTTTCAAGGAAAGTAAAGACAAAAATGACGCTTATACTTAACATCAGGAAGAGACAGTTTAAAATTTAGAGCATATAACAAAGAAAGAAGGCCTAAAAAGTTTGATACTTACAAGACAGTTTGAAAACAAGCAGAACAGAGGGAAACTGCATAATCTAGCTGACTAGCTTGATTGAATGGATGAAGTATGGTTTTGAACAGATAACATAAAAAGACAATATTTAAGAGCTACAACGCTCTAATACGACACTTCTCATAGAAAAATAAAAATAATTTAATCATAAAACTGGATATATTTTTGAAATATTAGACGTTATAGAGATAGTAGGTAATATTATATGCCTATTGTTTGTCTATTATTGCGTTATTGTGGATGATGTGTATCTTTGGGGTTTTTGGGGTTTTTTTTTTTGGTGTTCGTGGCGTGTCACGAATGTCAGTTATTACAACTTGAGATGAACAATCAGCAAGCCAATATTATTTGAACTGTAACAAGCTTTTTGTGACGCGTTTCGTTCTTTAGAGCTTCATCCGATTAGGTTTTCTTTACGTTGATGTAACTATACATGCGCACAAACGAGAGGCTCTGATGATTTTAGAAAAAAATCTTTTTCAATGTGCGATTCTTGTTAACAATGACTCGAATATTTATAAATATTTTGAGAAAATAAGTTAAGAAAATATACACTTAAACTATTTCATAATTCTTAAAAGTGCGTTCAAATAATTCTGATTCCCTACCTGAATATTACAGAGGAAATTTTAATTAACAAAATCATGCAAAAATTCATATTTCACAAAATTTGCAGCATCAAAAATTAAAAAAAATTAGTTGAATATTTGAATAATTATTAACTTTAATTATTTAGTTGTTTAAAATAATTTGATTAGACCTCATACCTTTTGGGTGTGTTGTCCCAGATTGTCTATGCCTGACTTACAATTCGTGATCTGAAAATGTTTAAAAATGATAAACTTGATATATATATATATTATTGACTAATTATATTTTAGAATATGTACATAATTTTTTACATATATCCACTAAAAAGGTACATTTGTCTCGACATTGAAACTTCAATGTTTCATCAGGCGGTATATTATACATCGAGCACTGTTTGAAATTAATGTTTTGGACGTTGTAAAAATTCTTTTTTCGTTCTGTATTCACTCGGACACACACACACACACACACACACACACACACACACACACACACACACACATATATATATATATATATATATATATATATATATATATATATTAGAAGAATCCAGAATTTCTACTGCATACGAATAGAAAATGAACTCAGAAAAGATACACAAATAGAAAGGGGAGTAAGATAAGGATATGTGTTCTCACCGGACTTATTCGACCTATACACTCAGGTGATTTGAGAGAATTAGAAGTCCTACCAGGACTCATTATTGGCGGTCACAAATGTAATAATATAAGATATCCAAATGACACAATGTTGCTAGCAAATATAGGAATGAAGCTACATGAAGTCTGGCAGTAGGAAGTGAAAGAATCAAACAACAATAGCAAAAAGACAGAATGTATGATTGTTAACAAAATAAATATCCAAACATTCAAATTACTAATTGGAGACATTAAAATTAAACAAGCATCACAATTTAAATATCTGGGAAGTGTTTTAATAGAGGACGGAAAGTGTGACTATAAAATCCGAAGACGCATTGGGATAGTGAAATAGGCATTCCAATAGCTAAGCAAAGTATTAAGAAACAAAAAGAAATAATATAAAATAATGAAAAGAGTAGTGCACTGTTACTTAATATTAGTTTTCCTTTATGGTAGCAAATGCTGGGCAGACTCCTCAGAGATAAAGAAGAGATAAAACAGAAATGTATTTCTAGAGAAAGATGCTGAGAATAACACGGACCGAAAGTATGAGGAACAATGAAGTTTTAGAAGAATGAAACAAAAAACACATACTTAATATCAGAAAGAGGCAGTTGAAATTTCTAGGGCTCATACTGAGAAAAGAGTGCTTGGAAATTTGATACTCATAGGACAGTTTACAAGGTCTAGAGGGTCAGAGGAAAGCAACGCATAATCTGACTGGCAAACTTGTGTAAATAGATGGCGGAACACACTTCAGGAGAGATGAGTAAAAAAAGTTAAGAGCTACAAGGA
Organism: Ascarosepion bandense; assembly: GCA_037127315.1. Taxonomy (NCBI): domain Eukaryota; kingdom Metazoa; phylum Mollusca; class Cephalopoda; order Sepiida; family Sepiidae; genus Ascarosepion; species Ascarosepion bandense. Next base: position 3,446,886 of record JBBBDQ010000191.1, read on the forward strand.
ACAAGAACTATGATCGTCAACGTCCTAAAGGAACACGTCACGTAGAAGAAGATAATTCATTTTGCAAGTATTCTTTTTAAATCAAAGTTACTATTGTAACGAGTATCACCAAATTAGCAATGGAATCATAACATTAAGTTTGCTGTAATGTAATGCTATGCGTCATCTTTTTGGCAGTTACCAAATGCAATATCTGTATGGGAGTAAAAACATTAATAATAAAAAAGAAATATTCCTTTTTCTATAAGAATCCTTGTCAATGTATACTTAACTCAGCTTTTATCTTGCAAACTTGTGAAAAAAAAGAGAAAAAAGAAATAGAAAGAAAATTACCCTAAGCAGAAAAATGCGTTTATGATTTTCTGCATTTATCCTTTTTCTGTTGACCAAACCAAGTTTTGCTCTCAAAAAGAAATAAAAAAAACACCCTCCGAAAAAAAATAAAAAAAATAACAAACCCGAAGATAAAAGCTTATTTGAACAAAAGACGAAAGATAAGCTTGCATGGCGGAAAAACATATATAAAGAAATATGTTTCGTTGAGATGTGTAATCCATCCTGTTTACAGTTTTCGTTGCGTCCCAAAGGAATAAATGTTGAATTCGATTTTTTTCCTAGGGATTCAAATTTTGCGCCGGGGGTAAAAACTGATGAATGAGTTAAGAACGCATAAATAAAATCACCCATATTCAACTTAACGGAGTGCAAAACTAGACCCTAAGAATAAGAGAACATTACAGTTAAAGAGATTAGGGAGATATATAAAGTTAGGTGATATATATATATATATATATATATATATATATATATATATATATGCTTTTCTTGGATACTACTTCAATATTAATTTGTTCAGTCAATAAAAAACATTTAATTTTTAAAAGATTGCATCAAGTAAGGTACATATGCCTCTTACATATGTACCTGAAATAATGAATAAAGATTAGTGTTAAATGTATTAGTCTATATATATATATATATATATATATATATATATATATATATGTGTGTGTATATATATATATATATATATATAAACTATAAATACAGTTATATATTACTGCATACTTGTACATATTAATACAAATATACTTTATTTCATAAACGGTGAAAACTGCGGTAGCTTGGAAAGGTTATCATATATTTTTAAGATAACATTTTCGAATATTGCTCAATAGATTAGATATTAAGTACTTATTGAAATCTGTTAGAATTAGTCGATTTTCAGGATAGACATTATCCCATAGTTGATTTATACAAGCGGGAATTTATATATATGTATGTATATATGTAATAATATTTCCCTCCCGAAGCCAACTTGCACTCATGGATACATACTTATATAGAAGATATTTATTTGCCTAGAATTTAGACAAATCTATACATACATGAACATGTAAGGTTTGTCTTACATTCATCCATACAAACCGACGTACCTCTATATTAGCCTCAAACACATATTAACTAACACACTCGCAAATAGTACTCATTCATAAGTAAATATTTGACAAATAGGAAGCAGACGTAATCCTAGTTTCACTCATAAATACCTATGCATAATCCCTTGAAAAACTCTCAATCTTACGCAAACATGTTAAGAAACAGGTATGTATCAGATGAAACAATAAGCGTACAGGAAGTAAAAATTTTACGATTTCTATTAATGCTTCGATTACTATTTCACAGCATTTTTATTCAAATATGTATCCTAGGGCAGTCTTATATTCAACCTAAAAGGCTTCACTTCAAAACATTCATCTTTTTATCCATTCATTCACACAAACGCGAATCTCGATGACGCCATTTTATCTGTGGTTATAGATATTTTTAAAAAGCAATGATGTTACGATAACGCACTCTAGAACTCAGGCAGTAAATATTTATTTGGATTCTCATTTACGTGCATTCGTACATTTATAGTTACATATTCAGATGCATTCATGTATACAAAAACTACACACACACACACACAAAGACACAGACACACACATATATATATATATATATATATTAGGAAAATCTAAAATTTGAATTGCATTATTCGAAACAGCATGGTATCTTTAGTTAACAATTGCAAACACACGCACAGACACAAATATATAGATAAGTGCATAAGCATATATATTTGTATGCGTGCTTAAACTGATTTCCATATTTCTATGTGCACTTAGATCTATATGTAAATATTTCTGTAGAGAAAAGGATTTGTTTATATTTTTTGCGACATGATATTCAAGTGCTTTTCTGACTGAATATTCATACATGAGCATCATATTTGAATGTGCCCTCTGTGCTTGTAAATATGCTCGCCTGTATTCATGAATACATCTATGTAAGTATGTATGTATGTGTTTTTATGTATGTAAACATGCAAAAGAAAAATGTGTAGCATTTCTAATTGAACTACAGTCGTATACGGTACAAAATTCTCGTAATATTCTTATAAAAAATATAGGGCTCACGTCATACTGACGATATGCAAAAATAAATAAATAAAAATAATGCAGATAAGGTTTTAGAGTTTAGATTACACAATTTTAGAAATTTATTATTACCTGTGTAGATTTTTATAAAGTTGGGTAAATTTTAACATATTACATTTAAAGATATACGTGGAAGAGGACATTATTATGAATATGATGCAAATATGCATGAAAACAATACATTTAATCTAATAAATTTACGTATTAGATTAATTAAGATCTAAATAATTATAGGAGTTGATTTAAACTCCTGGTTATTTGATTTAGGGACAATGTATATGAATTCATTGTAATTATATATTCACGAATTAATTTTACAATTATATATATATATATATATATAAAATCGAAAATCTAAGAGCGAGCCAGCAACCTACCACGGTTTTGCTTAACAGCTCGTCAGGAAAATTGAAGCCAATTTCCCTGACGAGCTCTTAAGCAAAACAGTGTTAGGTTGTTGGCTCGCTCTTAGATTTTCGATTCTGTTTGCTCTACTTTCGCTTTGAGTGCTTTGTGTACTCTGCTTTCGTATTGAGCTCTTTATTGTTAAGGTTTTCGTCTTGTTTTTTTTTTTCTTTCTCACAATGCTTGGCTGTTTGTTCAGGTACTTCGTTTTTTCTTTTTTAGTTCTGTTAGTATTGGTATTATTACCATATATATATATATATATATATATATATATATATATATATATATATATATATATATAATGGACTCTCACATCGATTTCGATGTATGAGGGTCTAACCTTAGTAAGACATCCACACAGAGATTTGTTTATAGTGGTGAAGGCATTGTGTAGTATTTGGACCTGCTGATAACAAACAATCGGTGCAGAAATCCGCCACAGATCGCATGAACAGCAGACCTCAATTATTTAACCCATAATTGGAGGGAAAGGACGGATTAATACCTTTCCCAAGGGTACTAGTGCGCAAGTGAATGCAATGTTCTCGACTGAAATTGGAACTCGGCTCACCGATTTCCCCCTCCCAGCCGACATCCACCGCACCACAACGCACATCCGTGAACGCTAACAGCACCTGGTATTCCCAAGTGGTCATCCACCTAAGTACTGATCAGGCTCAACGTTGCTTAACTTCGGTGATCGAGCGGGAACCGGGGTATTCAACGTGACATGACCGTTACGGTCATATATATATATATATATATATATATATATATATATATATATATATATATATATAGTCATTATTATTATATATATATATATATATATATATATATATATATAGTCATTATTATTGCTATAATAATAGTATAATGCAACTCAAAATCTATCAAGTTTCAGTGTTTCATGCACCATCATCAGGCAGTAAAATCTGGTTCATTTACGGTGTCATATATATAAGGATAATTGATAAGAAAATAAAAAATAAAAAAAGATAATTGATAAGGAAATTGAAAATAAAAAAAATACCCCCAGATTAGTTGAATGTAGTAAAGCGGGAGGTTATTATAACTTAAAAGATTTGTAGGTGAAGACCAATCAATATTGAGACATTAAAGTGTAACAATGCGGCAGGAGGAAAGGAAATATCAGTTGTGTCAGTTTAAATAACTTTTGAACAAATATATAGCAAATATATTGTTTGAGATTCGACGAGATTGAAATTAAAACAATAAAATATTTGTAGGGTATTGTTAACATAAAAACACAATATGTAAAAAATAGATGTAAAACTATTAAGTTAATTATTAAAGACGTAATTACTCGTAATTATTAAAGACGTAATTAACTGGTAGTGAAAGTAAGTCCAAGATTGTTCATAATTTTACAAAAACTAAAATAGATAGAATTCGTAAATTAATACTCAGAATAATGTAAAATTTTACTCTTAAGGTAATAGTACAAACTAACCTAAAAAGTTGAATATTTAGTTTTAACTCTAGATTTAGTTATTAAGGCATACTCACCCTATGTAGAATATAATGATAACCTTATTTACATACATCCTAGAGTAAATAACCCACCATGTATTACTGAACACATTACTGAATAAACAACAATTACTCAACTGAGAACATTTTTATAATCAATGTCAATATAACAATATCCCCTTGAAAAACAGCAGCTATAAATTCACTGACAGTAAATATTATAAGCAAAAAAAAAAAAAACAAAAAAAACAAAAAAAAAATGATAATACTAAACATAATTGAAATAGAAACATAATTCGGTACACACCACCATTTAACAAAATAGTTAGTACTAAGTTAGGTAATACAATCCTTAACCTAGAAACACTTCCCAACTATAAAACCCCTAAGTAAAATGTTTAATAAGAGTACACTGGAACTTAGTTATAGCTGCATAGATAATCTTGATTATAAAAACGTAACAATGAAATACTAAAACAATATAATAAAATTAGCAACCAAAACCACCCTATTATAAATAACGACTATAATAATATATATATAATACTTGCATTTGTCGTAACCCAAAGAATGTCCTCTGAAAAACAGATGCCTTACAGATACTATAGTCTACTAAGCTTCCATTTCCACCATAGAAAATTCAACTCTTATCAAACATTATAATGAATTTACTAAAAATACTTTTAAGCCACGATTGTAACAGCATAGGCTGTCCTTTAATATTAAAATCTATAGTAACTCAACTTCAATTTCCAGGTACTATTGGCAGCGGAAAGATGTAAATAAAATAAGAGGCAAGTAAAATGGGAGTTATTAACAATATTAACAAAAGCTTTCACATGTGAATCGTTACATGGAAAATAATTTCTTTGCTTACAAGGAAAAATCCAAAAAATAAATTTTCCGTAAACTAATTTAATAAATCAACATAATGAAATAACGACTCACAGCCATCATCAACTTATTCACACTCTTAAATATATCTAAAATTATCTCAAACTGTTTACTACATGCAATAATCTATAATCTTACCGTTTTCAGTTAATTATATATACTTTAACCTAAACTTAATTATCTATTACATTACTGTTTTCGCTTACTTTCACTTTCAGTTAAATGTAAAATCATATACTTCCATATTTAATAATTAACTTAATGGCTTTAAGTCTATTTCCTTACATTAAAATTGTTCTTTTTATATTAACAACGTTCTTTAAGACAAATATTTCATTGTTTTAATTTCAATCTTTCAATTTTTCAATTCTTATTATGAATTTCCCTATCAATATATATCTGACCCCATAACTGAACCTCTTTGAGCATCGAAACATGGTAGCTTTTGAGCTGCAATATTCTACTATTAAGACAATGATAATAATCTAAACTTATTTATAAAGGGAACTTGGTCTGTGTGTGTGTGTCTGTGTCCGTTACCTATAGACTTTGAAACGGCTGAACCGATTTTCTTGAAAATTTACACAGTTGTACTATAAGCGTCTGCGAGTGTTCTTAGCTAGATTTTGTGTCGCTGTACCCCCGATAAATATCGGAAATCGATAATCGAAAAAATCGGGTTATAGAAGGAGTGGTCCGATTTTAATCAAATTTGATGCACATAGAACAAGACATAAACGATATTCAGAAATTTCAAGGTTGCAGTTCTTACAATAGTGCAAAAAATCGAATATATATATATATGTATATATATATATATATATATATATATATATATATATATATATATTTAAAAGGCCAGATGTTTTTGGGTTTGTCTGTTTATCGGCCTGTATGCCTGTATTTTTTCAGCCCTTTTATTTTAGTTTTTGATTCGGGGTGGCTCTAATTAGGTATAATTGTAGTTCTTAGTCTCAGCCATGATACCATTTAATCAGAGGACTTATTTAGCCATCAAATTCATTTTACAACGAAAAAAACATTTTTATATCGATATCAGGAAATCAAAATTTGACTTACATCCATTCAATTTTCTTTCAGTCTACGGCTTCAATTTAACTGGAAACAACTATTCCTTTTTAGTCTTTTGTGCTAACGTCCAAAGAGTCTAAGGTCCAGGACCATGGATTAGTTTTAAAGCTTTCATTACACCCGAGCGCTATATTGCTAGTATTTCAGTATTTCTATAAGTGCTTTACATCTGTATTGAGAACTTTATTAAAAGTAAATATTAAACAGTGGAATATATATATATATATATATATATATATACTCACACACACACATATATATATATATATATACATACACATATACACATATTACTTTAAACCACTTAGGCTCCCCCCCGCCACACACACACACGCACACACACACACACACACACACACACACATATATATATATATATATATATATACGGTATGCTATACTTAAGGGTAAAAGGGCTCAATATCAGGGATAAATCGTATGTAAATGTACACGTGGACACTTAAAGTATGCTTTGTTTCATGCATAAATACAAAATCCAGACTATCTGATATTCTGATGAATGTCTTCAAGCATGGCAGAGACTATCGCCACATGCTGTTTACATCAGTATCTAATGATGCAAACAGCATGTTTTAAAGCTTTCATTACACCCAAGCAACGTCGGGCTATACTGCTAGTATATATATATATATATATATATATATATATATATATATATATATACTAGACAACTCATAAACCCGCTTTATATCAGTTAATGATGCAAAATGATGAGGTAACAATATTATCAATTTTTTTTTAATCGTATAACCCCGAGCAAGGCGGTAATGCTACTGATGTGCCGGGGGCTACATAAGTGTAAAAAGATTAATTAGAAGATAGTGAAGAGGAAGACGAACCAGTTAGAAAGGAGCAATAGAAGGATAAAAATGACAGTTTCAAAGGTGGAGAGAAAGGAAAGAATATACGGGGTGGGGAAAGAACTCGAGTCAAGTGGTTAATAGATGAGTATTGACTTTGCATTTAAATTCCTGGAGGTTGTAGCCGTCAGGAAAGCAAGAATATGGGAGCGAGTTCCACAGGCGGGAAGTGCGAGAGAAGAAGCTGCAGGAGTAGAATTGTCGTCTGCATTTGGCTAACCTAACTGTGAATCTTATAAATTGCATTCGAAATAAATTATTATTATAATAATTATTAGCGACATTAAACAACATTACTCAGAGCAAACGCAATAATTAATTATGAAGAAAGAGTTTAATTATTTTTTGAATGGAAATGCAAACTTATATCATCCTCAAGACCATTCCATTTAAGCAAATATGTTGTGGATATGATTCATAACCACTTTTTGACATTGTCTGTATACTTTTTAATTTTCGGAGTGTTCGTTCAAATGTTAGATTGAGACATGTTTCCGATTTGTTCTTTCTTCTTGGTTCGATCACCTTATTGGATTCCAGTCCATTATATATATTATAATACTTAGTTTTAAAAACCAAAGGAAAATATTAAAAAAAGAAAAAAAAAAGAAAAAATGCAAAATAAAGGGAAAATATAGATATTCAACAAATATCTACATTGCTGCGTACATACCAAGAAAGACAAATAAACGCAACACAAACCAACAATCCAAAACTATTGCATATAAAAAACATATAGACATTCAATCACGTCAAAAAATAACAGAAGGTAATATAACAAATGCCAAATGGAAAAAATGACACAAAAGGCACACAACCATAAATACACACAAGAACACAAACACTTAACTATAATGTAAAAAAATTTAAGCAGACATATATATTAACACGATAAGAAAATAGATAGCCCAACACAGTAAAAAATCAACAGAAAATGACAAGAAGCCAATTCATCATAATGCAATTAAGCAGACACTCAAGCACGCTAAAAGAAAAGCAATAAAAAGTAGTCAACCACCTGCAAAAAATGCAACACTCTAAAAAGAAAACAGCGCCAAAAAAGCAGTCAAATGAAATTAACCATCTGTAGAACCACTCATATACAACGATATTAAATTATACCAAGCTACATATAAATAAGAAGAAAAAAAAGCAAAGCAACAGCATACGAAGGAAAAGCCATGAGGGGCATAGCTCTGGTCAATTAAGTTACACATTTCTGGATTAACCATATATATATATATATATATATATATATATATGAGATTAAGGCAAATATATATATATATTAGATTAAGGCAAATATATATATATATATACGTGTGTGTGTGTGATTATATGTTGTTCAACACTTAGATATATGAGAATTAAATATTTAAGTATTATACGCACTTATGTATATGTGTGTGTGTGTGTGTGTTTTCATTAAACACGACAGTCAAGCAAGATTTTGTAAATTTCTTTATCTTTACAAGCGTTGTTACAGTTTTCAACTCTGAAAATCTGCAAAAAAAAAAAAAAATTGCAAAATATTACTTTTTGCCAATATATATAGAAATCCTAACCAAAAGATATACGCAACCAATAAAAAGATAAAACATACATTCCCACAGATAATACCATTAATCAACAATTTCACACTTACACACCAAATTCCTCAAAAGTCTAACGGTCAAAACGAGACATTCACTTAATTACCAATAACCCCAACCAACCCCCACGACAACAACGAACCAAATATAAACAGAGAATGATTCCAAACTTTTATTTCCCCTGAGGAAGTGTTTAAATCCAAACACTGAAACAAACATATGATTGTAGGGAAGAGGACATATATAGAAGAAATTATGTACATGTTCTAAAACATAATTTATAATAAATATTCACTGCTCTATACACCATATATCGAGCACTGTTTTAAATTAATGTTTTGGACAGAAAAAAAAGTTTCTTTTTTCTCTCCTCATTCTATACTCACTCGGATATATATATATATATATATATATATATATATATATATATATAAAATTGAAACATTGTGTTTCGGCCCTAAAAGTTATCCATTGTGTTTCTGGTAGTACCCTTGTAATAAAATACTTTATATCAAAAGATTCAAGTAATAAATAATTTTAAATGTTCACTTATCTAGTTGCTGTAGGGAGTTTCATACAGACTGCAGCCACTCTTCAGGTGGCTTGATTGCACCATTTTAAAATTAACTTAACCAATGAGTGGATATAATCTGTGAAACTCAGTAGCAAGAAGTAATATATATATATATATATATATATATATATATATATATATATATATATATATATGGGGAGGGGGTTGGTAATTAATGATAAAGCAGTGCGACGCAAATAAATCTCTAGTTCACTGGAATTGCTGAGATATGGCCTTTATGCTTAACAATGTGTATATCCTTACATGTTTACGCCCATATACACCCTTAGTATTCCTACTTTATTATATTGAAGGCTTAGAATTTGTTTATTTTTAAGTAACCTGACCTGGCACTGTTCCAGTATCATTTGTGGTAGTCGGTTCTAAAACAGGTTCGCGTCTTTAAGTCTCTATATGAGGAAGTCCTGCTGTTATGTTATTTTTTTCTCTAAAGACATCGAAATATACCTTTTTTTGCGAAGACTAAATCTTGTTATAAATATCTAATTATATTTATTTTCATTATTCATATTATCTGTTCATATATATAAGTGTTTATCTTTATTTTCGTTTTGTGCCATACCTACTTATATGAATACTAGCAGTATAGCCCAGCGTTGCTCGGGTGTAATGAAAGTTTTAAAACTAATCCATGGTCCGGGAGCTCAGAATCTTTGGACGTTGGCACGAAAGACTAAAAAGCAATAGTTGCTTTTAGTTAAAGCGAAAGCGTAGACTGAACGAAAAATGAATGGATGTAAGTCAAATTTTGATTTCCTGGTATTGATCTCAAATAAAGTTATTTCGTCGTAAACTGAATTTTGAAGGCTAAATAAGTCCTCTGAGTAAATGGTATCATGGCTGAGACTAAGAACTACAATTATACCTACTTAGAGCCAAACCCGAAACAAAACTAAGATAAAATGCTGAAAAAATACAGACATACAGACAGATAAACACACACACACACACACACACACACACACACACACACACACAAGCATCTTGCCTTATATATATATATTATCGATTTTCTCCAATAGTGTAAGAACTGCAACCTTGAAACTTCTGAATATCGTTTCTTATGTCTTTGTCTATGAGTGTATCAAATTTGATTAAAATCGGACCACTCCTTCTATAACCCGATTTTTGATTATCGATTTTCGATATTTATCGGGGGTATCTTGGCACAAAACCAAGCTAAGAATACTCGCAGACGCTTATAGTAGAACTGTGTAAATGTTCAAGAAAATCGGTTTAGCCGTTTCGCAGTCTATAAGTAACGGATACACACACACAGACACACACACACAGACAAAGTTCCATTTATAAATAAGTTTAGATATACGAGTAGCTGAATGAAAAGTTCTCGTCTCACTCAAAAAATCATCTGTACGTATATATGTATATGTGGGTGATGATGTTTACTCCATTCGAGAATACAGTTCTCAAAATATGTCGAAAATAAATAAACATCATTTGGAGAGTTTGATTAATCAATTTGTGGATGCTTGCCTATTAAGCGAAATCAGTTTTCGAAGTGTTAATGTTAAATTAGGCTTTATTCATTTGCCTTCATATTTTCTTAAGGTAGGCCAACTTTTGCCTCATTAAAAAATAGTTTTGATGCAATCAACCATTATTTCGATTTCTTGTGAAAAGAATACATGAAGAAAATTGAAGTTCCAAGTATTAGTTTTTATATGCGTGATTGTTTTTATTTTGTTGTTGCTGAGACAGTGTAAAAATGGTGACACTAATTTCTACTGAATAATGACTTATCCATATTTATTAATTATAAAATTCTCAAAACTGATAATATAGGTATGCATTGAACATTTCTTTACTAAATTCAGATGAATTTTAGATAATTTTGGCTGACTAAAAACAGAAACAAAAATGAAATCTCTAAATATTTGTTTATACTTTTGATATGAGGTAGTATTTTTTTTATAATCATATCGCCCCAAGACATTTTACTGCTACTGTTTTGCAGGTGGTTACATAGGAGAAAAGTTATGAAAAAGAGTGACAGGTTATAGGGGTTGTCAGGAAGTGGATAAGAGAAGGATGAGAATACTGATGAGAGTGGAGTGGACGGAGAAAGGAGCACGAGAGAGAGAGAGAGAGAGAGAGAGAGAGAGAGAGAGAGAGAGAGAATGCAGGTTAGTGAGATATGAGATGACTATTGATTTACATTTAAATTCTTGGAGATTATAGCTGTAGGAAAAACAAGTAACTGAAAGGGAATTTCACAAGCGGAAAGTGCGAGAAAAGAAGCTGATGGAGTAGAATTTGCATTTAAAATTTATTGGTTTCATAGTAAAGGGTGGGACCTAGTTGCTAATATTGTGGCTCGAGTAAATTTATATATAGGGGGCACCAGTGAACTAAGTTCCTGGGAGCAGAAGCCGTGAATGTATTTGTAGAAGAGACAGAGAGAAGCCACATTGCAATTTGAAATTTCAAACCGAACCTTTTATCTCAATCACTAGAGTATATCATTTTTGTTTCATGTACCATGCCACTTCTGGATGTCATATAGTTATTTTCCTATAACTCATCTATTTAAGTTACTTGTACACTCCTACCGTATCCAGGTATTAAACTCACAACCCTTTGGGTTATGTCACTCAAGGACACATGATCCAGCGGATAAAAGCGTTGATTAGATCCAGTGATTTGACCTAAAGAGTTCTGAGTTCAATACCTGGCTACAGCAGTGGTGAAAAAATAACTTAGAGAGATAAGCGAGATAACTGCATGATATCCGGAAGTAGCACGGTACATGAAACGAGAATGATATAAATAAAGAGTTCAGTTCGAAATTTCTAGCACCTGAAGAAGATCGGAGCTTATTACAGCTGAAAAGTTCTGAATATGGTAATGAAGATGAAGACAACAGTCCGAACAATGTATATAAGTGAAACTTATAAATTTCTGTAAAAAACATTTTGGCTGTCACTATGAATTCACATGACACATATAGATATTTTATATGAAGGTCAATAATTATTTGAATTCTTTAGATGATTTAATCTATGCTAAAAATAACAGTTATTATTGCTAAGCAATAATGTAGCCAAAACACATTCTTAGAAAGAAGCCAGTTTAGCAGCTGACAGTATCTGGTGTTACATTGTGTTATATAAAGCATTATGTGACACAAACTATTTGTGATTTATTGTAGACATAAATATACTAACTGATGTTTATTTTTTTACGAAAAAAAATTAATGTATTGTATTGTTCACATTCATAATATAACATCGAAATTTTTTTTTTTTTTTAATCATATCACCCCGAGCAAGGCGGTAACGCCACTGATGTGCAGGGGGCTACATAGTAGTGAAAAGATTTGAAAAGAGAAAACCGGAAACCGCATCCTAAACAGGGAACAAGAGATGAGCCTCTTCATCTGTTCAATAGACGTGGGTGGAGTTTGAACCGGGCGATAGTTTAGTCTATCTACTCCAATTGAAAAAAAAAAGTGAGAAGATTGGAAAAGAGAAAACCGGAAACCGCATCCTAAAAAAGGAACAAGGGATGAGCCGCTTCATCTGTTCAATAGACGTGGGTGGAGTGTGAACCGGGCGATAGTTTAGTCTATGTACTCCAATTGAAAAAAAAAGTGAGAAGATTGGAAAAGAGAAAACCGGAAACCGCATCCTAAACAGGAAACAAGAGATGAGCCTCTTCATCTGTTCAATAGACGTGGGTGGAGTGTGAACCGGGCGATAGTTTAGTCTATCTACTCCAATTGAAAAAAAAAAGTGAGAAGATTGGAAAAGAGAAAACCGGAAACCGCATCCTAAACAGGAAACAAGAGATGATTCTCTTCACCTGTTCAATAGACGTGGGTGGAGTGTGAACCGGGCGATAGTTTAGTCTATCTACTCCAATTGAAAAAAATAAGTGAGAAGATTGGAAAAGAGAAAACCGGAAACCGCATCCTAAACAGGAAACAAGGGATGAGCCTCTTCACCTGTTCAATAGACGTGGGTGGCGTGTGAACCGGGCGATAGTTTAGTCTATGTACTCCAATTGAAAAAAAAAAAGTGAGAAGATTGGAAAAGAGAAAACCGGAAACCGCATCCTAAACAGGGAACAAGGGATGAGCCTCTTCATCTGTTCAATAGAGGTGGGTGGAGTGTGAACCGGGCGATAATTTAGTCTATCTACTCCAATTGAAAAAAAAAAGTGTGAAGATTGGAAAAGAGAAAACCGGAAACCGCATCCTAAACAGGAAACAAGGGATGAGCCTCTTCACCTGTTCAATTGACGTGGGTGGAGTTTGAACCGGGCGATAGTTTAGTCTATCTACTCCAATTGAAAAAAAAAAGTGAGAAGATTGGAAAAGAGAAAACCGGAAACCGCATCCTAAACAGGAAACAAGGGATGAGCCTCTTCACCTGTTCAATAGATGTGGGTGGAGTGTGAGATATATTTCAAATAAAAATGTGTCCCTGGTTTATTGCAGTGAAAATCGCATGGGTGAACTAATATACAAAAGGACCGAAAGGCAAACGAATAGATATGATTTGTACAAATCTGAAAACGTTAACACTTCAAAATGGTAAATGGAATTAAATTATACAAATATTTTTTAATGCAGGAAAAATCCTTATTGAAGATTGAAACAATTTTAATGACTGCGGTTTTGTAGACCAATGTTTTCGATCATGTATTAATTACAATCATCACAATTACCCACATATACATCAAAATTCTATGTAAATATCAAATCCGTACAGATAAACACATGAAAAAGATTAAAAAATGATACTGTGCAAATCAACTCCCAAGAGATAGCTTTCTCGATCACTACAATATTAACTTGTTCAAGCGTAGCGTTAATCGTTATCTTCTTCACATAACCTCATAAACTAGGCCCTCTTACTGTTTACTCTGTAACTTTCTACCTCAAGTAGCTTTTGGACCTTATAAAGGGTGAACATAATTGTATTGATATATATATATATATATATATATATATATATATATATATATAATGCCTTGATAATCGGAAAAGTTTGAATGGCTTGTAAGAAATTATGTAGTGGTGTCAACCGAATTCATCGTCTGTATCTGTAGGTATATATATATATATATACCATATATATATATATATAGAGAGAGAGAGAGAGAGAGAGAAAGAGAGAGAAAGAAAGAGAGAAACAGATAGAGAGAGAAAGAGAAAAAGAACAAGAGACAAACAAATCAGAGAGAGGGAAAACTGTCAATAAAATTGATACATATTGTTAAATTGATGGTTGCAGATAAATTAACTATAACTATTACAATACGAATTCAAAGAAATAAGACTAAACGTTAAACAAATTTCAGTAATTTGTAAGCTTAGTCGTAAAAGTAACCACATTTTTGTAATACTTATTAAGGATCGATTTCACTAGGACACACTTCTTGAGGAGAATAATGTCATGGGATTTCGTGCATCCCCTCCATCTTACTCTTTATTTACGATCCACGCTGTTAACGGTCTTAGAAACACAATCTGGTCGTAATAAAATCACTTACAATTTAAATGAAAGGAATATTGGTTAAGTAATCTTTCTTTTTATACCCGGAACATAATGTTACGTGTACGAGCGCCTTTCACCAAAGTTTTTTTCAGATAGTGAGGATTGTATACCATGCTATTTTCTCATGTACTTGTTTAACTGATTCACAAAACCATGTTATGCCATTGCACTGTAAAAAAAAGAAATTATAATATCGAAACAGATCACACAATTATACTTAACTACAAACAGTTTTACACTTGAATATTTATATACCCGTGGAAGCAGACATTCCTTTACTTCTTAATAATTTGGGAAAAATTGATTTCTGAAATAACTTTTACTTTTTAAAAATTTTGGGCTTAACAAATAACTCATTTCTTAGATTTTAAATTTAGAACCATTTAGAAGTGAAGTGCAGAGAAATGCTGATTTTCTTTTTAAATTTCCAAACAGGACGAGTTTGGTAATTTTTAATTGAGGATTAGAAAAAAGGATTTGAGGCCTTCAATGACAGAATATAAAAGACAAGAGATCTGAGATATAGATAAACATATCGTTATGCTATATAAAATTCGAGCTGTTTAATTTGAACACGCCATTTCTTCTTATTAGCTAGCAAACTTCTTGTAAACTAAAGTGCTACAGCCAAACAACACTCAAGTTTCAGTTGCAAGATTTTAAAGTTTCAAATTCAGAGTTGTACTTTTCTTAGACTGGTTACTAACAAAGTGTAGAGAGAGAAGTTTGTCCTGCTACTTAATCCATATCAGAGGAGGGTAAAAAGGCGACTTTCCGTGGATATTTCTGTGAAAGTGAACCAACGGTCGAAATTTAACTTCTCTTCTACGATCACAGTTGTCGCGCCGGTAACCGCTATGCTACGCACACATCCTAATAACATGTGATACCAGTCAAAATTCAACATTTGTTTAATATAAATACATACATAAATACTTAGGACGACTACCGAAGAGTGATTGCAGGATCATTTAAGAAGCCATGGTAAGTTTGATCAAATGAATTTACATACTGATGGAAACTTAGTCCATGGTCAGTTTAGTAAATATCACAATCACAGATCTCATGTAAGTAATTTTTATTACTCTAAACTAGGTACTTACAGAGATTTTCTAAAAATGAGCATAAATGATGAAAAATGCTCCAATTTTAATAAAAAATGGGCATTATCAAAATTTTTCTTATGAGGAAAAAACTTAAAGAATTTTTATTATTAAATCATGTCTTTTATTATCATTTTCAGACCCTAAATTGAAAATCATATTAATCTGAAAATTCTTGCAAAAATCAAATAATTTTCAAATTTTAAATAAATTAACAAGACTTATTAAAATTAATGAATTTCTCCCAGACAATTCAAATTAGTTTTGAGGTAGAGCAAAATATTTTAATTTAATCTATTAGCTTGGAATTAAAACTAAAATAAAAGTTTCAACAAAGAAAATTAATTTTAAAACTTATATATCGTGTTTCTTTGGAGGTACACACTCTAAACCATATATCTTCTAGGTACCCGTGTTTGCATGAGCATCTTTGCTTTGACAAAATAATTGAGCTCTATCGACCTGAATAATCCAAAATTGAAGAAAACATGCCTCTCAGTAGAAATCAAACTTGCGTTCCCTATATCCTGGTAATACCATATTTAAGCCAAATATATTTAGCTGATCAGTCACAAGAGACTGAGCAAAAAGAAGGCTCATCTATCTATTTTTTTGGGTAATGCACATCTTCGAAACTTTTCAACGCCTATATTAGCTGTTATATTTTTGTACCCGATAAGATGAGATTAAATGAGTTTTCCAGGTTCTAATCTTGTTGAGGCATTTCAATTTACCTGATTGTTTGTTGTCAATTTCACTGTTTAAATGCAGAGTATAACGTGTATAGCAATAAAAATCGTGTTAAAAGATATCATTAATTTTATATAAATGTGTATGTGTATAAGAAAAAGTTCGCTAGAGAATCAGTAAGTACACATAATCTTCAAACATTAGTATTCTGTTTCAGCTATGAATTTTAATTATGCACGCATTCAAGATGTTTTGTATTGTTTAGAACACTCATTCTCAAGAGTTTAGCTGAGTTAGATTTTTGCTGGGCACCCTGCTAATTTAACCTTCTATCTGACTCTACGAAGCCATAAAAGATAATTAAGCTAGTCAAAGAAAATATACGAAATATATTCCGCATATAAAATATTCAAATGCGACAAGACGAAACTGACAATCGCTGCAAGGTAATTTTATTTTCTATATAGAGTGTAAGAGTCAGTCAGTTAAGTGCCATACGTGATACACGCTTAGGCGATCATATCTCGAAAGAGACATGACTGATTGGGCAGAAGATTATCCCGCAGTAGGTTGCCATTGCTTTCTGCGGTAGACTGGTTGCCGACCAAGGCTATAGAACCCAATCAGTCCTGCTATTTAACCCATAACTGGAAGGAAGAGACGGATTATTACCTTTCCCAAGGGTATTTGCGCGTAAGTGAATAAAATGGATTCAACTGGAATTCGAACTCGGCTCCCCGATTTCTCGTTCCGAGCCGATATCCACTGTACCACAACGCACAACTGTAAGAGTAAGAATAGTAAGCATTTAAAACATAGAGCAATCTCGCATACCCCAGGCTCAGAACAATCAGTCAATTCGTGTACTTCTGAAATCTATAACACCACATCGTATGTATATCTACTTGATGACATAAATTGACTGGCGGAAGAGGGAATTGGTTTGATATAAACATAGTCACTTGTCGACCGTTGGGAAATTTTGAATAAATAACCAGTTAGATACCATTCTCTAAGAGACGTGATTGGGTGCGTATGTTCGTAGTAAAAAATGGCGAATTTATGGAAGGAAACCATATACAAATTTGAAAGACGTGACATCAGGAATAATCGTACGTGGTGAACTCGTGGCCTGATGCTATCTACGAAGACATAATAACGGTCTTAGTTGATTGAGCCCTAGGGAAACAAATGTTTGTTATTTTCCTTCTTAGATGCCTGCAATGGTAAAGATAGCCATCAGGTGGAATTAACCATGCAAATGTAGATATTTTGGGTTTACCATTTACCAAAGATAATATGTATGTCACTCTGAGTTATAATAAGGCACACTTGAATATCAACATACAAACATATATAAAGATATGAAACATATATTTTCATATAGTAGTAATGTACAATAACATATATATATATATATATATATATATATATATATATATATAACAGTAATACACTCACACATACACACTCGCACACACACACACACACACACAAACACACATATATATATATATATTTGATTTTCTGTTTTGTGCGCTATTGTGCTCACGATTATGTGCATTAAGTGCTTCATGAAAATTGCAATTTTAATGGGCCATATAACTCGTTACGTGAAATGAATACGTATGCCATATATATATATATATATATATATATATATATATGGCATACGTATATATATATATATGAACATATACACACATATATAAGCACACATATATTTCTTAAAATATATTTTCAAGATGTGACCACGTTTTTTTTTTTTGAGGAGTGGGTGCAATATTTACAAAAAAATTGTAAAATCTGAAATCGTTTCTTTTTTTTTTTTGTTGGGGAGGCAATTTGATTTACTCCATTCACAGGCGCTTATGTAAGGCCATACACATTGCAATTTGTTCATATGCAGGGCATTTGATTTACTAAATATACTCATTTGCAATACTTTGATAAGTCAATTACTATAAAATGAACAATAAATATGGATTTATATAATGGCAAAACGTAAGATGATTATACCGTTTTAAAAATATTTAGAATCGATATATAACAAAATATTTGCCACGTAAGTATCAAAATATCCTATTTAAAATGACATAATCCTCTTTACTTCACATAGGTAATTAATTTGTTGCTTCATCAATAGAAAAAGTGAGCCCCAAACTAAATATGAAGCATTATGTACTTGAAAAATGGATTCCGCATTTAACTAAAATTAGTTTCACATTTAATCTGTGATATTATTGGTCCAAGTATTGCATCTAGTCTTTAGTCACTTTCCCATCGCCGTAATGTAGTTTTCCTATGACTTTCTAAATGCATTTTCATGATAATTGTTCTGATGAGCTTTCCTTTATGGTAACTCGACTTTAAGTGCGGGACTAGAATGGCTGCAAGGTCTCATCATTTTACAATTGAAATGACTAGACGTAATCGTAAGTGTTTTGCTAACAATTTCTCTCTGCTCTCTTCGGGCTACTTGCTTTTCAATCAACTTTGGTTTTCAAAATTTTAAATGCAACCTTATCTTCTTAATTCCGGTTCTTTTATTTTTGTCTCTCCTTAACGTTATTTTTCTCATATTCTTTAACATCCAGTAATTTTTTGCATAAGAGTGGCTTTATTGCTTTCCATGAAGTCAAATAATTAAAAATAAATGAAAGAAAGCTGACATCATCATGTTTAGGTAAGTAGTAAATTTAATGAAGACTTCCTCCTCAAAGCATGAAAAAATTCTGATTTGTTAAGTTTATTTCTTTAAGTTAAGAATAAAGTATTAAAAGCGATATTCTTTAATTATTAATATAAATAAAGCATATTTCCATGTTTAGTCACAGTTTGATTTATCAAAACTACATAGAAATCAATATTTTCTTGTTTACTGATTGCTATAGTTGCCTTATTGAAATGTGTATTTGCGTTGCAAAATCAATTATCAGCTGTTATATTTTTCTTTTTGTTTAAAACTTCTAGATAGGTTTTAAATAAAGAATATTATAATTTGTAGATATTTCGCCATTGCATGTTAACTATAAAAATAACGTATGATGATCTACCGTAACTTTATTTTCAGTTTGACCGTAGATTTAACAGAAATTTATGGAAGTCTAAAATATAGCCACTTAAAATTTTTTTGCGTTTGAAAATTTAAAATGATTACATAAGGATTTCTAAAAACAATCGATTGAAATAAACGTGTGTCTTCTTTATTTTCTTAATCACAGCTATCCTTCCCAATTGAATATGAACAGTGATCCAATTTAACAGATTTTATGTATGTGAATTTGAAATAATATGAAATCAATAATTATAAAGTGATTACTGAAGTTTAAGCAGTATAACTGTTTCATATCTTACGATGGCATAATTTAATCTTTTTTCACATGGGTTTTTGTACGTACATGCGAATTTATCTAATAATTCTTTACTAAATAACTGAAAGGTTTAAAGAAGAGGACAGAAATCTTCAACTGGTACAAAATTTGATAAAATATTTTCGAAATCAGTCAGAATAAACATTTATTAAATCCTTTGTCTAACACTTAGACTTGCTGACCTCAAAGAGACTCAGTGCAGTAATAAGAAAGATAACAACATAAACGAATCATGTTAGATTTGAAAATACTATAAAATCTAATGAACGTTGTGGAGAGTGGAAAAGGTAAAGATGAAATAAATCAAATGGTTCTATTGGTTCAAAAAATACATATTCAAAACCTCTTTAAATTTAAAAAAAAGTTCGTCATTTAGATAGTATTATATGTATTAATGTCAATATTATTTCATCATGGCATTAATCTTTTAAGAGAAATCCGATGGTTGAATTTAAAATTTTTTAAGATCAATTTCAGTAGATAACTGGAAACCTTCCCATAAATGCCTCCCAAAAGAATCTCTCCCATAATCTAAATGATAAACATTTCTTTTGTGAATGCAGTTAGCTTCTAACGTTATTTCAAAAGTAATATCTGAATGAAACGCAATTACTTTGACGTCTTGAAGATGTTATGTTACTAGGATGTCAAGATAGAAAGAAATTACAGTTGTGATTGAGAAAGTTGATGATATTTCATGTATGTACATATTTGTGATAATAATACTGAGAGTGATCATACCAATATATATATATATATATATATATATATAACCAACTTAAACAAACAGGCCGTCCAGAAGAGTTTCAGAAGAATCTGAAGTTATCTGGATTCATGGTTGAAGTCAATGGCACTTTTATTGAATAAATCTATTCTTTAGTATTTCAAGATATTTTTGTGTAATTTTGGTAAAAATCAGATGTTCGTGTTATTTTAATTTTTGCGTAATTGAAACGACAATTCCTCCATCACAATTTCTCCATACATACATGCATACATATATCTATATATATATATATATATATTATACAAGTGTGGATTAATGCGAATACAAAAGAAAAAGAGAAGTGTGACAAATAATAATGAGATGGACTTTTATTTGAAAATTTCATTGTATATTGTTTGATATACCAAAAGATTTTGTATCCTCCATTAAATAAAAAGAATTGTAAAAACAATGAGTCTATATAGAAAAATATGGTATTTTTTGTTATGCATAATGAATCTTTCCAGTGTTTTTTATAGATTATATTCCAAAGTTATTGACATGTTTGCTTAGTTAAGTGATTGATGTTTTTTCGGCTTATCAACCTTTTTGATATTCTTTCAAGCGAGAATTCTTTAGATCGAAAGAATTTGTTTTGAGAGATAAAAGGAATCTTACTAATTAATCAACCGTGGTGTGCTTTAAAAAGGGTGGATTCATAACTTTCCTAAAATTGGGCTATCCGATTTCCAATTCCAAGTCCTTATATTGTCTTTTTGTATATATATATATATATATATATATATATATTTTAATCGTATCACCCCGAGCAAGGCGGTAATGCTACTTATGTGCAGGGGGCTACGTAATAGTGAAAAGATCGGAAAAGAGAAAGTCGGAAACCACATCCTAAACAGGGAACAAGGAACAATCCTCTTAACCTGTTCAATAGACGTGGGTGGAGTGTGGATATATATATATATATATATATATATATATATATATATATATATATATATATATATTTCTTAAGCAAAGCGTTTCGTCCACTGAGGAAATATATCCAGGGTTAATTCGTAGGTGGATAAAAGCAGTCGATAAAACTTTTGTCTTTTATCTATTTTGTCTTTGCAAATATATTTAATTTATATTTGATTTATTACATACATACATACATACATACATACATGACCGATTACACCAAATAAATAGGCATATCCACACATATTTTATATATTTATTTACGTGTGTGTAAATACCACCTCTGATTTAAGAAAAAAAGCAATTGCCCGTTTAACCCACACAAAACCCGGTCTCGACCCCCGACACCGACCCCCTTATAAACATCAGCCGGGGGCAGACTGCACCCGATACCTGTTTCCGCACAGAAATTATAAATTCAGAGGCGAAATTTTAAACAGAATCCAATGGCAACGGGATGTGGTGGTGATAACGTGCACCGTAGCAGCCTAAGGTCCCATATACACGATACCGGAAAACCTATACACAGATAAACAAACTTGTCATTTTAATATTGCCTGGTCCGACACTAAGGCGCTATCAGCACTACTGTAATCGCCCGCCTCTCTTACGTCATCATCGCGTCATTGACCCAGGATATCAGAAAGGTTAACAATGAATGCGAATGTTCTTGATCACCCCGCACTGGAGGTGGGTAGTGCAGAGGAACGCGTGGCTAATATCAGTGTCGCCTTGAGAGAAGGGCCTTGTCTACCCCTAGAAACTCCGACCAAACCCAAGGGTTTAGGCGAAGGAATGTAGGAGAGAAAAGCTGTGGAAAAAGAGATAATAATAATTATTATTATAAGAAGAAAGGATGAAATGTTACGATGGTAAAAGTAAAAAGAGAAAGAGGACAGAATAAACAAGAATTAAAAAAAAGGTTGTGATCACTTTGAGCAGAGAAGAAATTAAATAAGTAACCTAAAATTTAAAAAATATAAGTACAAATATAGAAGCTTAAAGTTAATGAGTGTCAAACTGTACATAATATTGATGATGATTGCTTTTAATGAACACGATGCAATGACTTCTTTTATAAACATGAATTCACATTCCGTTGCAAATCTTTATTTCAGCACTTTGCCATGCTACTGACTGCTTTATCTTCCCAAGAAAAGAAGAACAGAAGTTTTGGGGAAGAGTTCTAAAGAAACAAATTATTAAAGTAAAATAATAAATAATATATCCTCCTTATATAAAAAGAAGTCACGCACTTATAATCAACTGTAGAAGAAATTTGTTTGCAACTAATATAGTACCTTTTGCCTGAATTTTATGATAAGAAATTATTATTACGTGCCGCTATCCAGTCAAGGAGACTTAAATTGATGCTGAGCATCAGGAAGAGACAACTGAAGTTCCTGAGACACGCAATGAGGAAGGAGAGCCTGGAGAACCTGATACTGACTGGACAGATAGAAGGAAGGAGAGACAGAGGAAGGCAGCGGATAACATATCTGCAGAGTCTGATCAGGTGGATGACGGAACGGGGGTGTGCCAGGAGCAACAGGAGCAAACATACTAAGAGCCACAAGGGATAGAGAGACGTGGAGATCCATGATCGCCTACGTCCTGAAGGGACAGGGCACATAGAAGAAGAAGAAGATGGCCAGTGTGGAAGTAATCCCAGATAGAATGAAATCGGAAAAATAAAAATAACTCAATACAGGAAAATAAGACGATTGAAAGAATAAGCTCATATACTAAGCATTAATGACCTAGCATAGCTTAGAAATGAGCACCATAGATCAACTACGGTTGCGAGATTCAAGACGTTTCACTACCCAATGATACTATAGTTCATGTAACTATAGAGCAGCCTAAAGTGACAAATACGTATGGGGAATGTTAAAATCAAGCAGATACGAAAATTTAAATATCTGGGAAGTGTTTTAACTGAAGACGGAGATCCAAAGGCAATTTGACATGGCGAAGGACGCGTTCCAGATGTTAAGTAATGTATTAAGACACAGGAAACTTTCACTAGAAACAAAGAAGTGAGTACTGGATTGCTACGTGATGTCAGTTATTCAATATGGCAGTGAATGCTGGACAATATGAACAAAGATGAAGGGAAAACTTGAATCAGCTGAAATGTGGTTCTACAGAAGGATGCTGTGGATATCGTGAACCGAGCGTGTGAACAATGACGAGGTATTGGAAAGAATGGAAACGAAAAGGAAATTAATATTGAGCATCAGGAAGAGACAACTGAAGGTCCTGGGACATGCAATGAGGAAGGTGGGATTTGAGAACCTGATACTAACAGGCCAGATAGAGGGAAAAGGAAACAGAGGGAAACAGCGGATAACATATTTGAAGGGCCTGAGCAGGTGGATAACAGAACGGGAGCTGCGAGACGTTGCAGGAGAAAGCGTGCTAAGAGCCGATAGGGATAGGGAGACGTGGAAAGCCATGATCGCCTACGTACCGAAAAAACAAGGCACATAAAAGAAGAAGAAGAAGAAGAAGAAGAGTCATATGATATTCTCTTATTCACTTGAAGAGGTAAACAACCAATGTTTGATATGCTTTTCAAGTTTTTCTACCAATGAATTCTCCTTGTATGGTTCAGTCGAAAAGGTAGACAATCGATATCACAAGCCCGAATATGTAGGACAAATAGATTGTTTTATGATATACACCTATATAAGTAGAATAAGTATATTCTTCTTCAGAGGATCAGATAAAGAAATCGGTTTCGAGAAGGTTACCGAGTACAATAGACAACTGAAGAAGTGCGGAAAGAGCAACATTTGGGAAAGGAACCTTTTGACCTGTATTTCTGTTTACACGTATCTGTGCAGTTAGCAAAGTAATTTCGTTTTTTACTATTTTCTCAAGGGTATTTGTGCATAAGTGAATGCAAGGAATTCAATTGGAATTCGAACTCGTCTCTCCGATTTGTGGTTCCGAGTCGATATCCATTGCGCCACAACCACATTACTATAGGTAAAGTTTAAAAACATTTTTCGTGCATACACACTTGCATTTTAATATTAATCATATCTTATGGTACATTCAAATAAATAAATATATTTACATAAACATACTTGTATGCTTGTGTTTGCGTATCTTTGAACGAATGTGTTTCAAAGTTCACAGTACAACCCATTTCTCAACATCTGACCTAAAAAGTGGAATTTGAGAACTTATTTTGAAATCCTTCCTTACTCGGACTGAGATATTATCAGCACGTCTTGTATTTTTACCTGTCGTATTATTGAAATAAATTTTAAAATTCTATTCTATAAGATTTCAATTTCAAAGGCTATCTTTTTAAAATACGCACATGTATATATAATTTCTGAATGAATACATGCATACATGTATATCTAGTTGCAAAAATGTATTTAGATATTTGCATGCATTTAAGAAACAGAATGCTTTCAAACAGGTTCCTAATTCTCATACACATTTATAGAAACAGACTGATGTCCAAAAGTACATGAACATTAATAAATATGCATACACTTGGTTGCCTCTGCGTGCGGTACACATGTAAGTGTCAGTCAAGTGCCATACGTGAAACACGCTTGGGCGATCATCTCTTGAAAGAGACATGACTGACTGGGCAGAAGATTATTCCGCAGTAGGTTGCCATTGCTTTCTGCGGTAGACTGGTTGCCGACCAAGGCTATAGAACCCAATCTGTCCTGTTATTTAACCCATAACTGGAAGGAATAGATGGATTAATACCTTTCCCAAGGGTATTTGCGCGTAAGTGAATGCAAGGAATTCAATTGGAATTCGAACTCGGCTCTCCGATTTCTCGTCCCGAGTCGATATCCACTGCACCACAACGCACATGTAAGTGTACGATGAAAAATTACAATTTTAAACATAGGGTGTGACAATATTAGAAATGAAAAAAAGGTTGAATTTTAAAACTTTTGATTGCAAGAAAACTCTAGTGTGATAAAAGTATTACAGGCATAAATAAGAATATATAAACCGAGCTCGAGAATGACCCGCTTTTAGGAAATGTGATAATGGTTGAAATTGAGAGGGAAATAAACAGTCTCAAGATATTAAACTATCTCCATTAGTTTTATCACTCTCCTGGGTAAAATATAAGTTTATTTCCTTTTTTCTATTCTTTGAAGATCGCTCACAAATGCTTTAATATCATAAAGTAGGTTGAATATCGACTTTCATTTTCCTTGCATAATGTCAAATTAGTAGACATATATGGATGGTGCGTTAGGTAAAGTGTCACAAGCTTATATTTTTAATTTCGCACATACGCGTTGTTTGTTTTTTATTTTGTCGACTGCACTGTATAGTAGGGTCAGTTGGGCACCGTCTGTGAGAAAAAGAACACCATGATGAAATTCACTCTGACAGAAATTTTGAAATGGCTTGCTTTACTGCTTGGCATTCGCACCGGAAGCTCCAATACGAACATTTCAAAATGTTTTGTTGTCATTCTGAGGACAGTGAAGTGGATTCATTAAGAGTTGAATGATATATTCCGTAACATCATGCTGTTTGGCGTGATCACTAGCGATGACGATGTTGTGCATTTTATAATATTCCCACAGACCACCAGAAGACTTACATCAAGTGTCTTGAAGAAATAATGCTGTCCTGTGTCAATATCATGGCTGCTGAAGAACACTATATCTGGCAACAAGATTCTTCAACATGCTACAGAAGCCAGAGAACGCAGTCATG
The DNA here is from genome assembly GCA_037127315.1 of Ascarosepion bandense. Lineage (NCBI taxonomy): Eukaryota > Metazoa > Mollusca > Cephalopoda > Sepiida > Sepiidae > Ascarosepion > Ascarosepion bandense. The sequence continues at coordinate 3,473,420 of JBBBDQ010000191.1, forward strand.
GCTTTCAGACAATTTTTGTGATTACACCAAACTTCCCAAACTGCCACCCCATTGATTATTATGTGTGGGGTGCCGTCGAACGAGAGACCAACAAAAATCCTTGTAACACAAAAGTTGAACTGAAAGCAGAGATTATGGCAGCATTCACCAAGTCAGACAAGGAGCACTTCCAGAAATGTTGCTAGAGATTCCGGAGTTTTCTGGAGGCCGTAGTTGAAGCCGATAATTTTTTCATATTTAAAGATATTTTTGTTTAATTTTAGTAAATATATCTGTTACAATGAGATTTCAGTATGTTAGTGTTGCTTTCATTTTTGCGTAACTTAGGCGGCAATATATCCATCACATCCGGTATATATATATATATATATATATATATATATATATATATGAACAAACATAGGCGCACATTGACTAAATGATGGTAACAGTATGCGCATTTACGATGAAATCCAGTTCATCCTGCGCAGATGTAAACAAATGACAATCATTTGTTTGAAATATTCTGAATTTCGAAGTCTCAAATTAACAGCCATATTGCGAGTTTAAAGCCGTAATGAAGATTTGACGCATGAACAGAAATGTTTTATAACTTCAGAGCTTGAAAAACTAAAATTGTACTCGAAATTGGAATAATAATCAGTAAGTACCATTGCACTGTGAAACAAAATGGATGTCGAAGATGCAGGTATTATAAGGGCACGTTAATCTCTTTATCTCATAAATTTACTCCTGTATCAAGAGAGAAAATAAAACAATTTTATCAAAAATTTATTCATGTGCAACATAGAATACTTATTTCAGAAAGTTTATTTGCAAACATTTCACAACATATTTGTATTTGTAATATGTCGTGATTTTAATGCCACTGTTTGAGTTTTGGGTTCGTATGTATGTACTTATAAACTTGGCGCGCGGCTGTAATTATAACTTTTAATTACAATAAATGGCTTCTTGGAGTGTTAATAACTTGACTATATAATATGCAAAATATATCCTATACTTTACTATTGTGCATATTTCACCTAAAATACCTTATTATAAAAATAAATACCGTCATTATTTTCCTGAAAATCAGGAAAATTCAAAGTTGTTAATAATGTGTGATGTTTTACACACACACACACACACACACACACACACACACACACACACACATATATATATATATATATATATATATATATATATATGTATATATGTATAGTCTTCTTCTAAATTATTTGAACGGCAACGCTAATTCCTTCCTTTTTGTTGTTCACTGAAGACATTTTAGTTTAAAATCTAAGACGAATATGAGACAATAGTTCAAAGTTTCAGCTTTTTTATTTCCTGGTATTTACATTTAGATGTGTGATTTTACGACATAGCACCTTTTGTCCGAACCTACCCATTTTCAAGTGGCCAATATTATTAGAACTGGGAGATGTTTCTTTTTGTTTTTAGATTTGTGTGAATTGTTTTGAATTTGCTTTTGTTTAAGTATTTAGTAGCTCTGAAGGACTAATCTTGGTTTAGCTTTAGGTTCCATTGTAATATCTGCATTTCTTGTTTAAAAGGATAAACCAAAATAAAGACGAGAGAGCTATCATTTGAATTAACACATCCTATTTTAAAGCTGAGAAAGGAAGGGATATCGATCAGACCCATTGGAAAAACATTGGACATGAACAACACAGCAATTTGGAATGTCCTGGAAAAGATGGAAACTACTAGTTTATTGAGCAACAAACATAGAACAGGTCCGCCAAGGAAAACAACAGTAGTTAATGACAGAAATGTTGTTAGATCAGTGAGAAAAAACCCGAAAAGAAGTGACATCAACCTCCATAGTGAAGGGGTAAAGTTTTCACAATCCACCTTTCGGAGAAGACTTTGAAGGAAGAGATATAGAAGCAATACAAGAAGTCGTAAATCCCTCATCAGCAGTAAGAATGGGAAGGTCAGATTGAAATTTGCAAGGATGTAGAGATGAGCGACAAAAAGTTTGGAAGAAAATTTGATGGACTGATTAAACGAGGATTAAGCTCTACCGGAAATTATGGTAAATCTAAAGTGTAGAGAAAGAGAGGATCGGCTTATGATCCGCAGCATACAAGCTTATCTGTGAAGCATGGTGAAGGCACTGTCTTGGCTTAGGCTTGCATGGCTGCTTCTTGAATGAATCCAAAAGTCTACATAAATATTTTGTCTGTCACTTTGCAGAAAAATGCAGTCAAACTAATCCGGAGTTTATCATGTAACAATAAATGACACAAACGTACTGAAAACAAAAGAAAGGCTTTAATCAGGGGAAAAAAGGGATAGTTTTTACTGCTCAAATCAATCATCGGACCTTAACTAAATAGAGCATGCATTCAATATTTTGAAGAGGAGACTGAAGAAAAAAAATCTCTTGGAACAAACAAGAAGAGAAAGAGGATGCCTTAAAGGTCTGGAAAATCATTACAAATGAAGATTGTAACAATTTGTTTATTTCTATGGGTGGCAGACTTGTTGCAGTTATTGTAAACAAGGGATATACAAACAAATATCAAATGTTATTTACTTTAAAATTATTTCTTCCTTTACTTTTGATTTCCTAGAAATGGGCTGATCTGATACAAAAGGTGTCATGTCCTCAGCTGTTTAACACTTCTAAATATAAATACAAAAAGTAAAAGCTGAAATTCTGAATTCTTGTCTCATAATCATAATTTTATTTTCAACTGAAATGTTTTCAGTGAACAATAAAACAAAGGAACTATCCTTGCCGTTCCAGTACATTTAGAGGAGTCTATATATATATATATATATATATATATATATATATATATATAAGTATATATGTTATGAATTGTAGTTTAGAACATGTAAAAATTATTATCTACTACATGTATACATGTTCTAACGTATAATCTATAATGAATATTCACAGCTCTATATTGTATATCGAGTACTGTATTAAAAATAACGTTTTGAACGTTGTCATTTTTTCTTCATTCCTTATTCACGTGGATATATATATATATATATATATATATATGTATATATATATATGTGTGTGTGTGTGTGCACGCGCACAAATGTACATATATATATATATATATATATATATATATATATATATATTTGTGTGTGTGTGAATGCGCGTGTGTATGTGATCGTGTCCTTTTAAATATTTAACAAGTGAAACATCTAAAACTAAATATGTTAAATCCAAAACTTAGAAAGTGAAGATCCTTTGGCAATGAAATGTATATTTTTCATGTTCACTGTTTAATATTATGTCTTCTCAAATACCTCAAATATAAATATTCATTTTATATGCTGAAGTAAAGAGATATATCAAAACTATAAATGCAGAATCACTTCAGTTGGTATTCGGATTCATTTATGAAACTGTGTTTACTTAAATTATCATGTTTTATCTGAATATTATATCATTACAAAAATGTAAAATTTAATGCAAATTCCAAGTTTTCGATCGAGTTTAATTAGTTGAAAAAATGCTCAAATAACAGCAGTTCTAAAATATCTAATAAAAGATAGAATTCAATGAAGATGATTTTTAATGGAGATTAATTCTTGAAAATTTAATTTGATTTGATTACCTTTATATGGTTGATATTATATGACTTTCTCTCTAATTTCTGGCATGATAAATGTTCGCATTATTTACATTCGAACTATTGTCTTAACCTTTGTAGCGATTATCACAACGTTTCGACCATTGTGCCCCCACCCTCAAGCCAGAACGGTCATCAGATACTTGACGATACTTGTAACCTTCAAGGAATTTCGAACTGAGCCCTTTTTTAAAATCTACTGGGGATATAATTTTCTTGTTCCTCTCATCATATCTTGGAATATCTCGTAGTTTTATTTAGTACAATTCGGTTATTGCTAACTACATTGCTACTGATTTCAAGTCAGCATTATCACGGATCAATGCTTTAATTTCTGCTATGCTACAAGAACTGATCGAACACAATCTAATCTCACAGATTAAATAGAAATTCAGTTCGTAAATCGATAAATTTGCACGGATAAACAAGTCAAAAGGGCTGAAAACTTGTGATAATAACAACAAAAGGTAAATAATCACGAATATTAAATATTAAATTATGTTCAGGAATATTTTTATATTTTACTAATTTATCAGTAATATATATAATTACGTTAACCTCTTCTTGAATAAGCGTAAATATGAGAACATCGGAAACTACAGAAAAGAAAATGATTTGACTTCCTTTCTATATTTTCTTACAGTAATTTCCGTATAAACATATTGAAGTATACGTCCATGAGTAGGAATAAAATTGTTTATTAAGCCCTGAATACGAAGTGATGCTGAAAGTGTCTCTGCTCAAAAAAGCGACCCTTCTTAAAATCCTTCAGATTTCTGCCTATTTGTTTAGATCATAGGGAGAGGGTATGGCCGATATACATATACATATATATGTATATATAATTACTTGAAACGTTATACAAGATTACGTATACATACACACACACATATATATATATATACATATATACTCACTCATACACAGACACATGCATATAGATATGTATGCACACAGATGCCCATATATATGTATGCACTCACACGAATGTATATATATATATATATATATATATATATATATATATATAAACACATATATTATTACAGAAGGACGTTGAAGTTTTTTAAAAGAACAATGAATAGTCTTATTTAGAGATCATCCTACGCTCTTAAACATGCTCACATTCAACAGAGATTTTAGCTTATGAAAAATAATTAAATCTGTACTGTACGGTGGCTGATACGATATACTGAATAGGAAGTTCACACTATACACAAACTAACTTAATGCCGTCTCAGTAACTAAGTTACTGTAGTAACTCCACGATTGTCTGTTTTCTCCATTATAAACATTACTCCAATGATAAGCCGAATGACATAATGGCTGTACAACTGGTTAACAAAATATTCACAACTGATAGATAATTTCCAGAAACTTTGGTTATTTGTCTGTCTGTCAAACTGTCTGTCTATCTATCTATCTATCTATATATATATATATATATATATATATATATATATATATATAGCAAGCATATCTTTATTCAAGTGTGTTTTATTGAATAATATAGATATATTTATCTAATAATTCTTTCTCGTACTCTAATTAGTTTCTTGATGTTAAGCTGAAATTCGCTAAGGAATGCTCCGTATATTTTGTACCCAAGTACTTTCGATCTTCACCAAGATCATTTCCAGGGATGAATTTCGAAGAAAAACTTAATGCAATTGTGATTGCTAAAATATTTAACAAAAATCTTTCATCTGGTGATACCATTCGAAATACATACGGGGCTTCTATAGCGGATCTATTTGATAAATAGTTCGACCTCTTCTATGGATTTCAGTGTGAACTGGTTCTCAGTTTTGGCTCACTCGTTATTCCATCTGAAGGAGCTGAAGACGCGGTTCATCAGGTCCAGGCAACCCTCTCTATTAAACAAAGAGATTGTTTGCGGGCTTGCTTTGCTGTCTCTAGCATCTTTAGATTATATAACTTTTATTATTTTTCCCTGTTCATTCATTAACGTCATCCGCGACAGACTTTCTTTTCATAATTTGTTTCCCCGTTTACAGTTCTGAGGACAGTGGACGAAACCGGTCGACTGGTGTCTTTTGGTTTTAAAATTTATCATGGCCTTTAGTAAAAAGAAATTATTGCCTTTAACGCCATAATATATATATATATATATATATATATATATATATAGGAAGATTTACGTAAATTATTATTATTGTTGTTGCTATTTCGCTCATGAATTTAAGCGCAGTACTAAATTGCCAGCTAGGTCTCGTAAATTCACTGTTGAAATTATTACTTGTTACAATCAGTTCTTGGCTGACAGATTCTTTTTTGCATGTTTTGCTTGCGCAAATTTCTTCCGGTTTCTGTCAACTACCAAACATTTTAAACGCAATGTCAGTTGTCAACTTTTGTCTCATTGAATTGCCCTCTCTGCTTCTTTTACTTACAGTGAGACCTTGCATCCTAGAGGCTTCTGTTGTCTTGCTTTGTTGAAGTGATTAACAAAAAGTTTACATTCCCAGTATTTTTCAATATGTTGGCGATCATGCCCCTCCTCAACTTAATATTAATTTGTGAATTGCTAGGACATTTTTCGGAAAAATAGTAGACAATATTGCTTAACCAACTCCTTGGTTTAGATTATTTGAAAGTGAACGTAACAGATATGTCGAGATTTAGATCTCGCTTCGCCTATTTAAATGTTCCTGCAAGTAACTGTGAGAATCAGATCTGATACTTGTTTTATTAAAATATATTCAATAACTTATTTAATGTTTTGAGATTTTCTCATGCAACTCGCGACTTTTCATCATATTGAAAATAAACATATAGAATAGTATATTTTTATATTTATTTTTCAGTTCCATTTATATAAAAGTTGGTATGGGTAGGAAGAAATATATAGCCTCAATATATATATATATATATATATATATATATATATATATATATATATATATAAAAAGAATGATATGAACAAAACGTTTGAAATGACGAAAAAGCTGAACAGAGGTCAAAAACAATCGAAAAATAATTTAAAACTTTGGTAACATAAAAACTGAAAAAAAAAACCTAAGTATATCACTCCGCACACGCACACATGAAGGAACATGAATAAATTCGTAACTAAACTTCTAACTATTATCAGAATTTTATAAGAAAATTTATGTGTATATTGATCGAACAATGGAATAAATATTCACTACGGAATTAAGGCAATATTGGATATTTGGTTTGAAAATAAATATATTTTGTTCCCAAAAATAAGTTTTATTTTTAAGCTATGGACGGACTTACATTTCATATGTCTAACTGATGCTTACATACATACATATATACTCACACACATCGAGCCATCTATCTATCTATCTATCTATCTATCTATCTATCTATATATATATATATATATATATATATATATATATATATATATATATATAGTGAGAAAGAAAGAAGTGAAGGAAGTAAAAAGGAAAATTTTAAATGTATGGTTTTGTGTGTCGAGGTAAGAATTGATCAGTTAACTCTTACTATTTTATTATTTACGAATATTATCACGAGATATTTTAAAATTACTCGTTTCTGTAATTATTTTATTCTTTGTTTAATGACGCATTTCTTTAAGTAGGGATGGATATTTCTTTAAGAAAAATCCCAAGATAAATCTTCCATTATTAAGACAGATATTGCGAACGAATTAAAAATATTGACAATGAAAAAATCAAATTATGTCTATTTCTCATTATCTACCATGGAACTAAATAACGATAGCAAAAACCAACATCATATCTATCTATCTATCTATCTATCTATCTATCTATCTATCTATCTATCTATCTATCTATCTATCTAATCAGACTGTTCTTCTATCTATCTATCTATCTATCTATCTCTCTATCTATCTATCTATCTATCTATCTATCTATCTATCATGTATGCTTAAATGTTCTCAATCCACTCAAAATCCCGATGTTTGTTATTTGATAAGTTTGTTATTTATTGAAGCGGAGAGCATTTCAGAATTTCGTCTTACATATTACAGGTTTATTTACATATATGCCTCCTACTCCCTGTATGTCTCTATCCATGTCTCTCTGTCTCTCTCTCTCTCTCTCTCTCTCTTTGTGTGCATCCCCACACGGACAATTAAGCTCCAGAATAGCCTTCTACGAAGAATAATGTATTTACATTTTTCCTTCATTTAAGGATAAGATTTTATATACTATACTTAACTCAAAATGTATGCATGTCATGAAAATGATTAAATCCAAATGTTTTACAATAAAAACATAAAGTTATCCAAGAAATGAATAAAACTTCTTTGTAATAAAAAACAAAAGTAAACCTAATCTCAATAAAAAAAATTCTTGGCAAGTATGACAAGAGGGTATAAACACAAAATAATACAAATTATTTTAAGTGATATCGCCAAAATAAATAAAAACTGTAAAGGTGAATCAATAAAACTCATAAATTTTTTGTGATTTTATTTGTGGTATTTGGTAAGATTAAGACGGCGCCTAAAATTCGAGTTGTGAGAAAAATAAAACGATACAATGGCAAGCATTTGATAACCTAAAAGTATAAAATGCATCGGCTAAGAATAATTATTTTGATTGAAGAAAAGGGACAAATATAACTGAGCAAAATCCGGGCTAGAGATCATTCCAATCACAACAAGCGAATAAGTATTATACTTTAAGATCAAGTATCAATCGGTGAGTCATGGAGTCTAAAATATGAATACTGGATGCATTGAAAACTATCATTATCCGATGGAAAAAGTTAAAAGTGGAACAAAAACGTAATCTTAATTTGGCAGATGAGCTCACATCGAGATTAGTTTGTTATAAAAAGTAGCATCGCTTCTTCATTGAATGTCTTCGTGAACTGCTTTTGATCAAGTGTACAAAACTATAATTAATCCAGTGACAGTTCAGATACTTATTTTTGGAATTAGAAGCAGATATGAAGTCGTAAGATAAGTTTTGAGGAAGAAAAGTTTTCTGCTTTCCATGAATTCCTTTGAAGTTGTTTAAGAAAAAGACAGCGAGCACCCAGGGACAATTTAGCGCAGATAACAAGGAAAGTGATTCCTGCCTTGAGATCAAGGCAAATAGAAAAGTAACCATTTAAAAAGTGTTTGCGCATGGAATATCCTTAATCACTGGACGCCGTATCTCGGTATCAAACGATATGTTCCTAAAATGTTTCCGGTTACTTTATAGTGTACATTCAATTTTCAGTGTTTCAATAACTTGTATCTTGAAAAATGATCGAGGAAACGTTTGGCTGTAAACAGAAATCTAAAATGTGAGGTGAAAGTCCAATCCTTTATCAGCAGGTCTTTTTGCAACGGAGAAATTATCAATAGCTAACATTTTAGTTTCTTGGCACTTTCCAATAATTACTTTTGATAGAAGGTTTACTGTTGAGAAAAATCTTCGAGTTATGAAACAACACTTCAGAATAAACATGCAATAATTTCTTTCTAAGTTTGATCTTGTGAGATGACTAGTATGCAGTGTGGCAACAAATTTTAACAGAATCAAAACCTGATAAGTGAATTATATACATACATACATACATATTTAAAGTACGTATATTTTGGCAGCATCTTTTCTTTTAAACAAGTTGTGTTAAACGATAGAGACAATATAGTGTTATTTATATTCTTTTTAATTTTTCATATTTTCTGATTAGACTTTTCATTTCCGAATTATATTTGTACAAAAATTGTCCAAATGTTGTCCTAGTACCTACGAACGTCATCGTTCATCATCATGGACTATATTACAGTTTAAAAATCAAATATTGCCTTGTATCAGGAAAAGTGTTAAAATATTTTCAAAAAATATAAATAAAAGTTATGAAAACTTTTAAATTAAAGGCAGTAATAATGTAAACAACATGCACGCGTGAAGATATGTGCTCATGTAGATGCGTGAATTATCTGGAAGACTTGGCTGTTAAAGAATTTAATTCCGTAAAAATACGTTAGAGAATTTGAACTTCGAAGGAACTAATTATGTAAAGTATCAAATTACTCAGAGGCAAAGAATTATTTATCTTAATTATATTTCAAATAAACCCTCAAAACACAACTAAGTACATGTACAGAAACATGGTAAGCTGTGCAATTTATAGGAGTTTTTTTTTTACTTCTGATATGTAGTGCCTCTAAAATTTTAGAGATTTTACTAAGACAACCTTTGGACAATTTTTATACAAATATAATTCGGAAATAAAAAGTCTATTCAGAAAATATGAAAAAGTCATAAGAAAATATATAAGACTATGTTGTATCTATCGTTTAACACAACTTTTTAAATATATATATATATATATATATATATATATATATATATATATATATATATATACATATATATATATAAGTGAGTAGTGTGTGTGTAAAACTTTACAGTGAGCTTTATTAAAAAGACCAAAAAGTTATTCTTCAAGAAAATTTTCATTTGCAACATAATGTCCTTTACTTTCAGTGGTGAATACTGTTTCCAGCGATCGAATCTTATATAATAAAATTACTGATGATAATTCTCGCGAGAAAAAGGAAGTAGAATTATGTGCCCTAAAATGCAAGGACTCGACCAAAGCGTTGTGAGTTACAGCAGAGATCAACAATAACGTGGTGGTCTGAGTTAAAGGGAAATAAATGGCATTGAGATAACCGAAAGAGACATGGTACGTGGAGCTAGAATAATCTTCTCCTGTGGACAAAATAAAGTATTCGATTCGGAATTCCAGTCATCTGAAGAAGACCGGATCGTACAACGAGCGAAACGACATGATTATGGCAACAAAGTTCAGGACAACAATCCGAATAATGTTTACATTATAATTATAAATAATTACTTTTCTTTATTATGTAAATACTGTGGACTATACGTTCTAAGTGTTTTTAAGAAGAAGCTTTTCATTATCTTGAATTTTACTTTGATGTTGTGGATAAGAATTTGAGACCATTATGAGTGCAGTTTAAAATTATATCAAGAAATGCTAATGTATATTTTGTGTTTAAATCCCATAATATTTTCAATGTTTAGTTTATTTAAATGAGCCGGTAATATTGTTATGCAAGGAAATAATGATAATGCATCATAGATATATTAGAAGCATGTTCATTATTTAGGTAAAATATTTTGAAAAAGATCAAGTTTTTGGAAATTTAAAGAAAAGACATGCTAATCAGTCAGTTAAGTGCCATACGTGATACACGCTTGGACAATCATGTCTCGAAAGAGACATGACTGACAGGGCAGAAGATTATCCCGCAGTAGGTTGCCATTGCTTTCTGCGGTAGACTGGTTGAGGACCAAGGCTATAGAACCCAGTCTGTCCTGTTATTTAGCCCATAACTGGAAGGAAGAGACGGATTAATACCTTTCCCAAGGGTATTTGCGCGTAAGTGAATACAATGGATTCAGCTGGAATTCAAACTCGGCTACCCGGCTTCTCATTCCGAGCCGATATCCACTGTACCACAACGCACATCCTCATACACATACTAATACACAGCTAAAAAGTGATCCCATTGGTAAACCAAATTTCTGCCGATAAAAATTATCGAAAGTGAAATAACATTGGTTTGTATTGAGTCGAAAAATCGTTCAACTTCGTCTATAGGGAAAGAAAACGTAATATTTTATTTACTAGACGTTTCCTTAGGAAATATGAACTTTTGTTAACTGTTAAGACATAAGGACTTAATGTTTAAAGTATCACTGAGTTTATCGTTCATATTTACTTATTCAATACCATGTCGCTTCACTGACAGTAAAATAATCACACTTCAAATCTAAATTGAAGTGTTTTAAATGGACGAAGTATATTAGGAAATATATTTAAATATAGGAGTAAATAAACGACTTCAGAGGGTCGAACATTTCAGCTTTCTACTTCTTTCTACAAAATTTAAAAAATAAATTATTACTGAATAATTATCTCATGTTTAAAAGAATGTAATTCAGTTAGCTGTGCTTATTTTTGTTTTGTTTTTTTTTGCATTTGCCATAATCTAAACTTTGTGGCCGTTATCTCTTTTAGAATTTAACCTAAATTCACCATAAGTAGGTACCGCTACTAAATCACCATATCATGAACAAAAAAGAGGCTTCAAACTTAACAAAAAAGAACTGTTTTCATCAAAACGTTTCTTTTTAAAATTTTTAAATTCCTTCTGGTATGTTCGAAATTTTGGCCAAAAATCTTGTTTTGATTTTAGTTTTCCGGTGATGAACACATTAATTTGGAAACTTTTGTAAAATTCAAATCATTGTCGGATTTTAATAAAATGTTCTGGTCTTATTCACAAATAAATGAAATTATATCTTAAATTAATGTTTTTTAAAAGTATTGGTAAAAATGTTTTTTACATCTGTTAATTCCCTTCTCTTCGTAAAATCATGAAATCTTAAGAAATTAAATTTTGTCGAGAAAATTGTTTTATGAGTCAAACGCAGGAGTCACTGGGAAATATAAATCATCTATTATTTTTTCAAACCTTTTAGCTTTATTTTTGAATAAGATATGTAATAAAACTATGAAATTATTTAATTTGATAAGCTTTTGATTGCTTTAACAAATAATATATATTAGGGATATTATAGTTTGAAGAAAAACATTTTTTCGATTAATAATGAAATTTTACAAGAGTTCTTTTCATTTTTTAATTATAAAATTCATAAAGTTTCAAAAGTATTTAAAAAATACTTCAGATACTTGTTGTGGTTAGTTTATAAGTTTATAAACTTATTCAGTGAAGATTATATTTACTTACGGAAAAGTTTAATACAAATCGTCGTGCCTTCGTATTTTCAAATTAATTTTTAGTTTTTTGTGCATTGGAAGTATTTTGTATGGTAATTTTTATGTGTACATTAAAAAGTCATGTTTTTCAGATTTTTTCTCATTACAGGAAAATAATTGTACAATGATGTCACTTGTGATCACATACACTTATCTAATCTCGCGTGTCAACTTGTCAACACATTAGAAAGTTCAATTCTGTGTTTAAGAAATAGTTTTATTCTAAATTTCATACTATAAATAAGTAATACTTGTGTAAATCAGATTAATTTAACATTAAATTTGATAATTTTCCAAAAATGTGTCACAGATGTATATATTGTTTTTACAAGATTTTTAAAACCGAGAATTAAATTTTGTTTAAAAATGTGTCGATCGCTCAAAAATGACCGAAAAATTGAAAAAAAAAATGAAACATTTTAGATTCTCATCAATATAATTTTTGTTTGAAATGCGCCAGAATATTTTACTTACTGGAAATAGCTTTCAATTAAAACTAAGTTTCAAGAAAGCATTTTTATTTAACAAATTCAATTTAAAAGTTAGTTATCGAACAATAAGTAATAAACTGGGCATTCATTTTTTGGCCATATCTACGCTGCCTGGTTCTAGGTATCAATATATAGATAGGAATAAACTGATATTGTTGCAAGTTATGAATAGACTGATATAGATAAACATTTACAGATCAAAAGATATAAGTACATTGATAAATAGACTGATATCACGAGAGTAAAACAGCGTGAAATAATTCCCGATGAGAGACTATATCTCACTTACAGTAAAAAAAATATTTCAACTTCATAAATGCATGCAAAGAAATTGAGAGTATGACGGAAATTAAACTGTCCATATACTTATTTTTTCATACATTCCTTTTTTTCTTTTTCTTCTTTATTGTCTTAAATATTATGATTTTATAATCCGTCCATAATCGTGTGGAGTTCTAGACTGAGTGGGAAGAGAATGTGTTATTCATTGTCTTATTTCAAACTATTATTTTTTACTCATTTCATCCCAAACAACGTGGGAACAATACGAGTGCGTTGGCGGTTACATTGAGAGAAAAAACAGGGTACGGGGGATTTCGAAGAAAAGATAAAAAAATGGATGAGATTCAAGGAGATAGAAGATGGCAATTGACGTTACATTTAATATTTTGGAGGGAAGTAAGTAAACAGAATTTCCACAAGTGGAAATTGCGAGGAAAGTAACTATTAGAGTAGAAGAGACGGTTACATTTAACTATTTCAACGGTAAAAGGGTGGGACCTATATACCAATCTAGTAGAACACGTAAATTCATGAGGACTGGGCACATGCTGAACGGAGTTGCCATGAAAATATTTGTAGAAAAGTATTGCGTGTTTATGTGTGTGTGTGTGCCTGTGCAGACATTAAATGATACAAGCACATGTAACTAAGCGACACACAATACGACCATATGCATAGAGACATATTCAAAGTCACACGCAGGCAAAATGTGAATGACAGAGAATCAGCTTCTCTTTATAAAATAGAAGCTTGCCAGTCTTATAACAAGGTTGCTGTAATTTTCACGATGTGAAGGGCCAATACTGGGTGGGGTTAAATTGTTTGCCATAGTTTTCGTTAGTCAATAGGGAAAAGTTTTAATTCTAGATATAATGGATTGCATAGGAATACCTACTTTGCCGTTTTTTTTTTAACCAAAAATCCTGAATATTTTAATGATATTCAAACAAGTTTCGCTTTTTGTTAACCTTCTAATTGATCTGTTGTATGTTTTGTCTCGGAATATATTTCATATATCATTGAGTAAAAATCCCTTTTTTTCATTACTGTCAGTCAGTTAAGTGATACAGGCTTGTGCGATCATGTTTCTTTTGATCTATGACTGATTAGGCAGACGTTTTTTCCACAGTAAGTTGCCTGAACTTTCTGCAGTAGATTAGTTGCCAACCAAAGCTATAAAACACAATCTGTCATGCTATTTATTTAACCCATAGCGGGAGGGAAAAAGTGATGGATTAATACTTTTCATAAGAGTATTTGCGCGTAAGTGGATGTAATGAATCTAACTGGAATTCGAACTTAGCTCTCCGATTTTTCGTCCCGATCCAATATCCACTTCACCCCAACGCACATCTTTACATGTATCAATATTCATGGTAACATTTACCTCCCATTGTTTGATACAGTGACGGAAACTTACGCTAGTCATATTGAAGAAATAAAAATCAACGAAGACGGAATTAATTATTGAGTGTAAGAGAATATGCGTAAAAGAAAATATTATTAAGGAGAAAGGACAGTAATTAAAAAACAAAAAAAAACGATTGACGGTGCATTAAAATTTTTCAAGATCAAATTTACCTGGAAAACAAAAAGCTGGAAGAGAAGAAACTGCCAGCATAGAACTTGAGGTTACATGTAATAATATCAGCTGTAACATGATTAAACTTTGCCACCAATATAGTCAGTCCGTTAAGTGCCATACGTGAAACACGCTTGGGCAATCATGTCTCGAAAGAGACATGACTGACTGGGCAGAAGATTATCCCGCAGTAGGTTACCATTGCTTTCTGCGGTAGACTGGTTGCCAGCCAAGGCTATAGAACCCAATCTGTTCTGTTATTTAACCCATAGGAAGAGACGGACTAATACCTTACCCAAGGGTATTTGCGCGTAAGTGAATGCAATGAATTCAACTGGAATTCGAACTGGGTTCTCCGATTTCTTGTTCCGAGCCGATATCCACTGGACCACCACGCACATCCACCACCAATATAGTACTGCGTACCAAAAAAGTACCAAAAACAAAAACTCGTCAGAACAATTACCATGAAAATATAGTATAGTCAAAAGAAAGGTACATTACAACATTAGGAAACTGAATCAAGCTGAAAAGTCAGGTCAGGACCAATGATATTGCAGATTCTTCTTTGTATTTAATTAGGAATCTCTAAATACACAGCAAAAGCATCAGGTCAGATGTGACGACAATATTCAATACATGAAAGAATGGTAAACATATCAATTTGTAAGACAGACTCTGGCCAGATAAATTGTCTAGCAAGATACAATGAACTAGCTGTTCTAACATCGGCCCAAGCATTTGTTTCAACCTTTGCATCAGCAGAAAACTTTAGTTCCTGTCACTCTCCTGGTGATAGGCATAAGCTATAATGTTGAAAGACAGAAATATTTCTCTCAAACGATTAAAAAGAATAAAACGGATGTCATAATATTGATAGAAACTAATCAGCATTTCATTAATTCTAATATTTTCCAAGTTTCCTTTTTCAAAGATTTGCACTAAATTTATACGAAATGCTTTTCACTAATCTAATTCTTATTGGCTGACGTTTAAGGCTAAGCAGAAAGAAATCTACTGATCTGAATACTCGTTAGCTAAGAAAATGCGCCGATGTTGTTAAATGCTTATCTTTTGGAATGCTAGCTTAAAGAAATTTACTTGATAAAAGATACAAATGACTCAAAAATTCAGTCTGCAACTCTGCCACATTCTTCAGAAACGTGAAATATCATCACAAAAAATATGGTGTCTTTGGGAATGCCTAGTTGCTTAAATGCGTACGTATTTACGGTCTAAGTAAAAGGATGATAAAACAGAAAAAAAAAACGAAATAAAAAGATCGAATGAGAAACACAGAAAGGAAAAAATAAAAGAAGAAAAAATGAGAAAGAAAATAAGAGAGAGAAACATCGAAATGTATGAAAATAAATGTAATTAAGAAAAGGAGAAAACAAGGAAGAAAATGTGGAATTAGTTTCCGACGAGGAAGTTGTATGATGATGATGATAATGATGATGATGAAAAAGAGAAAAGAGAGAAAAGTCGAATCCGACCAGAAGGCTGAAAGAAAATTGATGAAGTCTGTGTACGGGCTTGGCATCTTCGACAAAAGGCCATGATAAGCGATATATAGGGATGGGGGAACACAGATCAAAGGCTGATTCTCTGCCGACGTTGACGATGCGTGAATGGAATGTGCAGTTTCAACACTGAATGTTATGTTTACACCTTCGTCTTGAGTGCAGCGCGTAAACAACTGTGACTCCAGCTGGCGGGTTTTAGTCGTCGACAGCTGTTGGGTAATGCCGTGGGGCAGGATGACGAGGAAGGAAGACTCGTCAAGAGGAGAATGATAAACTGGACAAGAGGCTCAAAGAGATAAGAAAGAGAATGAAAAAGGCAAAAATAAGGAAGACTGAGAGCGATATATATATATAGAGAGAGACAGAGATTAGTAAGGATAATGAAGCGATAAAAAGATAGAAAATTATATGGTAAATTAATCAGTCTTTGACATGCATCAGCTATGTCTTTTAAATCTATAAAAGACTGCAAGATTTATAGCTGACAAACTGAGCTTTCATCCAAGTGTTGACGAGCTTACTTTTTAGAGAATTTATTTTGAGAAAAGTTTCATCTGAAAATATTTTTAATTTGTGATATCTTGTGCGTAAGATGATGGTGGGTATTTACCAGATGGATTGTTTGCCCTAACGTATTGATTGTAGACGTAAAGAATAACTGATCATTCACCATACGTGCAGTGGGCATTTACAAAGTGGACAGTTAGCTCATGTTGAATCAATCCACTTTACTAGTTTTACCCGAGAAGCTCAAACGTCCATCAAAGCTTTTCTCTTAATAAAACCGACATTTTTGTAAATGGATGCTTAAATCCAGAAGGAGTATGCGTACATTTCTAGATGAAATCTTACACTATTGACAATAAGGAACTCGATGGAATAGAACTTTCGTATGGCTTTTGACGTGATATGCGTACTAACACAAATGCGTAAAATTTCAGAGCATTTTTATGGCTAAAACACTGGTGAAAAAATGATACACATGTGCCACTTTGGAAGTCACGCATTGGGTGAACTTAGCCGGTGTCCGATTAATTCATGTAACGTTAATACTGGAACGGAGTTCATATAACCTAGTAATTGTAATAAAGGGTTCGGTTCGAAATTCCTAGCACCTGATGAAGGCCAGAACGTACAACGACCAAAACGTCATACAAATGGCAACAAAGTTGAGGACATTACTCCGAATAATGTAATAACTTTAAAAATTACCTCATCTCAGAAATATAGACAAACATAAATACTATCGAGAATTTTGCATGAAAATCGTGTTTTGGAAAAACAAAAACAAACAACACATTTTCAGGAATGCTATTTTTTCATTTAAAATCAAGGCATGTTTCATAAAACATTGATAGAAAATTAGTATCTAGTGTTCATACTATGTTGATATGTTGTTGCCTGCAATATTGCCAGTTTTCTTATGGCATAGTCTTTCGAAAAATGGTGTGATTTATCTTCTTAATTAACTCTTTCACTCGATCCGGGAATTCACGTTGACTTTATTAAATGTCTGAATATTAAATACATTTTTCAATGACCCATTATATTGTATATACTTTAATAGATCTTGGCTTTGTCTTGCAATTTTATCACTGGTTTTCTTTCGTTAAATATTAAAGTAATAAAAGAGATACGAATTATATTTAAAAAATATATGTCGCTGTTTATGTAACCCACCCTAATTATAAAATATAAAACACGTATATCATAACTTTAATCCACTGTAATATTTATAGGAACAATAAATTCTGGCTGTAAAGAATACTATGAATCAATAACTACGATTTCCTTGAAAGTAAAAACCGCTTTTGTAACTAGTATATATAAGTAAATTTTCATTTATTCAAATTACTGTCTGCTACTATTTCTGCTACGAAACAACTGTTTTTATTTTCTTTTTTACTTCAAATTATTTTTCTTTCGTACAGGAGGTAAATTGGTGCGAGGCTTTGTTTTTTTTTTTAATTTAGCACTCAATATGTGTGTTTTATATTGCAAGGAAAAAGAATTCTTGCTGTTAAAGAGTTAATGCAAAAATTGTTGATGGCATATGTCTATTATATGTATTTTCTGAGAAATCAGTGCAAATTATTTTACTTGTTCGAATGTTATTAAATGTCTTACGAGTCTCATAATGTGCTGTGTTTCGATAATTTGTACTTTGTAAGTGCTTCTAATTTTCATGAACTTTTATTTAAACAACTTTATTATACAACTTAAGATAAGGAATAAATAGTAGCAAAAATAATGGTAATAATAATAAGACTTGAAAATCTTACAGAGATCTGGAACTTAAGCGTACATACAAACCGTAATATACACTCCAACAGATCATAAGATAATTATTGTCACAAAAAATACTTCAAGGAAACTAAATAACATATAAGAACACAAAAGGCACATTTTACAAAACAATACATCAAATGTATTAGTTGCCAACCGTAACCAGTTTGACCACAATTTTGGCATGAAAAATGATACTCTGATCAAAGAAAACATTTAACTGAGATTAGAATATTTTCCGTGTGTCTTGATTGCAAGTACATCCACAATGAATTTGCGACTTAGTCCATACAATATTTCACCATTACTGGGTCAACTTAATCTAATTTAAATCGGCTAGAATATATGCCCATTAAAAAAAATATTTAAAATTTCTCAGCATCCGTCCTCCATGCGTGTGTGCAGTCACACCAACGAAACAAATTTAGTCTGATGAAGTCCTAAAAGACGAAACGTGTCAAACAAAAACTTTTTTCCATTTTGACATACATTTTCGCATAATAATAATAATAATAATAATAATAATAATAATAATAATAATAATAATTTGAACAGATGAAACAGCGCTGGCAAGACAAACCTCTGCATGGCCAATATCCAGTACGTGCCAATAAATCCAATGTTGACAAAGTTAATACTCATCGATGGTTACGTGCATCTGGATTAAAGTCCGAAACTGAAGGCTTTATTCTTGCAGCACAAGACCAAAGTCTTTTCACGAGAAACTTTCAGGCAAATATTATGCATAATAATATGGATCCAAAATGCAGGTTTTGTGATAAACACCAAGAAACAATAGACCACCTAATCTCAGGCTGTTCTATGCTTGCCCCAAATGAATATAAAAATCGCCACGATAGAGTTGGGCAATATTTACATTGGGCAATATGCAAACATTATGGAAAAGCTGTAGGCAAACACTGGTATGATCATCACCCAGCACCGGTTACAGAAATAGAAGATGTAACCATTCTATGGGATTACACCATCTACACAGACAGAAAAATTGAAGCAAACAGGCCAGACATTATTGTTAAAAACCAGAAGGAGAAAACTTGTCTATTAATTGATATGGCTTGTCCAGCGGATTGTAACATAGCAATCAAGGAATTTGAAAAACTGTCAAAATATAAAGACCTGGAAATTGAAATAGAAAAAATGTGGAAATTGAAAACAAGAGTTGTGCCAGTGATAGTAGGTGCACTTGGAATGATAAAAAATGGAACAAAACAACACATTGAAAGAATCCCTGGAAACCCCAGCTTAAGAGACATACAAAAAATTGTCTTATTAAGTACAGCCCACACACTAAGGAAAACTTTATCTATGTAATGCTGGAGATGATAGGGAAGATAGAAAAACATGAAATGGAGCCATAACAACACGCCACTACCTGCCTTAGGTCTCCCCGCAGACTTGGTTGGTAGTGAGACCAAAGCAGAAATCGAAATATGATGAAAAATGACATAATAATAATAATAATAATAATAATAATAATAATAATAATAATAATAATAATAATAATAATAAAAGACTTAAAAGACATAAATGCTATCTGATAGACAGGGTATTTTCATTTGATAAAAACTACTAAGCAATAATTTGACAAACATTTAAAATGTATGTATCTGGAAACAGAAATTGCAAGAATGTGGTATTTAAACGTAACCAATACTGTAATTAGAGGATCTCTAGGAATGATTAACATGAATTATGTTACATACAATAGGAAAATCTCATAAAATCCATTATTATGAGAGATATAAAATATGTAACGCAAAATACCAAGAAAAACGCAACCTAATATACTCAGAGCTTTCTAAGAATCAATCAGTTAAGTGCCATAAGTAATACACGCTTTTGGGGATCATGTCTCGAAAGAGACATGACTGACTGGGCAGAAGATTATCCCGTAGTAGGTTGCCATTGCTTTCTGCGGTAGACTGGTTGCCGACCAAGGCTAGAGCACCCAATCTGTCCTATTATTTAGCCCATAACTGGAAGGAAGAGACAGATTAATACATTTTACAAGGGTACTTGTGCGTAAGTGAATGCGAGGAATCCAACTGGAATTCGAACTCGGCTCCCCGATTTCTCGTTCCGATACGATATACACTGCACCACAATGCCTTTCGTTTACATCAGGTCTCAGATAAAAGTTTTGGTAAAAGTTTCTCTTAAATAACAAATCAGAAAAAACTGGAAATAATAATAATAATAATAATAATAATAATAATAATAATAATAATAATAATCTCTACGTCACCCTAATTATTGTTATAATGTTCTATAAGCTATTTACACAATTCTACTGTGGCATGTTAGCTTGTTATTCTGTAATGATTCTATTGAAATGGAAGAATATTTATCATCCATTTATAAATTGTTTTTTTCTGATCATAATGATGAAATTAAAAATAGTACCAGCAATATATTTATTATTAATAGCAGTATGAACGGGGTGTGCGTTTATATAATCGTTATCATTGCTGAACATAGAAGCGAGATTAACTTCCAGCTGAGACCATTGCATTCACTTTCGCATTAATTCAATTCGAAAGTCATAAATCCATCTATTCTTTAGCCACCTATGTTTTACAATACAAAGTAGACAGGACTCTCTAGACTTAGGTGGCAACTGGTTTAAGACAAGGACTCTGAATCACAGATTGTGATCAAGGTAAAGGGAAACCACTCTACCTTGTTTCCCAAGAAAACATGACAATCCGCAGATAAAAGCGATCACTTACGCCCTGAAGGTAACTGTTATTCTTTAAAGTAGCATTCATAGTAATTGATTTTGCATTAATATTGATAATAAACGTTTTATCAAGTGATTACTATTGAAGTAAACCGAAAATGAAAGCAGAAGAAAAGCGGCCACACCGTAAAACTGAAACGCCATTTTATTTCCTGGTCATCAAGGAAACATGTGAAGAAATGCCAGTTAAATGTAGGATCCTTTCTAATCAAAATCTTGATTCTTCGGATAGAGTTTGTGCAGGATTCTACTGTATATAAAATTGATTTTCGATGGAGATCCGTCTTTACTAGTTGATTTTACTTGCCATCCCCAGATATTTTCCCATTACACTTTGTAAAATAATGACTTTTCAACACGTATCGCACTTTGTTTATCATATAAAACTTTTCCATTATGCTTAAATAGCGGATTGCGCATGTTCCCGTATGTTATTTTTGTTTAATCTATGAAATTCACACATTACAGTGATTAACAATTCTAAGATGGTGCAAATGATTTTTATCACTAATTTGGATATTTTTGCATAAGTTAGTTTATTTTACATCTTGTGCAATGTTGATATTTTGATTTGATTGGTTAATTAACCTGAACTTTGCGAATTGTCCAATAATACATATTCAACATGTAACTTTGTAAACCTTTTTAAAAATGTTTGCTCATAGACAATAACTTTTCAAAAAATATCAAACATATTTTGGATGTGAGTCACTTTTTCATATTTATTACAACTAAAACATATTATTGAGCCGCGAACCTTGCTTATTTTGTTAGCTCTTTCTTTTTAGAATCAATAAGCAAGAATGGTCCAATTTTGACAATATTTTAAACAAGTGCACACTGATACATTTTACAATATAACCAAAACCCAAACATTTAGACAAACTGACTTTAAAATAAATGCTATAAATTCTTTTTAACCTAAAAAAAGAGGCGACCATTTGTTTAACCGTATGATGATGATGATGATAAGAATATATTTTCTATTAATAATTGTCTTGGCGAACGAATATTTAAGAGGATTTCCTACATCCGTTACAGGTTCACAGATGCAATACCACGTCTACTGCAGGAGATGTAATAGAGTATCAAGTAAACTTCCAACTTTTATTTTTACTCCGCTTGTTATAGAAGGTTTTCTTTTGTCAAATATACAATAAGTGCTGCATTTTCCTTTTTAATTCTAGTTCTTCTAGTATTCACAAAGTAAAAAGATACCATAAAGTATTAATCCAGTAGTGTTCCATTTATTCCGGATATAATATTCATTACCTTTGTCCAATATCTACATCAAATGAGCTACGACTCATTTTTGCATTAACATTTGGGCCAAAGAAAAATTTCAGGCGACATAGGGAAGCAAGTAAAAGAAACTGATAAAATCCAGCGAAAATTTATTTTGTAAGTGCTTAATCAAAGCTTTGAGGCTATCAACAAGATAAGGAAAGAGGTTGATTTTTTCCCACTGTTTCAACGTTTTGTCACAAGGGATATTTTGGATGTTATTCATGTGTTATATTTCTACTTTGTGTTCTCTTGTCTTTTTTTAAATAACGAAAGATATTTTTAAACAAAATAATACAAAATGTGAAATATGTACGTGTTTTTGAGTTATTAGAAAAAGTGGACTTTGCAAAGGACCGGTGCAAATGGATAATTATTAATAACAAAAGAAATAAGTCATCTTGTTAGAAAAATGAATTCATAAAAGAAATATAGACGAGAGGAAAATTAATAAACAACAATAATATTGTAACAAAGACTATAATTAAAGAAATGTCGGAAGAAAAACATAAAAAAAATATTAATGTCATTAGAAATAAAATGACGTTTTTTGATGAAGATAAATAGTCACTTGGAAAATACAAAAATACATGAATTCAAAATGAATTAAAATGAACTGAAAATGGAAAAAAATTAAAAAAAATTAAAATGAACTGAAAATGGAAAAAAAATTTAAAGAAACAAAAGCTTCTTCCCAAAATCTGTTCACAAAAATTAAAATGGCAAACAGTAAGTAAATACAAATTCATATGCACACACACACACACACACACACACACACACACACACACACACACACACACACACACACACACACACACACCTCCATACAAATGCATGCACAACAAACAAACAAAAATAAATTCATAAAACTATCCAAGAAAATGAATAAAAATGCATATCTTTTTCGTTCAACAAATATTTATTATATTATGTTTTATTTCGTGTCCTCAGTGTACATCTTCATCTAAAATTGAAATTGGATCCAATTTTTAAAAAAATATATTTAGGCTTAAACACATTAATAATTCAGACTATTTTTATTGAAAATTTCTTGCAAGCCATTGTAAATGGGAATCGTTAGATGCGGCGTTTAAAACCGAATTGACGAACATGACTTCGTGCGCGTGCGCGCTAATATGATCAGTGCTCTGTTGAGTCGATGTGGCACGAAGGGACACTAACGCTGCCCAAGGACAAAAAGGGAATAGTTCAGGCGACGAAATATGTATCGTTCTGGGAATGAAGGTATGAAGAGGACAAAAAGAAAGAGAAAGGGAGTTAACGAAAGAAGGCGCTAAGTTTTGAAATAAAGAAAAAGGATTAAAAAAGAAATGTATTAAAATAAAAATAAAAATAAATAAAGAAAAGTGAGAAAGAGAAATATATAGTTAGAATTTACAGTCTATTAGAAGCATGGAATTTAAAAAGAAGGAATTTAGTTATAGGTTACTGAAAAATAATGAAAATTTCTCAGAAAATGAAGGCGTAATGAATCAGAAAGAAAAGAAAAAAACTAAAAATACTTTGTATGGCAAATAAAGAAAGACGATAAAAGACTGTATGATAAAAAGAAGAGAAAGAGAAAAACAAAAATCAAAAACAAAAGCAAAAAATAATAGAAAAATAAACAAAATGCAATATTGAGAAGAAAAAGTAAAAATGACGAAAAATAAAAATGAACTAATGAAAGATATAAACGAAGGTAATAAAACAAAAAAGAAGTTAAAAATAGCCCATTGAGACGAACGGAACATTTATGGCAGGTTTGGGATTTGCTAGGGCGCCATTTAATTTTGTCGTGCTTAACACTTCTAGAAGAATCGGTCATGTGGTCGGCCCAGCCCCAGGTAAGGGTGGCAAGAGAATGGTGATAGGCGCCCAGCGACTGCTAGATACGCTGAAGTGACAACATGGCGGAGAAAGAGGAAACGCTGTGATAACTGATGTGCCAAAGATGGCGAATGTCGCTTGCGGCCAAAGGCAGGATGGTGTCAGTTGTGGTTGATGGCCGATCAAGGCGTTCAGAGATGGCAGGGGAAGAAAGATGCTGGGTGTTGAAGACGGCTTTGGTTGGAGGTTGTCCTGTCAAGAAAAAATAGTATGCGGTATAATCGAAGTGTCTGTGGTCAGAATTGTTCGGAATTGACTGACGTTTCATCAGCGACTGTCCATCGCAGCTGGCTTTCCCTTTATCGTCTTTCTCTACTCTGCCTTATCATCATCATCATCATTAAGTGTTTGTTAATCATTGTTTTTATCTGATTGTTTATGATCCTGTATTTTCTTTTTGGTTATGAATTTTAGCAATAATTCTAACACTGATTAAAATAATTATAATTATGAATCTTTTTCGGGATTTTAAAATTATTAGTTAACATCTGCTATTTTTTGTGAAATTCTTGATGTTGAAATCAAAACATTGCTATTACATTACTCTTGCTACAAATGTACTGGTCCTGATCGAGAAATTGTTTTGCTGAAAAGTGATTTCAGTATTAACGCTGCCTTGTGCCAAACTAAAAAAAACTCACAAACAATAAATATACATATTTATTATCCTCTATCGAAATGACCTTGGATATTTTTATGCACATATGTGCAATCTACATAACTTAAGAAGCAATTTGTTGAATATTAATCTATATTTAAAATTATCTCTACGTTACAAAAGTTCAAGATCTTTTGTTTCGATTTTTTTTCAAGGTGTCTGTTTTGCGGTCATGACGAATAGGATTTGAAATCTTAATCTTCACTGTATAACAATAAGTC
Source organism: Ascarosepion bandense (assembly GCA_037127315.1). Classification (NCBI taxonomy): domain Eukaryota; kingdom Metazoa; phylum Mollusca; class Cephalopoda; order Sepiida; family Sepiidae; genus Ascarosepion; species Ascarosepion bandense. The sequence continues at coordinate 3,498,808 of JBBBDQ010000191.1, forward strand.
AAGCGATCGTATTTCATGAGTTAGAATTGTAATTTCCAACACATCTTCCATATTCATAAACAATATTTTCACCATTATTCTTGTTACAAATTTGATTGTACCTCGTTTTTGAATTTTAAAATTATTTTAAACATGGCAGTATTGTGGTCTTATCGCTTTTTGTCAGGCTGTCGCTATCAGTAAAATATTTGAATTATTGTTGTTATTATCATGATCAAAGTATTCGCATTGATATTCATTAGGAACGACAATATTTATTATTCACCATCATTATCATCATCCTTGCTATTATTTACTCATATCCAAAGTCTTTAACGAATATTACTGACAGTCCTTAGAAATACAATGCCTTTCTCAAAGTTAAAAATTCCAAAGTCGATTTGCTGATTTCTTTTTTCTATTCGATACTTTCGGTTTATTCTAATTTTTAGCTAAAGTAATTTAGGATCATATCAATAATATTGCATCTTTTCTTTGTTTAATTCTCTTAGTTATTCATTTGGAAAGTCAATAAAAGGAAAAGGAAAACAACATAAGCAACATTATTTATCTAAGTGATAATTTCATTGGATATGAATAGTATTTGATATATTCATCGCATATATATTTATCGCATATATATGTGTATGTTTTCGTGAACTTAATTGTATAATAACATAGTATGTGATATTGTATTTATATTTCATTTTTATTTACTTCATCTTCGTAAGTAGAAGAATAAATTTCCAATAACAAATTAAGAAAACAATCCCGTTCGTTTAAGTGACCTCAAGCATAATTTTGAATCTTTTAGCCGTTTACTTAAAACTATCTTTCTTAAGCTTGTCTAGAGACTAAGAATATATATGTGCGTGTGTAGATTTTAAATTAAAGTGTTAAAATGATTGTAACCATGCAGTTTTAATACCTATGACAACATTGTCTATATCATTAAACGCTCTATCTCTGATATTGAACACTATTTATCTATGAATAAAAGCAAAAGTAAAACTTATTTCAAGCTATTTTAGTCAGAGGACAAAATACGTCAGTTTTTCTCTTCATTTACACACACACACACACACACACACACACACACACATATATATATATATATATATATATATATATATATATAGTACAAAGATTTCCTACTCCAAACTAATTTTTATTCGCTCTCAAATTCTACCAATAATATCCTTAAGATCAGACTGCCTATCAGATTCTGCAGAGGTTCTGAAACAGACCTGATATGTTAATTTTTAATATAGTTCTCGCCTAAGAAATATCTGTTTTGTAAAAAAATTATAAAAATGATTTTTCTATTGATATTGTTCCAAAATCGACCTTCAGTAATCTAAACATCACTTGTGAAATTCCGCCCTATCTTCACCGATACAAAATCTTCATGGCTAAATACCTCTACATGAGTATTAGATGAGTGCAACTTTTCATATATTTATACTTAAGTAGATACAAGCACGGAAGACATTAAAAATGCACACATATACACCTTCAAAAATGTACGGTACTGTGTGAACAATCTATGTGCGTCATAGACATTTACCATAAACACATTGCATGTAAACATTTTTATAGAATTATATTGTATTTGTTTACTTTACTGGTGAGATTCTAGCGTTATCTATGATTTCTATCACGAGAATTGTAACTAGTTTATCGCATAGTGAAAGAAAAATTTCTGGACTACGAAAATGTATATTATCAATATAGTTTTAAACAATTTTACATTTTGCTTTCTACTAACGACGTAATTATTCAGTATATGACTGTTTTAAATAGAATATCCTAATCATAAGAAAATAATTAATATTACTTGAAACGTGACACAAATATTTTTTTTAATATTAAGATTATCGTTTTTTATTATTATTTGAATGATTGAGCGTTTTCATTTTTACCATTCCTACTACATTTAATCTTTTCACCCTCTAAGCAAAGCAATAAAGCCACTGAGACGCAATCAGGTCAGTGTGAGAGAATATGTGAGAGAACAATAAAAGAAACAATAAAAGAACAGAAATTAATAAGATAGAATATAACGATTTATACTGCATTTAAATCTTTGATAATTAAAGTTGCCTGGAAAGCAAGAAACCACTGGAGAATTCCTCAAATGCGAGAAAAAAAAACTTAGTATGAATTTTACGGTTATATATGTCAATTTCAACTGTAAGATGATGACACCTTCCCGCCGACCTAGTACTGCGCTTAAATTAATAAAATTTAAGTAACAAAGAGGAAAGTTCATCAGGAAAATTGCAATAAAATATTTATAGAAAAAGTACAAACGTTTGGAGAGCGACTGAAGACGTAATTCCAGCCCAGGACAAATATCTTTGCAGATATTTCTTTGCATTTTATCTAGAATTACTAAGAAGAACCAGACTAGATGTGACCGCAATATTCAATGAATGAACGAATGACAGACATATAAATGTGGAACACAGATTCTGGCGAAAAAAACTATCCAGAATGAACCAACTTTCCTGGAAACAGTTCTGAAAATTGAAACAATATAATTTTTGTCACTTCATGTTATTTCTGAGCAGAAGGTTAATTATAGAATATTGATTTGTCTATGTGCTAATTCAGTCTCATTGTTTGTCCAGATGCTCATTGAAACGCGTGATTTGCTCATGTGTTTAACTGCATGGTTTGTACATGTGTCCATTTAACCCTGTGGTTTGCCCCTGTGCTCATTTAACTGGATGGTTTACTCATGTGCTCTTTCAACCTGATGGTTTGCCAATGTTCAGATTCAACTACATGATTTGTTCATATGTTCATTAAACCCTATCATTTATCCATGTGATCATTTAACCACATTCTTTGCCAATCTTTTCAATATGTTAATGTTAAAACACTTTTATTAAGACATCTGGTCGGGGAACAAAACACCGAAATATGAATTCATACCTTCCTGTGCAACATTAGTTCTATATGAAAAGGAACTGCCTCGGTCGAAATTCTAACCTGGCTTGACAGCTGTATTCTGCTACCATAAATATTGAGAAAATAGTTATCTGTCTGTATGAATTAACGTATATATGTCTAATTATTTCTATATATTTTCATTAATGTACATATATATTTATGACAACTTTTGGACAATTTTTGGATAGCGTGTCTATGCAGAGTAGTGAGGCGTATACAACATATATTGAAAGCTTTCAACTTATACGTATCAATATACCATAATATATCATAAACACATCCAGGTCCAAATACATAAAACACAATTATGCACACAGAAATATATATATATACATATATATATATATATATATATATTCTTGCAAAAACGGCACACTCTTTTATTTGTCATGTTTACAGATACAGGTTTTCGCGTCTCCACACTCGCACGCTCATGCTCATTTCTATATCATAATGAAATAACGGAGAAGGTGAAATCGAAAATGTGTTAATAAGGCGGGACTTAGGCTGACGGAAGCAGATGTTGCGGAGAAAATCAGCGGCTAAAATGGAAAGGAAACCAAATATAAAAGAAGAGGCGGCAGAAAAAGGAGATGCGGACGATAAGAACGCTGAACCATCTGCGGTTGGTTTAAAAGTTCCGCCATGTTTTTCTTCACATCCCTTCTGGCTGTTTTCGATTTTTATTTATATTTATTTATATTTATTGTTCTGCTTTCTTTATCCACACAGCTGGCAACGAAGGATTGGATAAAACTATAACTAAGGAAAAGAAGTCGAAGGAAACAAGAAGAAAAAATGAAAGAATAAGAAGCGATGATGGCTTCAGAAGAGGAACACGTTGACCATGCATATGTGAGAAATAAAGAGAAAAAGAGATGATTGTGCGTGGAATAAGACAAGTTGAAAAAAAGGTAAAAGCATTAAATGTCGAAAAAGAATAAAGCAGGCCAAATATTTTTCAGCAAAGAAAATTTGGTGAAATTGGAAGATGAATACAAAGAACGAGAAGACGAAAGATATAAAGAAGGAACTTGAATAATGTAGACGAAGAAAATAATATTGCATACAAAAACTGCTAAGTAATACAAACAAAAAAGAGGATTTTGAAGGCAGAAGTTATAACAAAAAAAAAGGAAGTAAAGTGAGAGAAAAAAATATCTTACGGAGAAATTGAAAATTAAACGTCGAGAGAGAAGAATATGGTAAATTAGTGAGAGAAAGAAGATGAACATTTGGAGATAGTGGTTGCTGACTAGGTTCGCTTATGAAAATTTTTAGAAGAGTAATAAAGGCGAGACAATTAAAAAGAAGAAAATAACTGGAAATGAGAAAAAAGAAAATGAAATAAAGGCGAAAGATAAGAAGTGTAAATTGTCTTTGATAAGAATAGTCTAAAGAAAAAAAAATCATTTAATAAACGCAAATAAAAAGCCAAACGAATCATGGCGCAGATGATGTTTAAAGAAGTTCGCCTTTTGCGGTTTCGCGGTTTCGTAGTTTTGGCATGAAGAGCCATCTACGCGTAGGCACGTTATCTCTCCCTGGAGAAATCAACGGCCTTCGTCAGACTTGTTGTTATTGTGGTCAGACGGCGTCAGAATATTTAGAAACGACAAGAAATTCTCCGCTTCTGTCTTACCTTTTCTTTTTTTCTCGCCTTGCTATCGTTTCTGAATTCTCACTTTATTTTTATGTCTTTTCCGCTATCAGCTCTATCCCCCACCATTTCTCTTTATCCCCTACTTCCCTTCTATCTGCCAATGTTCATTTGTCTCTTTGTAGTTTTCTTTCTGACTTATTTTTGTTTATCCTTGCTACTTTTGTTTTCTTAATACATTTACTCTTTTTTCCTATTCCTTTGTGTTTGTTCCCATTCTTTGTTTTTTGCTCTGATACTTTTATTGGCGTCTGCATTTGTTCCGTTATATTTCGCCAAATATCCTCTGTATTAACGCTTTAAGATAGTTCAGCAGTAAGATGACGGGACTTGAGGTCATAAAATCTTAGGCTTCCTGCTCAAGGCCCAGTTGGTGAAGCTCAATAATGATGTCAAAAAAAGGCGAATTAAAAGTGTCTTTTCAATAGACAACTAAAACATTCAATTCGAAAGACAATGTTAAATGATTATTTTGATATAAAATATTTAAATGTAGCTTCTAAGTCATAATGATCAGAGCGTATTGAACAGAAAAATGTATCTTGTAAATATTTATGGTAATTATATAGTGTAATTTTGCATAGCTTAATTTGTTCCCAAAGAAATAAATAATTGAGGTGTAGTTCAAACTATAGATTTATCTATACATTAGCTTATATGATCTTATTTTTTTTATCTCTTTTTTGACTTCGAGACCTGTGCTAACCAAACATAGTCTTTAATTAGATTTAGTTACTTCTATTTTGCATATTGTCTGACTGTGGCAAAACGAGGGAAATTAAAACTAGTTTTAGAAAGATGGAAATTACAATGATCCGTTATTTTTATAACTATTCGGGAACAAAATTTAGTGTCTTGGATTGGGATAGGTAATGACCATGCAAAGGTCTCAGGTCCCAAATGAAAGAATGCGATAAATTGATTTTCAGCCAAATGATGCAGATTTCTGCGCATTTGTAGTTTTATATAAACGTAGATTTTAAAAAGATATAAATGGCAGTAAATCTGTTTTACTTTGGCACATATTTTCCTTGTATGTTATTAAATGTAGGAACGAATAACATCTTTAATAATGATATATAAATTTATTCGAGCCACAAGATTAGCAACTAGGTCCCACCCTTTTAATGTGAAACCAATAAATTGTAAACGCAAATTCTACTCCATCAGCTTCTTTTCTTGCACTTCCCGCCTGTGGAATTCCATTCCATTTACTTGTTTTCCCGACAGCTATAATACCCAAAAATTCAAATGTAAAGTTAATAGTCATCTCATATCTCACTAACCTGCATTCTCTCTCTCTCATGCACCTCCACTCTCATCAGTATCTCATCCTTCTATTACCCACTTCCTGACACCCCTCTAGCCTGTCACTCTTTCTCATAACTTTCCTCCTGTGTAACCCCCTGTAAAACAGTGGCAATAAAATGCATTGTTTGGGGTGATATGATTATAAAAAAATATATATAAGTTGCTTCTTTTTTGAAAACTGAAAAAGTACGCACAGAAGTAAGTGTATTCGAAAACTGAACCTTGGCTGGAATGAATTGGTTAGAATAAGCCAAGTAGCAATTTGTACGTTCAGTAATTTATTCTCAGTTAATTCTATTGGAAATACAGAAGCGAAAGCAAATAAGGATTAAAATTTAAATAGAATACATTGCGAATGAATCCCAAGTCTGCCGTTTTATAGAATTAATTTCCTGCTATTCATTTCACTGTTTAAATCATTGAATGTTTTAACGCATATAAAATAAAAAAGAAGTCGTGTATTGCTTGATATTATTTACCTCTTTGCAAATAACAACAAGAGAATATATGCTTTCTACAGCATAAAAAATGTTATCGTGAAGGTGAGTATTTTACTATAATAAAATATTGAAGACTCAATTTCTGAAATGCTTTAGTGGAATGATCGATAAACAGTTTCCATTAATAAAAACAAAAACTCTTTTACAGTTGTCTTAATAAAACGCTAGAAAATTTCTAATACTCCAGATATGCAAAGTAGTAAATCGTCAGTGTACCGTAAAACACGAAAGTCATTAAACGTAAAAAAATCTGATTAAAAACACACAAAATGAGAAAATAATCTATGAGTATCGTAAATCTACATTTATAATAGTGTATTCATTTGAACATTTTGTGGATATTTTGTACAGGATTTTCAATACGTATATCTTTTAAGTAAAAGTAGATAGCATGCGATTGTTTTATCAAAATACATTTTAGTCACTCCAACAAAAATAAATTCCAAAGACAAAAATGTAATTTTGAAGTTGTTTAGCAGAGAATGAGAAGTAATTAATTCATTTTGAGGAAAATCTATACAAAATTGTTAGTTTCGTGAACCTAAATTATTTACCTGTATTCTTACGATATGGTCACGTTTTCTAAATTTCTTAAAGTGATAAAAACAATCTAAGCTGTTAATAAAGGGAATAGCAATTATGAGATAAGTGATTAGTTTAATTCTTCATAATTCGAAACAGAGAGGTCAATCTATTTTTCGTTAAATATTGTGAGGAAACGTGAAGATATTTTGGTAATGTAAACTCTTGAAATTGAAAATAATAATTTTATTTTATTGGAACAATTTAGTTCATACATATAAAGTTGCGAGGCGTCTACATCACATCATCGCTAAACTACTATTTGAGTAGTATAGAACGTTCTAACACCTGAAAAAATATAGAACGTTCTAACACCTGAAAAAATATAGCAACTGAACATGTCTTGCTTCTAATACACCTAATATTATCTTCGTCCATGTGCCATGTCTCTTCAAGAAGTTAGCGGTAATGACTACAATTTTCTCTTTCTTATAGCTCTTAGAATATGTTATGTATTTGTTATCTCTTCTAAACCTTGTCCTGGCAAGCATTTACTCAAGCTCTTTAGGTAGGTCATGCACTGTTTTCCTATGTTCCTATTGTTTTCAATATTTTCTGCAAGTGTTGAATTTCTCAAGTCTTCTTTCGTCAATATTAATCCTTAAATTTCAACTGCATTTTTCTGGCGTAAATTATACGTGTCCTTTTTGTTTCCGTTTTCTCTGAAACATCGTCGTTGCTCACATCTTTGGTCTATAGCATTCTCAGCATCCTTCTGTAGAATTATATTTCAGTTGCATGAAGCTTCTTCTTAATCTGTGTGAATGTTGTCTAGCATTTACTACGACATTAGAAAACTGATATTATGCAAGATGTCCGTATTCTTTTCTTTGTTTCTAATTAAATTTTTCTCTTTCTTAATACTTTGCTTAGCTTTTGGTAAGCTTCTTTAGCTATCTCAATGCACATTCGGTTTTCAGTATCGCACTTTCTACCCTTTATTAAAGCGTTTTCTATATATTTTGTACTTGTTAGATGTTGGTATCTACAATTTGTAATTTGCATGTTGGGGAATTCATTTTGCTGCCAACTATACATTCTGTGTTTCAATTGATGTTTAATCATATTTGCTTTTCTCAGATTTTGAATGCCATTTTTAGTTATCCTTTCAGTCCTCTGTTAATACGCTTCTAAGATATCTAAATTTTCGGTCATTTTTATTTCGGTATGTCTAATCTCTAATTTGCATGTTGGGCTGTTATTTTTGCATTCAGGCTTCATGCAATTGCTTTCATTTACTACTTTCTGAAGAAGTTTCTTTGCTGTGTCTGCTATCAACACTGTGTCATCCGCACATCTTCTGTTATTAATATTGTAAGCCGTCAATAATAAATTATAGTAGAACTTATAAGTCACTAAGAATGGCCGCACTGTAAAGGTTGAATAATTCCGGTGAAAAGGTATATCCTTGTCTTACACCTCTTTCTATTTTTTGTATATTTACTAAACTCATTTTCTATCCGTATGCAAGCAGTTTGCCCGAATGAAGAACATCTTTAAAATCAGTGAATGCAGGTATCCATTGCTCTCATATCTGTAGCTGATCATCAGAAAAGAGTTAATTATAGAGACAGTGAAAAATGTATTTATTTATACAAAAATTGACTACAATATCTGTGTAAGAATTAGTTAAAATTATAGCCTGTTCTTTAATTAGAACAAATTTAATAGACCAACTACAATTAATACCAGAATTAACATAA